>PVNU02003299.1:2690000-3264682 GCA_003013855.2 Liriodendron chinense | reverse complement strand
ATGACCTTTTGTAGGACTGACGATCCATAAAGTGTATCAGCTACCACAATGAGTATTGGTTATCCACTATGTCTTTGGGCCTACTTGTAGGCTATCAAATTGTGTCTAAAAGAAGTTAATCTAAAGCCATTTGAAATTTTATCAAATTACCTTTTTAACAAGTATAAGATCACCCATACCAAACATGTAACGAGGGAGTTATGGCCGTTTTGTGTGGACCCCTGATCCATAGTGAGCATCAACAATCCATTGTGAATTTGGGACTACTTTTGGGCTGTCAAATGGTGTCCAAATGAGGTGATTTCAAAGCCATTTGAAATTTTATCAAATTACCTTTCCAAAGAGTATATGCTCATCCAAATTGGACATGTAACGAGGGAGTTATAATCATTTTCGTGTGGCCATAGATCTTAAAAATACTTAAAAGCTTGCTGGACTGGAAGAAATGATGCTGGATGCATGTTGGAAGCTTGCCGAAGTGGGTCTCATGGAGGTGGCAATGGTTACAACGGGCAAACAACCCCCTCCTGTTGAAAAAAATTAAGAAAAATAAGGAAAGGCCAAACGATCTTTCTGTGCAAGGAACCCACCTATTGAATCCATTCCACGTCTTATGTAGGGCCCACTGGATCATCTTGTATTAGATCTAAGTCGTCCACATGAAAGGGGTTTTAATTTCATTCCATTAGCCAAGTGTTAAGGACAAAAATCACCATGAATGGATCACACAAATGGAAATAGTCCAAAATTAACGCACAATGCCTGATTCAGTTGTGGGTCGCATACAACTGCAATATTTTTTTTTGAAATGACGTTACTATGAGTTCATGACTGTCTAATTAAAGTGAATGAATTAGATCACTCGAGGGTGGCCCCAATCATTGATTTAGTGGAGCCCACACCTCCATTCTCAAAAGGCCCTCTTGACTTCCACGACAAATTAACGCCATACGAGGGGATGACTAGCAAACGGGCATTTTCTTCCTTCCAAAGCTAAAAGTGCCCAGAGGACTAAATGAATAATAGATTTAGCTTCTGGTGTTATTATGTCATAATGGGGGGTTATTTTAATTAATATCCCATGGGGAGTGGATTACGTGTAACCCTGTCTCACTGGTATGGTGTTGCCTGGTCCATAGCACCCACCTTGATGCATGTATGGTATATTCATACGGGCTATCCATATTTCCATATCATTTTAGGGCATAACCTAAAAATTAAGCAAATCCAAATCTTAGATGGACCAAAAATAGGAATAGTAGTATTTGACCATTGAAAACTTCTCATGGGTCAGAAATTTTTTGATCCAGTTGATATTTGTTTTTCTTTTCATTGAGTTCTTTGTGACCCTATAAAATGTGAACGTTATGGATATACAATACATGCATTAAGGTGGCCCCTATTATTACGGCCACACTGTTTGCCTAATGCCAGGGTCGCACCAACTCCTCTCCACATCTTGGGTGATAAGATCAATGAAGCCCACTATATGGCTAGTGAAAAATTCACACTGTCTATCCATTTTTCCATATCATTTTAGGGAATCACCCTGAGAATGAGGTAGATCTAATGCTAAGTGGGCTCCACTAATAAAATATATTGCAATGTTCTAACATTGTCCAGTGTTGAAACCTTCCTAAAGCCCACTTGCAATTGAGATCTACCTCGTTGTTTAAGCTAATGGCTTTAAATGATTGTAATAAACTGATGGACGTTCTGATCATCTAGTAAGATGGCGATGGCCCCACAGTCTACATTGAGTGGTCGTTCTAAATGGTAGGGTTATTGTCGTGAAATCGAGTGCCCTTAGGGAAAAAATGGTCAGTTTTGCACGACACTCCTCCGTCCAAAATAGTTAGTTGAGGTCACCCATCCAGAAAATCTCACCATCTTTGGACAGCCCTACCTAGGGGTGTTAATGCACTGGGTTAGGGCTAGGCCAAGCTCTGTCCAAACCTAACCCGCATCCCTCAACACATGCCCAAACTCGGCCCGAGCCCATGACGAGAAGAGTCAAATGCATGGTTCAGCCCCGAACCTAACCAAGCCCGAGCCCAGCCTTTCACATAGAGAGAGAAATTGTCATTTAATCCTATATTTTTTCATATATGAAAAGATTCATCAACACTACAGAGATAAAAGGAGCTATAGGAGGGAGATAGATTTTTGAAGAAAATTTGTGTAATATTTGAATTTTGAAATGGGGGGAAATATTTTAATTTCAAAAAATATATTTGGGTCTAGCCAGACTTAGGGTTTTTAAAAGCCTAGTACAAGTCCTGCCCGTTTAAAAAATTGGCTTATAGTTTAGGACCGAATCTAACCCCGGCCTGATAGTCTAGTCCAAGCCTGGCCCAAGGCGAGCCGGCCCGAAAGCCTGACAGGCCGACCTGGTCCATTGACAGCCCCAGCGACCCATGGTCATCAACGAGCGCCAGTTGACTGTTACCCGGAGCAGCTTAGTGGGTGTTTCCCCTTCCGTGGGGGCCACGTTGATGATGTATTGTATATCCAATCCGTCAATCTGTTTCTACATATCATTTTAGGACGGAATCCCAAAACGTAAGCAGATCCACATCTCAAGTGGACCGTAACACAGTAAAAGTGGTGATTGAGTGCCTCACCATTAAAAATTCCAAAGGGCCCATAGTAAGGTTTTCATTATATTTATTTTCCATCATCCTGTTGATGATTTAAAACGGATGGGCGGCGTGGATAAACAAAACTATATCATTGTCGGCCCCACACGGTTAGGGTAACACCCACCAAGCTGTGGTAACAGCTAATTCGCACCCGTCATCAACAGGCGACGAATGAATGGGCCTTCTCTATAAATACGAGGATCGCTCCCTGTTTCACTCATCTCGCCTAGCTTTCTCTAAATTCGTCAACTCAATGATGGAGCTACCGCCTATGCCCCTAAAGGCATTTTTGTCATTTCTTGTCTACACCATCCTTCTCTCTTCCATGCACGTTCCATGGTGGTTGGGATCTGCCGCTAACTTCTCCAACGAAACGGATCGCTGGCATTACTCCACTTGAAGCATCTGATAACCGAAGATCCTCTCAATTCCTTGAGCTCCTGGAACCATACTCTTCACTTCTGCAACTGGCAAGGAGTCACATGCAGCGGTCGCCGGCATCATCAGAGGGTCTCGTCCTTGATCCTCACTGGCCAAAACTTGGTGGGGTCCCTATCTCCCTACATAGCAAACCTTACCTTCCTCAGGATGATCAATCTCGCACACAACTACTTTCATGGCGTGGGTTCCTGAAGGGATTGGCCGTTTGTCTCGCTTGCTGTATCTCAGACTAGGCAATAACTCATTCACCGGAGAAATTCCAGCAAATCTGACCCACTGTTCGGAACTCAAAGTCCTTAGTCTTTACCGGAACCGGCTCACAGGGAGGATTGCAATTGAGCTTGGTCATCTATCGGAGCTTCAGCTATTGTACCTTCATGTTAACAGTCTTACGGGGAGCATCCCACTTTCACTTGGAAATCTTTCGTATCTCAGTTATCTTTTGCTGTCAGAAATAGTCTGAAGGGCAGCATCCCATATGAACTTTGTCGATTGCCGGACTTAGTGCTTCTTGTCTTTGCTGATAATGAACTGTCAGGTAGGATTCAATCTCTCATCTATGAACTTGTTGGGGTGCGATTTAACAGATTGCGTGGAAATCTTCCACCTATCTTATTCCTCATTCTTCCTAATCTCCACGAGCTTTACACCTAAGGAAACCAATTCACAGGACTCGTACCAATTTCATTATCCAATGCTTCGGGACTTAGATTATTTCACTTCCCAAAGATAGCTTTAGCGGATCATGGCCTAGATGGAGCAAAAGAAGACCGTTCGGGGTCGAAAGTGATCCGGACCGTCAGGATCGTAAATCGGTCGTATCTCACAATTCGGGATGAGTTACGGGACGTATAATACATCAATTTGGGGTAGCTCGAGCTACTTTAGCCAACCAACCCCGCTACGCCGGGTTGCCCAAGCCGGAATCGCGAGAATCGACCATATTGACGGTCATTAGGCTAGTTTATTTTCAGTTTTAAGTTTTAATTCGATCATAACTTTGCATCCGTATGGTTTTAGAGTTAGTGCCCAACATGAAAAGGGCTTAGAATATTTAGTAGAACAACGTGGTTGAGGCCGTTGAAAACTTTCTATTTTTGGCCGAAAACCAAGAGTTCTAGTAGGATTGAACGACTTCTATAAATAGTAAGTTTACTATTTATAGTAAGCTGCGTTTTCTAGGAGTTTTAGTTGGAGTTGGATTCTAATACTTCACCTAGGGTTTAGTTTCCTATTTATATGCATTGTAATTCCGTTTTATTCATTCAATCATCAATAAATCAATTATTTGGAATTTATTTCCTCTTTTTATCTTTTATTTCTTCTCGTGGATTCGAGAACTATCGGTTAGGGAGACGGTGATCGACCTACCACGTCCTCCTTGCGTCAATCTGTGCCTCCGAATATGGGAAACCTCAAGGGTCTCCCCATCTTAGCTTTGGACGACAATGGACTGAGAATTGGTAAAGCTCCTGGAGTTTTCTCGGTCTTTTGACCAATTGTAGTAGTTTACCAGCCCTAGCCCTGGACACAAGCTATAATAATCTCTGTGTTGCGTTCCCCAACTCCATATTTAGTCTTTCAACCTGCCAAGTGATGCAGAGCACCAGCAGCCGCTCATTAATAGGAGAGCCTAGCCCGCCTAGCTCTCTCTGTTGCAGCTCATTTTAGGGTATTAGCCCAAAAATGCAGCCGATCCAAATCTCAGGTAGATCACACCACAAGAAATAGTGGTAATTGACCATTAAAAACTTCTCAGGGACCACAAAAGTTTTGGATCAATCTGATATTCGTGTGGTCCTTTCATCTTGGTAGGTCTTTGTGACCTTAATTATCAACAGGTTAGATGACAAATAAACATTCTGGTGGTCCCCCAAGAACAATGGTGGGCGATCAATCGCCACTGTTTCCTGTGGTGTGGTCCACTTGAGATTTGGGTCTGCTGCATTTTTTGGCTCAAATCCTAAAATAGCTGGATAAATGGATGGACGATGTGGATATATGACACATACATCATTGTGGGCCCTACCATGAGGGTTCCACTGACCTTGGATCCACCGCAGCTGCATCCCTTTGAAACGTGCTTTGCATGGGTGCCATGTTTGACACTGGCCTGCCATCCAATTAAATCCTGCCATGTTGCCGCCTGTCTCTGCTGGTTACAGGTGGGGGCAGTACCTAATCCAAGTCCTTGGAAATTATGGGGAGACATGGAAGTTTCAACCGTTTACAAACAGGATTTAATATTCTTTTGGAGTTCTGTTTATATAAAGTTTGCGAGAAGCTATGCAAGAACCTCTCATGCTTGAGCTACATCGATCTCAGTTCAAGTTACTGATAATATTGTTTATAGGTTGGCAAAATTGAGTGGCTTTCTCATCTTTCCTCTTTGCAACAGCTTGAAATGAGTTAATTTTACAGCAGTGGGTGGAAATTGGGTACAGGTTATAAATATGATTCCTTCTCTCTTCAAATTACTCTTATCCCAATGTCAATTCACTACATTTCCTCTCGTAATTCTGCATGTTAATTTCACATCCCTTGCCATCCTCGACCTTTCCTGGAACTATTTCAATGCTACTCTGTCTAGTTCTAATTGGTTGTCCAACCTTACAAACCTTGTCTCTCTTGATCTGAGCTACAATCTTTTCCGAGGTCCAATTCTTGATTCATTGAGAAGCATGGTGATCTTCCAAGAGTTACAGAGATTTATTTTATACGGTAACCATTTGGATGAAGATATTATTGGATTCATGAACAGTCTTTCCCATTGCTGTGGGAATAGTTCAGAGATGCTGAACTTGGGTAGGAATCAACTTAATGGGAATTTTCCTGATTAGTAAGGAGAATTCAAAATTCTAAAATTTCTTTATGTTAGCATTAATGCATTTTTTGGTCAGATTCCAGTATACCTTAAGCAACTGTCATTCTTGCAAAAATTGATTCTTCATTATAATGATTTGAATGGGACCATTCCTCGAAGTCTTGGACAACTTCGAATGATAGTTAATTTGGATGTCTCATACATTGCTTTAACTGGTATTGTGTCCGAAGTTCACTTTGCAAAGCTTGTGAACTTACAGGTATTGAACATGTCATCTTACTCAATGCTATTTGATGTCAGTTAGAGCTGGCTTCCCCCTTCCCAACTCAAATATATTGTCCTAGCCAATAGCCAGTTAGGGCGTCGATTTTCTTCCTGGCTTCAAACCCAAAGGAACTTCGAGTACCTGCGCTTGATGAATGCAACTATTTCAGACACAATACCAGATTGTATTTTGAACTTTTCTTACCAAATCTACTACCTTGATCTATCTCACAACCAAGTTAGTAGAAAGATTCCGGATTTACTGTAATACGAGGCTCTTTCTATTATTGATTTGAATTCCAATTTCCTTGATGGTCTGTTGCTGCATTTCCCTTGTAATGTAACTACAACAAATCTCTCGAACAATTCTTTTTCAGGTCCAATTCTGATCATTCAAGAACCCATGCCATTTCTAACAGTTGACTATTTCTGTTAACCTTTCAAATGGCAGCATTCCGGAATCAATATGCAAAATGAAGTCTTTTGAATATTTTGATCTCTCTTTCAGGAGGAATGCCTTCATGTTGGGGGAATTTATCACAAATTCAAGTGGTGGATTTATCAAAAAATTATCTGAGTGGATGGATTCCTAGCTCGATCGGTTTTCTTCTTCAGCTCCAAATGGTGGATTTGTCAAAAAATAATCTGAGTGGGCGGATTCCTAGCTCGATCAGTTTTCTTCTTCAGCTCCAAGTGGTGGATTTATCAAAAAATAATCTGAGTGGACCGATTCCTAGCTCGATGGGTTTTCTTCATCAGCTCCAGTCATTGCACTTGAGCCATAATTTCTTCATTGGAGAACTCCCTTTGTCCTTGAAAAATTGCACAAGTTTGGTTACACTGGATCTTGGGAATAATGCATTCTCTGGAAACATACCATCCTGGATAGGGGAAAGCCTATTGTCACTGCAAATTCTTCGCTTACGATCCAATATGTTCCATGGCTTCATTCCCCCACAACTATCTTACCTCACCTATCTAAAAGTATTGGACCTTGCAATTAACAATCTCTCAGGAACAATTCCTTGGAGTCTTGGTAATCTCAGTGCCATGGTTAACACAATGGTTACCACAACAAATCTTTCAGAACTCAGTTTTATATGGTACGAAGAAAATATAGACCTAGTTATGAAAGGGAGGGAACTTGAATATACCAAGATTCTGTATTTGGTGGTAAGCATTGACCTGTCAAGCAATAATCTGTATGGAGAGATCCCTGAAGAACTAACCAACCTTCGTGGATTGATTTTTTTGAACTTATCTGGAAATCATTTGATGGGAAGAATCCCAGGAGAAATCGGTCACCTGCTGTTGTTAGAATCACTTGATATGTCAAGAAACCAGCTATCAGGTGCAATTCCTCCCAGCATGTCTGCTTTGACTTCTTTAAGTCATTTGAACTTGTCAAATAACAACTTGTCAGGGAGAATTCCATCGGGCTTCCAACTCCAAACCCTCATCGATCCATCTTTTTATGCTGGAAACCATGAACTCTGTGGCTTTCCACTTGCAGAATGTGGCAAAGATGAAGTAAGTGCTAACCCAGTTCTTGACAGTGGTGACAGAGACGATCTTGAAATGGTACGGTTCTACACTAGCATGGGACCTGGATTTGTGGTGGGGTTTTGGGGTTTCTGTGGTGTACTAATTTCTAATAAGACGTGGAGGACTGCCTACTTCCAATTCTTTGATGACGTGAAAGATAAGCTCCTTGTGGCACTCATGTTGAATTTGGCCAAGCTGCAAAAGAAGCTGCAGAGAAACAAAGTTGGAATGTAAGGAAGGATTGTGTACGTGTCCAAGGTGGATCATGACTATTTCTATGTAATTATAGTGAGATTAATATTACTTTTTGCTATAGTCATTGTTACAAAATAAAGAGAACAATTGTATTTTAAATGCTCTTGGGTGACATATCATGAAGTATTTCTTCACTTTACTTCTTTATATATTTCCCGACAACCATCTCTCTCATTTTCTTGTGTTTTCTCTTGCAATGCTCCACTGATTAAATTAAGACATTCTTCTCAGTCAGTACTCTGCTTCTAATCTCAATGTGATTTCTCTAATTTCATTGTCTTTGTGTCAATTGGGGATCCTTGGTTATTTATTTATTATTCATTATTATTATTTTATTTTTTGAAAATGCCCCCTTTCTCATACAGTGCAACTGTAAGGGGTTGGGTTAACTTGTTGTCTGTTCGCTCGCCTCAAGTGCAAGACTGCGATGTAGTAATAATCTCGGTAAGACCGAGGTCAATCCACAGGGAATTAGGGTAAACCAAGTCAAACGATTCTAGCAACTTCAATCTTAGCAATTTTAGAGTTCAATTAAGAAAAACATTAATTTTTTTAAAAAAATATGAAAATTAATGGAACTAAGGCCTCAAGGATCCACTTGTAGTACTCCCATGTGAATTCATTCATCCAAGCATAAACATAACTAGATTCGAAGTTCTATCTCTCATCTAGTTGGAAGATTAAACATTCAAATGCAAACAATCCCACTTAAGTCAAAAAATAAGATTCTAGTTCCAATGAAGCACATAGAATTCAAACATATAGCCTTTAAAGTAACAGTCATGCCAAGAGACTATGACATGCTCTAGGGTTACTACAATTCGAATATAATCAATCCAAACATGATCATCTCAGAGAATTGCAAGGAATTGATGTCCGAAGTACATGAACTCTCATAAAACATCCAAAAATACCAACTTTATTCAAACTAGAACTTTAAAAATTCAAACTTTAAGTACTTGAATCAATTAATTCTACATGAGAACTAGCGACAAGCTCCACCTTTTAGCCCTAGCTAAGAGGTTCTAGCCAAGCATTGACATACTTGAACTAAAACAAAAGAAAAACCACTTGAAAGTATAGAAAAATCATAAAAACCTTAGTTGGAGGAGTTGCGAACTCTCCACGACGATGATCTCCACCTCCTACGACTTCCCAAGCCTTCTATAATACCTTAGGAAGAGTGTGGATGTGTCCTTTTATAGCAAAAATCATCCACCGCCTCAAATTGCGTAAGAATTTACGCACTTACGTCGGTCACCAGGCGCCCAACGAGTGTTGGTCGGGTGCCCGACCATACTACAAAACAGTCCAGCGAATTTGGTAAATTTTCTTCAAATTTCGGGTGCCCGGAACTTCTTTATCGAGCACTTGACGAGTCATTGGGCGTCCGACTATGTTCAGAAAAGTTCTAGCAAGAATTCTGTATTTTCTGTGAATTTCGGGCGCCCGACCACCACTCTGTCGGGTGCCCAAAGGCTAAAAATTACAGTTTTTTCTATTTTGCAGGGGCATCTGGTGAATTTTCTGTATTTTACTTTTCTAGCCCTGCAGCTCTGCAATCTGACTTTTCTGGCCATTTCAGGTCTTCAACTTGATTCCTTCAAGGCTTTTTTTTCTACTTCTCTGGCTCATCAAAGCTTGGTCTTTTAGTCATTCCAAATCCTTCAAATTAGTATTAAATCTATGCTATCTCTCTCTTTTACCTACAAACATAAAAACAAACATAAGTCCTTATCTTTAACAACTTAAACTATGCAATTGTGCTATAAATTGGAGTTCAAATATACACAATTCATGGCTCAACATTGTCACCCTGTTTTTTTTTTTTCTTTAATTTATTACACACACTCTCACACCCACACACAACACAATAGGTACTTGATCAATCTATGACCTTAGTGTTGAAACTCTTATGAGTCTACCTCTGAGTCATGAGTCGAGATCCAAGTTGTTACCACCCTTGTCAAATGTAAACTATCCTTTCATCAATAAAATTATTGAGATCCATTTATGCTCTAGAGAGTCGTCTCTGTGACGTGGGGGGGGGGGGGGGGGGGGGGGGGGGGGGGGGGGGGGGAGAGTTCTCTCTCTTCTTCTTAGTTTCTTCTCCCTCTCCCATAAGACTTTCCTAAGATATGAGGAGTCCAAGACTTGCAATGGTCAATGGCTTGGAAATTGTACAGACTGGGCACTATTCAACACATCTATAGCCCTCTCAATCTCCAATTTGTACATATCTTTCACGAAGGCAACACGGTAGCGGATGGATTGGTGAGGTTGGATAGTGAAGGGTGCCCAAATAAAGTCTATACCAACCAAGCAGACTTACCCAGGCTGATTCGGGGGTCTCTCATTCTTGACAAAGTGGGGGTTGGGATAGTTAGGTGCATCAAGTAGCTGGGTTGGGGCTCCCTCTCTCTCGATTTTCAGTCCTTTAAGTTTCTTAGGGTTGGGCTTTGTATATGGTTGCTTGTGTTAGGCGAGTCCCTTATCTTTTTGTGGGGCCCGACCAAATGCCTGTGTCAATCCTTCTGTTGATTTATACTATTCAGGTTTTTTTTTTTTTTTTTTAAAGGCTCCCTTAAATTCCACTAGGTTAGATAGGTTTCATTTATAAGGAGGCTATTAAGTAAACGCTAGTTATGGTGCACTTCACTCCAACAAACTTTGGTATTTCCCTACACCATTAAGTTTGTATACTCATGAACCCTAATTGGACAAGAGATCACCAAAAGGTGTCCTATGTCCCATATAGTTTCAGATAGAGTCTCAACTTTTGAGTCCAGGGCGTATCCATTATGTAGAAAGAATAGTGGGTCTATCCAGAAGGGTGTTGTTTGATGGATGTTGCCAAATTGCTTTCCACCTCTTAATTCATATGGTAAGAAGCTAGGTGGGTCCATTGTGATGTTATTGAGAAAACCAACCCATCTATCCATTTTGCCTGCTCATGTTAGGACATGAACTGGGCCTCAGGAAGATCCAAAACTAAAATGGGCCACATGAGGGGAAACAGTGGGGATTGAGCGCTCAGAGTTGAAACATTCATGAGCCCAAGAAGGTTTTACCTCACCATTTTCTTTTGTGTGGCTTATTTTTTACTTTTTATTTTTTTTTATGCACACACACACACACACACACACACACACACACACACACACACCACAATGGGTACTTCAACCCATGTCCTTAATGTTGAAACTCTTGTGAGTCTACCACTAAAGCCATGAGTAAGGACTCTCGCGTGACTTGAGTTCTAATGAATTTCTCAAAAACATCATGGTGGGTCCACTTACATCATGGGAGTGGAAATGCAAAGGCAAAATCATATGTGAGACTATTGGTATATGGTTGCATGACTAAGAGTGAAAAATGTCATGACCTGAAATTTAGAGACTGAGCATGCATCCCTATCCCGAGTTTTGCGGCGTGACTCGTACACTAAGTGTACTTAAACCAGTAATATATAATCATTATCACCAATGACAAATACGAACATGTGATATTAATATACGTTTCATCCATTTTCTACCATTCAAAACCATCTAATTACCCATCCTTTATGGCATTATTCTAATGCAATAACAAATATTTCAATCGAAGAATTACAAATTCATGATGTCATAATAATCAAACAAAAAGTAATAAATAAATGTCATGTCTCTAGCAATCAAATGAGTAAAGCAATAATTAATTCACTACAACCAATTCCTCTTCAATAAGATAGAACCATGTGTCTCGTGGGTCGTTCACCGACTTAGTTGCATCTTCGTGCCCATGCACCAACTGATCAACATCAGTTACCTCAATTTGTTTTTATCAATAAAAGGGTGAGATGGCTAGGTCCGATGAGAGTTCCCATCAAGTTTTGTTCACATAAAAATAAAAAATAATGAAAGAAACATAAATCAAATTTAAGAGTCATTGATCTTATAAATTTGACTTGTTTTTGTGTGCACCAAGTAGGGGGTGTATCTACCTGCATGAGTTGGAAAATCGTAAACTTGCATTCTTTGCTTGGGAAGACATCCGTCATCTGGTAGGCATGGGTAAAACTTGCATTTGGTAGCAAAGCAACCAGGACAACTTTTCATCAAGAGAGGTCTCCCAAGAACGACTATGCACCCGCCATGCATGCATAATGCTTAGGCCTTTAACTCGTAAATTTTCATTTACAAAGGGAGTATCAACACATAAATATATCACAACCAGATTGCACATACCACGGTTTATCAAGCTCTACTCACGTTAATATATATTAACAAGAATAAGTAGCTTCAATTTAACATAATCGAAATGATCATCAAATAGAAAGATTACGAGGATTATCATGTATCAACAAACACTATATATCTAGATTCAAATGGGAATGAAACAAGTTGAGATCCCTCACCTGAGGATTTGATGAGGTTGATTTTTCAGACTACGAATCAGAAGAATTTTGGAATTCTAAAATAAGGTATACACATAAATCATCATTATGATCAATTCATTTTAATCTATATGGTGGGCCCCACCTTTGATTTGATAGAGATTATGATTGGGGTTCACATAATCATCAAATTGGATCCCTTCAAATCCCACCCTTGACACAAGGTTTATAATCATTAAAATCTTAAGTGGGATTCACTCGATTAATCAAAGTAATCCCTACCAGACCCAAAATATTTAACCAACCCATCAATTTAAAATAATTTAGGAAATAAGAAATTTAAAGATCTAATTGATCAGATTTAAAAAATTGGAATGTAAGAAGTCTGATTTACCCATTGCTAGTCAAAATGAGGGAGTTTCTCAAGCACAATTTCCACCCTTTTTCACCTTTGTCGGTCGGACTGGAAGAGCGTAAGCTCCGCCAATTTATTTTTAAAAACACTATTGGTCAAACCAATGATCCTGTGGACCCACTTAGGCTTGGAAGCTGAAGTGTTCTTGCTTACTTAGCTTAAATTGTAGAATAATTTAAGTAGGCGAAAGAATTTCAAAAAGGTCCTAATCACCCCCCTCTAAGACTTAGCCATAATTCTAGTAACGTCAAGCATCCACACATATAACGTAGGGTGTCGTGTTAGACGATCCGACTCAATTTCAGGTTATGGCTTTTGAAGATTATTGGTGACCATTCATTTGAGATGGTGACTCTTGGTAAATTGAGCATTTTTTAAATTTGAATTCAAAGTGAAGAGATGCCATTAATGGTTGAGGGATGAATTTTGTTAAAAAGACACCATCGAAGAAGATGTCTTTTCATGAAAATGATCTTAAAGCAACCCTTGAGAGTTTATATAAACCCATCTATGGGTCAATCTGAATCACAACAACAACAACTCCAACAATTCCTCTTGTACTTATTCTTCTCCATTTTCATTTTGGAAGTTTTTTTAAAATTATAGTTTTTCAGGGGGTAAATTACAAACAGTTTTTTCAGGTAGTAAACTATAAACTGTTTTCAAGTGGTAAATTGTAACAACATAGAAGTCAGGGGTGTACACTGCATAAGGGTGCTCGGGGTGTGGTTTTTCGATTTTGTAAGCCAAAGCCCACGTTTCTCTAATTTTGGAGAATAGTCTTACTATATCCTGGAGGCGAATTTACTGTAACCTTCTTGCAAACTGGTCTAATCACTAGTAGGGTGTGAATATCGTCTTAAAGATAGCGACATCGTAACTTGCCTTAATCCTATCTTTAAGTAAGTTTTTCTCTTCTTTCCGCTTCGACTCTAACAAGAGAGAGAGAGAGAGAGAGAGAGAGAGAGAGCTTTTCATACGTGCACCTGTACATAACCTGTATGCAAGTATAACTTTTTGCGCACCACTTGAGAGAGAGACTTGCTTCTCATGGAGGGGAGAGATGTTTGGGCTTCAAATAGGTACTACTCCCACTGGGACCTTGCTAGAGATGGACGATCCTATTGAGGGACCTATGGGGCCCACCATGTTGTATATGTTTGATCTACGCCGTCCATCCATTTTGAAAGGTAATTTTAGTGCATGAGCCTAAAAAGGGGCATATTGAAGACTCAAGTAGACCACACCACCGGAAGCTTACCATTGAAAACTTCTTGGGGGCTATGGAAATTTTGGATCAAGCTGACATTTATGTTTTCCCTTCATACAGTGCTACGTGACCTTGTGAAGAGGTTGGATGGCAAACAAACATCATGGTGGGCATAAGAAGTTTTCAATGGTAGGAATTCAATCCCCAATTCTTCTTGTCTTGTGATCCACTTGATCCTTCAATTTGCCTTCTTTTTTGGCTTATAGACTAAAATAATCTGTAAAAAAGAATAAACGGTATTGATAAAACATCTACATCATATGGTGAGCCCCATAGATTCCCTAGTAGGACCGTTCGTCTCTAGCTAGGTTCTGTGGGGTAGTATCCAATTGGTTCCCAGATTTAGATGCAGAAATTTTCTCTCTCTATCTATTTGCCCATGGAGACAAGTCATATACTAAGCTTGGACTATGCACTGTGACCCCACCATGATGTATATGTTTTATCCCGAACATCCATCTATTTTTCAAGATCATTTTAGGGCATTAGCAAAAATGAGGTAGATCCAAATCTCATGTGGACAACACCAAATATAGGAAATAGTTGATTGAATGCCTACCACTAATAACTAACTGCGAGCCACAAACGTTTTGGACGAAGCTCATATTTGTGTTTTTAGTTCATCCAGGTTTGTATGACCTAATCAATAGCTTGGATGGAAAATAAACATTACAATGGGCCTTAGGAAGTTTTTAATGGTGGGCGTTCAATCACCACTGCTTTCTTGTGGTGTATCCAACTTAAGATTTGGATCTGTCTCATTTTTTGGGTCATGCCTTGAAATGATCTAAAAAAATAGATGGGCATAGATAAAACACATGCATCATGGTGGGGCCTACAACACTGTCCAGTAGCCACCTTGCTATTGGTAGAGTCAGTAGGCTATCAGCATCCTCGACGGATGCTGATTCCCTACACGCGTTGCCAGTAGTGAGGCAGCTACTGGACAATGCTGTGGGCATCACAATTATATATTGGTTTTATCTATGCTGTCTATCCATCTTTTCATATCATTTTAGGGGAGGAGCCCAAAATTGAGACAGATCCAAATGTCAATTGGGCCTTACCACTAGAAAGTAGTGATGATTGAACACCTACCATTAAAAAAATAATTATAGGCCATAAAAGTTTTGGACTACGCTCATTTTTGCATTTTCAGTTCATCCAGGTCTGTGTGACCTAATCAACAGGTTGAATGGCAAGTTTTAATGGTGGGTATTCTATCACCACTGTTTTGTGTGGTATGTATGGTCCACATGAGATCTGGATTTAACTTATTTTTCCGATCATGCCCTTAAAATGATCTTGAAATATAGATAGAAGGTGTGGATAAAAGTTATACATCATGGTGGGTGTTCCATTTTGTCCATCATTTGTGCCAGCTCATGTTAGGACCTAGCCTAAAATTTGGGACATCAACAAAGAAATGACAACTTCTTACGGCCTTGGAAGTTTTGGACTAGGCTGACATGTGGCTTTTTCCTTCAGCCTGATGGAACTCACCTCATCAACAGTTTTCAATGGCATATTACATCACAGTGGACCACAGTAAAATCTTCAATGGTGGGCGTCTCCATCAGCACTTCGTATGTGGTGTAACCCACTTTGATTCTGGCTCTCCTATTTTTTTACTCAAGACCTAGGACCTCAGTAAGGCTTCAATGGTGTGGGCGTGCATCTCCATCAGCAGTCCTGTGTGGTGTGGCTCACTTCAGTTTTGGCTCCCCTGATTTTTATGCTCAAGTATTATTTATGATCTGGTAAGTGATGGACTGGATTACTGTTTGGCCGGCCCCATGGAGCTTTCTGTTGCACGGACATCACAGAGGGCTCCACACCTTTTCATTGCACTGCTCCCTACAACAATCAGAGCAGGAAATGGGCGTCTGGGTATACCTGTCTGATTCGGGTCAGACCATAACTAAAAATACTAAGTCACTGTTTGGTTAACACCTAAAATGAAATTTATCTTATTTTTAACTAACAATAACAACCTAATACATAATTGGTGTTACATGAAAGAGCTTTTCATGTATTAAATAAATACTGTTGACTAAAATAAGATGAACTCATTTTTAAGGATTCTACTAAACATTGCCTAAGTTTTTCTTTTATTGAATTGTAAATGAGTCGTCCACTTCATCTGGGGCATGATCATCAGTGAGCCACATGTTTTCAGAACAAATGAACGATTAGGACAAACAGATTTTTTTATTTTTTTTTGTCAGTCATGCAATCCACCCACCCAGTCAGTCATGCAATGCACCCACTGGTGGGTGTCAGCAATTTGGATTTTCACCACCGATGGTTTCGAAACCAAGATCCCCTGTTGAAACTACGCAGAGTCTACCAATGAGGCAAGGCTCCGAACCTGAACCTGAACCCGATTAGGACAAACAGATTGATGTTAAATGTGCCTCACATGTGCCAAGTAGCACACGTATTTGAAATCACCTCATTTATAGTAATGTGGCACAGGTGTATGACATCCGGACCATTCCTGTGTGAGACTGCTTTGTGAATGTCCCTTAACAAAAAGAAAAAAGAAAAAGAAAAAAAAAAGGACAGCTCGATTCACTGGCTGTGCCGACACTAAACATAGTACGAGAAAATAGGCAGCTAATGAAAGGATAAGCAACGGTTCACATTCATAACACATTTTTGGTCTGAGTTGCTTGTGGGACCGACCTATTTTGCCGAGTAGGGTACGTTCGCAAGAGGGCCCACGTGAATGATGGACCAGATGTCACAAACGTTTAACACTAGATGAAAAGCTCCAAGTAGTATTCCTCTTCCCAAGATGACACAGGTCTGGATGTTGCAAACCCAAGTGCACCGGGCGCGGTTTGGGTGGATTCCCGGATCAACCGAGGTGGGCGGATCCCCAACTGTGGGACCACTGTGATGTATGTGCCTTACATCCACACCGTCCATGCATTTTGAAAGCTCATTTTAGGTTATGATCCAAAAAATGAAGCAGATCCAAATCTTAGGTGGACCATACCACATGAAACAGTAGTGATTGAATCTTCACCATTAAAAACTTCATAGGGGTCACTGGAATGTTTATTTTCCATCCAACCTGTTGACAGAGTCACAAAGACCTGGATGAAGAGACCACACAAATATCAGCTTGATCCAAAACATTTGTGGCCCACGAGAAGTTTTTAATAGTTGAGTACCACTGCTTACTGTATTATGATCCACCTGAGATTTGGATCTACATTTTTTGGATCACGCTCTAAAATGAGCTTCCAAAGTGGATGGACGGCATGGATGTAAGACACACATCACATAGTGGACTCCACGGTCAGGGATCCACACACAGCCGCGCCCAAGTTCACCATAGGCACTCCCCACTTCTTTTGAGTGCCGGTCAGAATTCCCCACGGCCATCCGTGGGTCCCTAGCCCTAGATCCGGCGGGCTATATGATAGTTGGGGCCTGGTTTTGTCGTTCCACCAGAAAGGATGTTCAGGTTTACCCTTTATTAATAAAGTTACAGGTGGAGCTTCCACCTTTGAATTAAAAGAAAAAGTGCACCATAGATACAATGAAGCTTTTCAGGGTCATCCTAATGACATGCCTTAGGAGGTGGATTCCTCTCCACGTCCTCATAGAATAAGCTTCGTCCCACCTATCTAATCATTAGGTGGGCCTTGCCATAGAAAACAATAATCCACCACCCAAAAGCCTCCAATATACTTGATGGCCCACATGCTTGTTAGATCAACCTGATTTTTGCACCGTCCAACTTTCATGGTGAGGTCACCTGCTAAATTAGTGGGATGTAATATAGGGACAACAGTGGCTCCATTCCAACCATTTTACAGCTTTTTGTGAAATCCTGTCTATTAATACTTTCCAAGAAGTTCCATCCCATCTAACAATCCCTCGGTGTTTGGGTGATTTGGATTTTTATGCATGGGGAGCAAGGCCTCTGTCTGGGCATTGCACCATTTCATTAGATGAAAATAACATTATTATTTATTTAACACACTTAAAAGTAATACATCAAACGAGTTCTATAGCAAGTACAACATTTCAGTAAATTAAACTAAAAATATCATAAACCCTTAGCCAACATTCTACTTCAAACATGCTTGCAAATCTTCCTCACCCTTGGCCGCCTTCATTTTGTTCGGATATCTTTCTCTGCAATCTCGCTATCTTTATTTCCACTGTAGCTAGGCACCTTTCCTTAGTGTCTTCCATGAATCGATAATAGGCAATCCTCCAAGGCTTCTTGAGGATTAAAATGCCACAGAATCCCCAAAACCCAACCACAAATCCCGGTACTATGCTTGTACAAAATAATATCATTTCAGGAGCATTGGCACTTTCTTCTTCTCCATCATGTTGTGCATCACGTTCTCCATCGTGTTGCCCATCAACATGGCAGTTCTTTGCAAGCTGAGGACCACGGAGATCGTAATTGCCAATGAATGATGAGTTGGAAAAGAAATATAAATTTGCGTTTGTTTGGAATACACCCGGACAAGTAGTTGTATGACAAATTCAAATAACGAAGGGACACTATATTATCCATGCTTGGAGGAATCACACCAGAAAGCTGATTTCTTGACAGATCCAGGGATTCAAGTACTCGTAATCTGAAAATATTCCCCGGTATCATTCCCATCAAATGATTACCTGATAAATTCAAGAAGCGCAATCCAAAAAGACCCGTTAGTTCTTCTGGAATCTCACCGGATAGATTGTTGTTTGAAAGATCTACGCCGATTGCCCCTGCAGAAACTCTACGAAATTCTAATTCCGTTCCTTTTGCAACAATCAACATATTCTCGTGATAGCTTTCCAAATAAATCATTGATATCCCAACTGACGTTCTGTTTTTATTTGCTATCTTAGCCAGTGTGCCAGAAAGGTCATACAAAACAGGTCCGTCCACTATCCACTTAACAGCCATGGCACTCAGGTTGCCGAAACTACTGGGAATGGCTCCTGATAGATTATTATGTGCGAGATCCAAGATCTGAAGAGCAGTCAGAAGTGATAGCTGTGGGGGAATGTTTCCATAAAACATGTTCGACCGAAGCACTAGAAACCTCAATGAAGTCAGGCTTTCTCCAATCCAAGCAGGTATGTTTCCGGTGAATTGATTGCCGTGAAGATCAAGTGTAACCAAGCTGGTGTAATTCTTCAAAGATGAAGGAAGTTCTCCAGAAAGGTTATTGTTTCTCAAGTGCAGGGACTTGAGAAGAAGTAAAGAACCCATTGAGCGTGGAATATCACCAGATCGATTGTTGTTTGACAGATCCATTACCAACATTATCATCGAATCATGCCAACATCCAGGGATTCGTGATGATAAGCTGATGTAGGGGAAGAACCCCATGATCGAGGGCGTGGATCACGCACCTTCCTGCGGGAGATGGACAGGAAGAAAAACAAGAGAAAACTAAGGAATTTCATATTTTGGAGTTTCAACTCAAACAGGAAATTGTTATTCCCGTTTTTGGACTTCGGACCAACTTGTGGGGCCCATCTTGATCATTTATGATGATCCATTCCATCCATTTTGTAGAGCTGCTCGATGTCGAGAAAACCCAACAAGTTTCACGTCGATCCGAGTTACGGATTGATCGTGGCGTCCAAAATGGTACGAACTGTCCAGAAAGTTCCGAATTCCGCCCACTGAAACTGGAGATGGTCCAGGTGGCCCATTACTACTGGTATGGAGAATCTGAGCCAACCATCTTGAAGGGTACGTCGATATTAGTAAAACCACAAAGTTTCGTGGCAATCAGATATGTGGATTGCTCGTATCAGCGGAAGGAAGACAGTGTTGGCGTTATACAATTGCGCAGATTTTTCTATTTCTTTTCTAATTGTATTAGGATCCTTTTCTTCCTTTGCAAGTTAGTATTAAGTACGAATTTAGGATTTAGTTTATTATTTAAAGCAAGTTAATTATGTTTATTTGATTTATTCATTCAATTATAAAAAAAAAACAATTATTTGGAATTAATTTCCTCTTTTTATTTTTATTTCTTCTCGTGGATTCGAGAAACACTCGGTTAGGGAGACGGTGATCGACCTACCACGTATCCCCCTGCGTCATTGGTATCAAAGCGAGAGGTTTCTTCCTCAGGATGATGGCCTCTAATAAAGGGTTGGATCTTCATCCTAAGGACGGTGCTCCAAGGGATTATGTCACGGCGGCAGCTTTCGATGAAGCACAACAGGAAAATCGGTTGATCCTGCAAGGTATACAGGCAACCCTCAACCGCATTGCAGCGGCATTAAATCTGCCCCAAGCCCAAGGCAACAGTCAACAACCACCTGTGCTTGCTGTACGGAATAACCCCATGATCCGTAGAGCACCCCAGGTGGCCTATTGCAGGGCTACCCCAGACGATTCAAAACTCAACGATAAAGAGGTTGAAGACATCATCGTACGACGGCCTGCGTGTAGGAACGATCGTGAGGATTATGTTGAAAGAGCTTTTCGAGGTAATGTAACTTTGAATCAGGTCGTTGAAGTACAACCCACCACCATCTCAGAAGATGTTCAAAATTTTGAGGGGGTAGAGGAAATCAATACTTCAGTCTTAAAGGATAAGGAAGGAGAGTCTAAAGTTATTCCTGACATTATGGAGTCAGTTTTGATGGAATCCATGAGCATCTCAGAAAGTGTCACACCAGCAATGCAGGAAATCGAGGCGATCGGAGTTGCCAAACTTCCTGATGAATTGTTCATTGTGAAGAAAATTGTCCTTTCTCAGAAAAAGCCAACTTTTGATGTGCCAGAGAAGATTGCAATTATTCATGTTGGCGTGGAGAAGAAGTCGGAGAAAACTTTTGCTGCATTCCAGGATAGGGCCCGCAAGCATCGACTTCCGAAGTTAAAAGCAAATCATGGCCCTAAGCTAAAGCGAAACTCGAGGACAAGTTTTTTTCAAGTGGGGAAGAATGATGTAGGGGAAGAACCCCATGATCGAGGGCGTGGATCACGCACCTTCCTGCGGGAGATGGACAGGAAGAAAAACAAGAGAAAACTAAGGAATTTCATATTTTGGAGTTTCAACTCAAACAGGAAATTGTTATTCCCGTTTTTGGACTTCGGACCAACTTGTGGGGCTCATCTTGATCATTTATGATGATCCATTCCATCCATTTTGTAGAGCTGCTCGATGTCGAGAAAACCCCAAGTTTCACGTCGATCCGAGTTACGGATTGATCGTGGCGTCCAAAATGGTACGAACTGTCCAGAAAGTTCCGAATTCCGCCCACTGAAACTGGAGATGGTCCAGGTGGCCCATTACTACTGGTATGGAGAATCTGAGCCAACCATCTTGAAGGGTACGTCGATATTAGTAAAACCACAAAGTTTCGTGGCAATCAGATATGTGGATTGCTCGTATCAGCGGAAGGAAGACAGTGTTGGCGTTATACAATTGCGCAGATTTTTCTATTTCTTTTCTAATTGTATTAGGATCCTTTTCTTCCTTTGCAAGTTAGTATTAAGTACGAATTTAGGATTTAGTTTATTATTTAAAGCAAGTTAATTATGTTTATTTGATTTATTCATTCAATTATAAAAAAAAAAACAATTATTTGGAATTAATTTCCTCTTTTTATTTTTATTTCTTCTCGTGGATTCGAGAAACACTCGGTTAGGGAGACGGTGATCGACCTACCACGTATCCCCCTGCGTCATAAGCGATTTTGTGAAAGATCAAGAACTAGTAAATATTTCATTTTACACACACACAGGGATTCCACCTTCAATTTGATTATGAGAAAGAGACAGGTAATTCAATACAGGCATCCTATCACCAATATTTTCTGGAAGACTGCCATTAAATAAGTTATTACTAAGACGTAATTTTCTCAAGGACAGAGATCTTCCAAGAAATTTTGGGAGAGGACACTCAAGCGAGTTGTGAGAAAGATCAAGAGATTTTAGATTTTCTAGCTGCTCTAACCAATTAGGAAAACAACCCTGAATATGGTTTCCTCCAAGATCAAGAAAAAGAAGACTGCTCAAATTAAACAACCAAGTAGGAATTTTTGGGCCAATGAAGTTTGAAGAAAGATCGAGAACAGAAAGATGAGTGAAATTAATGTGTGGAAGGGAACCAGGAACGTTGGGAAGTTGGCAATTGGCTAACCTTAACTCTTCCAACAAAGGAAGAGTACTGGTTACTTGGAGCCAATCAGTTCCCATACGAAGGTTCACTTGTCCCATGTCAAGGAATCGCAGGGAAGACAGACTTGAGAGCCATTGAAGATTGTCAGCATCTGAATACGCATAAGGGTTGTTACTGAGATCAAGAAAACGCAAGCTCGACAAATTACCAAGCTGATGAGGGATTGCTTCTTGAAAACCCGACCCTGAGAGGTTAAGATATTTCAGTTTCTTGAATGAACCTATCCAGTCTGGGATGCCAATCCAGAAATCGTTCATGCTCAGGTCTAGGTAGTTCAAATGTCTCAACTTGAGCAAAGAAGGAAGTATCTCACCGCCCAAAGGGTACCAACTGTTGAATGGATGTGGGTTTCGGAGGTCGAGCTTGACGATGTGCCCTGTTCGGTTGTTGCAGACTATACCTCTCCATCTGCTACAGTCATGACCCACCCATGAAGATAGCGAGTTGGCGGGATCTCTGAGACCTTCTTTGAACTTTAGAAGGGCTTGCCTCTCTCTTTCTATGCAAACTGCTCTCGAATCTCCACTGCAATAACAGAATTGGATGGTTTCAGTGCATAGAAACCAAAGCAAAAGAATGAGAAGAAGATGAACTGATCTATCCATCATTATCTCCAATGGAAGCTTTTTTCACAGCAAACTACTATTTAAAGGTGAATTTTAGAACGAACGAGGAAACAACATGTGGGTCTGATGTAGGACGGGTCGCTGACTATTTCATGGCCCAGATGGAGCAAAAGAAGACCGGTCGGGGTCAAAAGTGATCCAGACCGTCAGGACCATAAATCGATCATATCTCACAATCCGGAATGAGTTACGGGACGTATAATATATCAATTTGGGGTAGCTCGAGCTACTTTAGCCAACCAACCCGCTATGCTGGGTTGCCCAAGCCAGAATCGCGAGATTCGACTGTATCGACGGTCATTAGGCTAGTTTATTTTCAGTTTTACTATTTATAGTAAGTTTTAATTCGATCATAACTTTGCATCTGTAGGGTTTTAGAGTTAGTGCCCAACATGAAAAGGGCTTAGAATATTTCGTAGAACAACGTGGTTGAGGCCGTTTGATAACTTTCTATTTTTGGCCGAAAACCAAGAGTTCTAGTAGGATTGAACGACTTCTATAAATAGTAAGTTTACTATTTATAGTAAGTTGCGTTTTCTAGGAGTTTAAGTTGGAGTTGGAATCTAATACTTTGCATAGGGTTTAGTTTCCTATTTATATGCATTGTAATTTCATTTTCATTCATTCAATCTTCAATAAATAATTATTTGGAATTAAATTCCCTTTTTTTTATCTTTTCTTTCTTCTCGTGGATTCGAGAAACTATCGGTTAGGGAGACGGTGATCGACCTACCACGTCCTCCCTGCGTCAGGGTCGGACCAAGGAGGGATCGCTAGACCGAGTCAAACCTGTTTTCAGTACTGACTTGTGGTGTAGAGCCGGATCGGACTTCGAGTCCTGGTGGAACCAGACGAGTCATTTCGGACTCGGACATCTCTCTTCAGACTGGAATCCTCTACAGGATCTGTTTGAAACGTGTTGTATATTTGACCACACCATCCATTCGGGTGGGATTTCATCACCTGGTGTTGAAACTCTTGTGAGTCTACCACCGAGGCGTGAGTAAGAACGCCATCAACACATATTTGAACCGTACGTAGGAATTCAACTGTGGTACGCGTGCGTGAGTGTGTGTGGGATGTGAGTGCGCGCGTAAAAAAAAAAAAAAAAAAAAAAAAAAAAAAAAAACAGATAGCGTGTCGTCCCGCCTGAGTTTTGGATGTGGCAGATTTTTGTCTATTCCCTTTCAACCTGCTGATTGTGTGATGAGCTGGTTTGATGAAAGATTAACATTCTGGTGGTCCCACGCATAGAAAAGCAGTTTGCTTCCAATCTCCATTGTTTCAAGTGGCGTGGCCCACCTAGGTTGTGGATCAGGCGTATTTTTCACCTTAAAACCTGGCATCCTAAGAGTTACCTAATGAGCTGAGTGGATTCTAAACATACAACCTGGTAGTCCCCAAAGAACGTAGTGTTTTATGCAGATTGACAGAACAATTTTTGTAGAGGGTTCCACCCCCAAGACATATGCATCATGTTGGACGTTGATTGTTGGTTGCCTGCCATCCCGATCTATGGTCAGAAGCTCGGTTTGTCTGCCCATTGTGACGTCTGTGGGATGAGAAATGTAGGTGGGATTGAATTAAGTTTATAGCAATTATTATATTCGTTGGTCGTTGTCTTTAATCCCGCGGTATGAAGATAATCATCCAAACATGTTTAGGAGCAACATCACACTGATTTGGTTGAGATTCCCACATTACTGCATTTGGAAGGGTGGATTGCACATCTAGAAAGGGTGGTTGTGAGATTTGAAAGTCTGACACAGGTTTCAATACAGAATTTTTAGAATCTTTTGTAGTTGGCATAAAATCCAATGTGATCGACAGTAATTTTACATAATTATCCAAAACGAGTCAAGGTGTTAGAAGCAGTGAGTATTATAATGCAATCCAGCATAATTCCATTTAAACCCATGAGCCAAACTCCCCCTAAACTTGATGTAGGACGGGTCGCTGACTATTTCATGGCCCAGATGGAGCAAAAGAAGACCGGACGGGGCCGAAAGTGATCCGGACCGTCAGGACCGTGAATCGATCGTATCTCACAATCCGGAATGAGTTACGGGATGTATAATATATCAATTTGGGGTAGCTCGAGCTACTTTAGCCAACCAACCCCGCTACGCCGGGTTGCCCAACCCGGAATCGCGAGAATCGACCGTATCGACGGTCATTAGGCTAGTTTATTTTCATTTTTACTATTTATAGTAAGTTTTAATTCGATCATAACTTTGCATCTGTAGGGTTTTAGAGTTAGTGCCCAACATGAAAAGGGCTTAGAATATTTCGTAGAACAACGTGGTTGAGGCCGTTTGATAACTGTCTATTTTTGGCCGAAAACCAAGAGTTCTAGTAGGATTGAACGACTTCTATAAATAGTAAGTTTACTATTTATAGTAAGTTGCGTTTTCTAGGAGTTTTAGTTGGAGTTGGATTTTGATACTTTACCTAGGGTTTAGTTTCCTATTTATATGCATTGTAATTTCGTTTTTATTCATTCAATTATCAAAAAATCAATTATTTGGAATTTATTTCCTCTTTTTATCTTTTATTTCTTCTCGTGGATTCGAGAACTATCGGTTAGGGAGACGGTGATCGACCTACCACGTCCTCCCTGCGTCATTGGTATCAGAGAGAGGTTTCTTCCTCAGGACGATGACCTCTAATGAAGGGATGGATCCTCATCCTAAGGACGGTGCTCCAAGGGACTATCTAACGGCGACAGCTTTCGAAGCAGCGCAACGGGAGAACCGGTTGATCCTGCAAGGTATATAGGCAACCCTCGACCAGATTGCAGCGTCGCTAGCTTCGCTTCGAGCCCAAAGCGACCAACAACCACCAACCGTTGCTATACGGGACAATCATGTTGTCCGTAGAGCACCCCAGGTGGATAATCGTAGGGCTACACCAGATGAATCAGAACCAAGCGATGATGAGGTCGAAGACATTTTGGTACGACGACCTGCGCTAGGGAATGAGTGTATGGAACGAGCAGAACGAGACTATCGGGGCAAAGCTGATCTTCCCAGCTTTAATGGCCTACTTCGAATAGAAGAGTTCCTCGACTGGCTGGCAGAGGTCGAGCGATACTTCGACTATATGGAAGTGCCGGACGACAAGAAGGTAAAACTAATTGCTTATAAATTTAAATCCGGTGCTTCAGCATGGTGGGAAAACCTACAGGTTTCCCGCACCCGTCAGAATAAGGCACCCATCCGAACATGGCCTAGAATGAGACAACTTCTTAGAGCTCGATTCCTCCCTAGCGACTATGAACAAATTTTGTTCCAACAATACCAAAATTGTCGTCAGGGAAATCGAACCGTAGCCGAATATCTTGAAGAATTCCAACGATTGGCTACACGGAATAATTTATCGGAATCAGAGGCACAACAGGTATCACGATTCATTGGTGGGTTGCGATTTGCAATCCAGGATCGAGTCCAGAAGCATCCGGTATGGACGTTGAGTGAGGCTAACCAATTGGCCACTCTAGCAGAAACACAGTTGTCACGGCCCCCTGCTCCACCCTATCCGGCAACACGAAATCCCAACACCGGACCCACTCAAGATACAACGCTGGCCAAAGGCAAGGAGCCTATAGGAGGGTGTCCTCAACCTCCTACGGTCACGAACCGGGACGGGGGAAGCGGTTCCTCACGACCTCAACGTACAGCTCCCACTACAGCAGGTTTCAGCAGGATCCCCAACCCGTATGGTCGGCCAAGACCAGACCATTGTCTCCGTTGTGGCCAACCAGGTCACTGGTCGAACGCTTGCCCCCAACGCCCTGCAGCACACTTAACTACGAATGAAGGCGGCGTGGAAGGCGAGTCAACAGAAGACAACCCTGAATTGGAACAGGCCGAAGAGGGGGACACAGAAGATGTCGATTGGCTGACTGAAGATCATGGGGAATCGCTAGTAGTAAGACGACTACTTTACGCTCCCAGGAAGAAAGTGCACCCACAACGACATAATATTTTTCGCACAAAGTGCACCGTGCAGGGAAAAATCTGTGACGTGATCATAGACAGTGGGAGTAGCGAAAATATTGTCTCGAGAATTATGGTGGATAAGTTACATCTGCCTATGACGAAGCACCCTACCCCTTACTCTATCGGTTGGATCAAGAAGGTGAACGAAACCAAGGTAACTCATCAATGCATTATCTCGTTTTCCATTGGTAAAAGCTATAAGGACGAGGTCCTCTGTGATGTGGTTGACATGGAAGCCTGCCACATGTTACTTAGGCGGCCATGGCAATCGGATCGAGATGTGACCCACAGTGGACGGGAAAACATATACATGTTCACCAAAGATGGTCGGAAAATTGTTTTGGCCCCTATGACACCAGACAAACACCCTGAAGCTTCTAAAGTGGAGGGGAACTCTCTCCTTACCATTCGCGAGTTTGTTATGGAATCAAAGGAAACGGGCGAGATTTATGCCGTTATGGTAAAAGGCGAGGAGCCAGGATCCTCTAATATTCCTCAACGCCTTAAACCACTGCTAGAAGAATTTCGAAGTACTTGGCCTGGAGAGTTACCTGATGAGTTGCCTCCCATGCGAGACATACAACATCACATCGACCTTATCCCAGGGTCCAGTCTACCCAACCGACCGCACTATCGGATGAGTCCGAAAGAGTGTGAAATTCTACAGGGACAGGTGGAGGAACTGATCCGTAAGGGTCTTATTAAAGAGAGTATGAGCCCCTGTGCCGTTCCGGCACTCCTTACCCCAAAGAAGAACGGAACATGGCGTATGTGCATCAATAGCCGCGCGATCAATAAAATAACAGTTAAATATCGATTTCCAATACCGCGGTTGGATGACATGCTGGACATGCTCGAGGGCTCCAAGGTGTTCTCGAAACTGGACTTACGGAGTGGATACCATCAAATCCATATTAGGCCAGGTGACGAGTGGAAAACGGCCTTCAAGACCAAGGAAGGGCTATATGAGTGGCTGGTTATGCCCTTCGGTTTGACCAACGCACCAAGCACCTTCATGCGTTTAATGAACCAAGTGTTGAAGCCGTTCATTGGCCGTTTCGTTGTCGTTTACTTTGACGACATTCTAATATACAGTCAGGATGAAACGGAGCACATGACCCACATCAGAAAAGTGCTACAAGCGTTGGTCGACAACAAGCTATACTTAAATCTGAAAAAGTGTAGCTTCTTAACTGATCAATTATTGTTTCTGGGGTTCATCGTGTCGTCCACGGGTATCCGAGTGGACGAAGAAAAGGTACGAGCTATTCGGGATTGGCCGACTCCGACAAACATTCATGAGGTACGAAGTTTTCATGGGTTGGCGACCTTCTATCGTCGATTTGTTCGGAACTTCAACAGTATCGTCGCGCCGATTACCGACTGTATGAAGAAGGGTCCGTTTCAATGGACCGAAGGGGCTGAGAAGAGCTTTGCAGAAATTAAACATCGGTTGTCTACTACCCCAGTTCTGGTACTCCCTAATTTCGACAAGCTATTTGAGGTAGAATGCGACGCATCTATTGTCGGCATTGGGGGAGTCCTTTCTCAGGAGGGCAGACCGGTTGCCTTTTACAGTGAGAAACTCAGCGACGCACGACAGAAGTGGTCGACCTATGAACTTGAATTATATGCAGTGGTTCAAGCACTGCGCCATTGGCGCCATTATCTTATTCAAAGGGAATTTATACTGTACACTGATCATCAGGCCTTAAAATTTATCAATACTCAGACTAACGTGAATCGTATGCATGCTAGATGGATTTCGTTTTTACAGGAATTCACGTTCGTTCTGAAACACAAATCAGGGCAGCAGAACAAGGTGGCAGATGCACTAAGCCGACGTGCATCCCTTCTTATTACAGTGAGCAGTGAGGTGATCGGGTTCGACTGCCTCAAGGAACTTTATGCCGAGGACGAGGATTTTGCAGATGCATGGAAAAAGTGCCAAGAAGGGCACCCGAGTGACCTTCTAATTCAAGATGGTTTCCTCTTCAAAGGAAATCGACTTTGCATCCCGCAGAGTTCGTTACGGGACAAAATTATTATCGAGCTGCACGGCGGTGGCCTCGGTGGTCATCTATGACGAGATAAGACTCGAGCGATGGTGGAAGAGCGGTATTACTGGCCGCAACTTGCTCGTGATGTGGGCAGGGCGGTACAACGATGTCATATTTGTCAAACCGCTAAGGGACAATCTTAAAATACAGGTCTTTACACGCCATTACCCGTGCCAGATGCCCCTTGGGAGAATTTATCTATGGATTTTATATTAGGGCTCCCACGTACACAACGCGGCATGGACTCAGTGTTCGTGGTGGTAGACCGATTCTCCAAGATGGCACACTTCATTTCGTGCAAGAAGACCTTTGATGCGATACACGTTGCGAACCTTTTCTTCAGAGAGGTTGTGCGACTACATGGGATTCCTAAGACGATCACTTCAGACCGGGACACAAAGTTCGTTAGCCACTTTTGGCGAGCCTTGTGGAATCGGTTCGGTACACGACTTCACTTCAGCAGTGCTTATCATCCACAAACAGATGGACAGACTGAGGTCGTCAACCGCACATTGGGCAATCTCATCCGTTGCCTTTCAGGTGACAAACCGAAGCAGTGGGACATGGCCCTGGCTCAAGCAGAGTTTGCGTTCAACAACATGGTAAACCGATCGGCAGGAAAATCTCCTTTCCAGATTGTTTATGGGTGCGTTCCTCGTCACACACTCGATTTGGTTCCCCTGCCCAAGCTTCTGGGCATGAGCGTTACAGCTGAACATATGGCAGACCGAATCATGGACATACATGCAGACGTGTGCAACAAATTACAGGCTTCGAACGAAAAGTACAAAGAAGCGGCCGACAAGCATCGGCGCTCCAAAGTGTTCGAAATAGGAGATCAGGTGATGGTCCGCCTACGTAAAGAGCGATTTCCTACCGGGACCTACAACAAGTTGAAACACAAGAAGATTGGACCGGTACCGATCATTCGCAAGATCAATGACAATGCCTACGTTGTTGATCTTCCAGATGACATGGAGATTTCAAGGACTTTCAACGTGGCAGATCTGTACGAATATCATGAACCAAAGCTGGACGAGAACTCGGGGTCGAGTTCTTTCGAAGTGGAGGAGACTGATGTAGGACGGGTCGCTGACTATTTCATGGCCCAGATGGAGCAAAAGAAGACCGGACGGGGCCGAAAGTGATCCGAACCGTCAGGACCGTGAATTGGTCGTATCTCACAATCCGGAATGAGTTACGGGACGTATAATATATCAATTTGGGGTAGCTCGAGCTACTTTAGCCAACCAACCCGCTACGCCGGGTTGCCCAACCCGGAATCGCGAGAATCGACCGTATCAACGGTCATTAGGCTAGTTTATTTTCATTTTTACTATTTATAGTAAGTTTTAATTCGATCATAACTTTGCATCTGTAGGGTTTTAGAGTTAGTGCCCAACATGAAAAGGGCTTAGAATATTTCGTAGAACAACGTGGTTAAGGCCGTTTGATAACTTTCTATTTTTGGCCGAAAACCAAGAGTTCTAGTAGGATTGAACGACTTCTATAAATAGTAAGTTTACTATTTATAGTAAGTTACGTTTTCTAGGAGTTTTAGTTGGAGTTGGATTTTGATACTTTACCTAGGGTTTAGTTTCCTATTTATATGCATTGTAATTCCATTTTTATTCATTCAATTATCAAAAAATCAATTATTTGGAATTTATTTCCTCTTTTTATCTTTTATTTCTTCTCGTGGATTTGAGAACTATCGGTTAGGGAGACGGTGATCGACCTACCACGTCCTCCCTGCGTCGAAACTCAAGTAGGCTACATGATAGGAAACAATGGGGGAAGGAAATGCCTACCCATAAAACCTTCCCAGGATCTGAGGTTTACGTACCATCTAAACCATTGATAATGTCATCCCCATTAGGATGAACTAACAACAGTAAAATATTATCTTGATCCAAATCTTCTATGACCCCATGAAATTTTCAACGGTAGCACTCAATCTCCATTGTCTCCCCTCGCGTGGCCCAGTTTTGTTTTGGATCTATCTCATTTTTGGGCTCATGTCCCTAACATGAGCTACCAAAGAGGACAGAGGGAGTGGATTTCTCACAAACATCACCGCGGCATCCACCTAGCTTCGGACGGCAAGAACTTACGGGTGACAAAGCAATCCTTGTCCATGAAACGTCAGCCTTTTCGATGGCCCACTATTCTTTCTGTCTGATGGACACGTCCTGGACTAAGGCAATCCAGACGGTTGATTCTAGCCGGAATGATCTAAGAAGCTCATTGAGACCATGTCCGTGTCATCATAGCATATTTGATACGGAATCACGTGGCCCGTGGACAGAAAGTCTTCCATGTAGCTTCCAGCATCTTTCCGACATGGCTTTTTTTTGGATGGAGTCATTGCTTGACTTAAATCCAAGCCATTCGTCTGCTTGACTGATGAGATCGTTTAGCAAAATTCCTGCCCACGACTTGTGTCTAGATGGAAAGACTCTGACCATTGTTTCTATTCAATGGATGAGAGATGGTCCGGGGAAATTTCCTTACAGGAACACAGCATGGACCTTGGTACCATGCGGCAAAACTCTGTGGACCCCATCATGATATATGTGTTTTATCCATGCCGTCCATGCATTGGGCAACCTATAAAAATGAGGCACATCCGAAGCTCAATTGGACCACAACACAGGAAGCGGTGGAGATAATGATGCCCACCATTGAAATCTTCTTAGGGCCACCAAGATGCTTATTTGCCCTCCAACCTGTTCACGAGATCAAACAGACTTGGAGGATGGGAAAATAGAAATATCTCTTTGATCCAAAACTTCTGTCGCCCACAAAATGTTTTCAATGGTAGTGTGGTTCACTTGAGCACAGGATCTGTCTCATTTTCTAACTTATGCCCCGAAATTATCTGGCAAAATGCATAGACGGCATGGATAAAACACATGCACCATGGTGGGGCTCAAAGAGTTTTGCCACATGTACACAATATCTACCACGGGTGATGTGTTTTACAATCTACAGTTTGAGTCCTGTGAACGGGTTGGAGGGCATATAACATCATGATGAACCCAATTAATGAGGCTTTAGTATTGACTATTAAGCCACGGGTTGTTACCGTGAATGAGTGCGTAGAGCGTTTGATGATTTCGCCTCCCCTCCAGGACTAGTGCCGTCCCATGATTTGGCTAATAATTTTAGGAGAAAAATGATTGATTGGAGAGATTGTTCCATCTACACTTTGTACTATTAAAGAATTTTTCTATATAGCTGCATGCATTGCCATTGTTAAAACCTTCTCAAAGTCCTCCACAACATTTATATGATATCCAAACCGTTCATAAGGTCATTGACACTAGAATAACTTACAAACACAAAAAAGGAGCATGTATTTCAGCCCACGAGTGTTTCAACCATGGGTATTCAATATCCATTGTTGATGTAGGGAATGGACCTCCTGATGTGGGTGAGGATCGACGACCTTCATAATGGAGATGGACCGGAGGAAGGATAAGTGAAAACTCAAAGAAACGTCATCTGACAACTGGTCGTGTATGCTCCAGGACCTGTCGTCCGGTTGGTCGAATTTTGGCTGTAATCTAGTCCCACTCGTTGGACAGTTTGGGGTCATCCATGATTGGTCGTGGCCCCTTGACGACCGGTCGTTAAACACGCTGGCTGCGCAATAATTGCCGATTTTGTTGAAATTTCTTTCTGATTTTTCCTTATTTCTTTTCTAATTTTCTTAGGATTCTTTTATTATGAAATTTAGGGTTTTAGGTTTAGTTTCCTCTATAAATAGTTGTTTAATTTCGTTGTTAACACAGCTTATTCCATATTTTAATAAAGTGATTGAGTTTTTACTCTTTTTCTTCATGGATTTGAAAAGAGGTCTTGTGGATTTGAGATATCCCCTCGTGTATTCCAGGAAGATCGGTTGACGAGTCCCGATAGATCTGTGGATTTAGATCAATTATCCATGGGAAATACAGTGATTGATTTCATACCCCGTCTATGCGACGCCAAATTGGTATCAGAGCGAGGAACAATTTTGGACCAATTTCTTTTTGTAAGGCAATGGTAAATCGTGTGGACGGTGATCCATGTATTCATTTATAGGAAAGAAATGAAGCTTTTCTCCTAGAGAAACGGAAGACCATGCAAGGGCTGCAGGCTTCCCTCAACCATTTTGTAGATACATAGATTCCACTACATGCTCAAGGCAAGATTCATCGTAGGTACACGTATTGGTATGGAAATAGTCAGGTATGTCGATTGGATCAGATAGATTGATACTACAAGAGGGAGATGGATAATCTTGACTTCGATAGCCGAAGTAATGTCTACGGCTGGCTCTTAGGAGTCGAATACTTCTTCGACTACAATATCTGATTCCAGAAAAGACAAGAATTGTAATCGCGACATGTCATCTGTCGGATGACGCTTGGGATTGGTGGACTCATGTTCAATACTGTCGGAGGAAAGAAAGGAAACCACAAATTCACTCATGGTAGCGGGTGAAAAGGTGACTATTAGCATGATTCTAATACACTATTGTTCCTGAAGTTGATTAAGCTCTTTCGAAAGTGGAGGGGGTCATTATTCCAGGAGTTCTGGACGAGGCAAAAGATCCTATTCATGTTCTAGAAATTGTGGATCCCATTGTATAGGTGTTTTCCAACCCCAACTGTAAGGTTGTGATGTAATAATAATTCAATCGTGAGATCAAGATCGTCCTCAGGAATTTTTGTAACAATTCTAAATTATGTAGCTATGATTGTTTAAATTTTGATTTTATACCAAGGTGAGTGGTTTCGGAAACATAAACAGTAACTTGAAAAAGGAATGTAGGAAACTAAGCACTAGAGCGCCAAGGATCTTATGTTGAGCTCTTAATTTATACATATTCTAACCCAATTCATCACACATTATGCATGATTCCTATGATTAAAAGACTAATCTAAAGCATGTTTGTGATTGTAGGAATGAGAGAGAGACTTCACTTATTTGATGGCTAAAAGAATGATTTTAAACCTACCTTGAAGATCAAGTAGAGAAGAGTCAAGGAAAGGAAGAATGAGAGGAAGAAATCAAGTGAAGAAAGTCTGAATCGAAACCGAGAAGAAATTGCAGAAACAGGCATCTGATTGATCCTCGATAGGTCTCTGATCGATTGGAGGACATGTCCGATTGGTCTCCGATCAATCGGATCACCTATCGGACGAACCTGAAAAACTGGATTTTTGAATGTCTCTAGACACTTTTCTGATCCATCAGAGGGTGTCCGATTAATCGAACAGGGTGTTCCGATCAATCAGAGACACGTCCGATCAATCGAAAATAGGGATTAAAAATAACAACTCTCTGGACACTTTTTCGATCGATCGGTTATAGTCCGATCAATCGGAGACAACATTTCGATCAATCGGAGAGGAGCTCCGATCAATTAGACCTGTCTGCGTAACAGCATAAAGATTTCACAAATTCTAAAAGATTCCAAGTCGGAGGCGGATTATTATTATAAAAGGACACCTAGGGTTCGTTCCTAAGGGATCATAGAAGGCTTTGGAAGTCCAAGAGGTAGGGAGGATCATCGTGTAGCGATTATAACTCCTCCGATTAGGGTTTTTATAGTTTTTTTAAGCTTTCAAGTAGTTTTTCTTTTGATTGTAGTTGTAGTATGACAATGCACGATTAGAACCTCTTAGCTAAGGCTAAGAGGTGAAGCCTGTATCCAATTCTCATATTTAATTCATTTTAGTTCAAGTTTACTTTACTTCAAGTTGGATTTTTGGATTCTAGTTTGAATAAAGTTGGTATTTTTGGATGTTTTATGAGAGTTCATGTACTTCGGAGATGAATTCCTTACAATTCTCTAAGATTGCCATGTTGGGATTGATTAGATTTGAAGTGTAGTAACCCTAGAGCATGCCATAGTCTCTTGGCATGGCTGTTACTTCGAAGGTTACAAGTTTGAGTCTACATGCTTCATTAGAACTAGAAATCTGAATTTCCATATTTGAGTGAAGAATGTGTGTTGAATGACTTATCTTCAAATTAGATGATAGATAGAACTTTGATTCTAATTGTGGTTGTACTTGGATGAATGGATTAACATGGGATTGCTATAAGTGGATCCTTAAAGCCTTAGTCTTTCTCATATTCTCAGATTTTCTTCTTTAAGTTACTATTTTAGTTTTAGTCCTGATAATTGAATTCCAAATCTGTTAAATTCATGCTGAAATATTTGTAAGTGTTTACTAAATTCACTGTGGATCGATCTCGGTCTTACCGAGTTATTACTACATAGCAGCCTTGCACTTGAGGCGAGTGAAGAAGTTTTTTGCACCGTTGCAGAGGATCGAACCCCGGTCACCCGCGTGACAAGCGATAATACTTACCACTATACTACAACTACAAACGCAAATCAAGAGCAAGTAGGAGAGAATGAGGTACACAATGCTCCTCCAATGAGAGTTTTACGTGGCTACTTACAACCGGCTCATACGACTACACCCTCATGTGTGGTTCTACCAACCACCGGGGGGAACATTGATATAAAGCCGGGGATAATTCAACTTTTACCTAAGTTCCATGGGCTATACTTCGAGAGCCCATATCTACACTTAAAAGAATTTGATGAGGTAGTCGCTACTTTGCAATATATCAATGTTACGAAGGATGTCATCAAACTTAGATTGTTTCCCTTCTCATTGAAAGAAAAAGCTAAAGGTTGGCTCCACTCTCTTAGACCGCAGTCGATAGGGACATGGACTGAGATGACCCAGGAATTCTTGAAAAAGTTCTTCCTGGCTCGTAAAACCAACACCCTTCGAAGATCTATCATAAACTTTTCAGGGAAAGAGAGCGAGTCGTTCTTTCAAAGTTGGGAAAGGTTTAAGGACCTCCTAGTTGCTTTCCCACATCATGGTTACGAAAGTTGGCAAATTATAAATTTCTTTTATGATGGATTGAATTCCAATACGTGCCAATTCGTAGAGATGATGTGCAATGGCGAGTTCATGAGAAAAAAATCCAGATGAAGCATGGGGTTACTTGGACATGTTGGCCGAGAATGCCCAATCATGGGATACTTCAGAAAAGTCTAATAGCCTCAAGCCTTCTCAATAAAAAGAGAAAGGAGGAATTTACATCCTTAAAGAAGATGATGTTAATGCAAAGATAACCAACCTCATAAGAAAAGTTGAGGCCATGGAACTAAGTAAAAATGGAGTTTCTAAGTCCACTGAAGCTATTGAAACCATATGTGGAATTTGTTCCACTAATTTACACTCTCCGCAAGATTGTCCTGCAATTTCTGTGTTTCAAGAGGTGTTACAATAGCAAGCAAATGCCGCATATGATTATTGACGACCTTTTAATGGACCGGTAGGTAATACATACAACCCTATTAGGAAGAACCATCCAAATTTCAGTTGGAAGAATGGTCTCACGGCCAATCCTACCAATTCTCAAGGAGGGCCACCCATGCAAAATATGGCCCCACCTCAATTCTCAATGGAGGACACTTTAAAGGCGTTTATGCAAGGGCAAACGCAAATTAATCAAACAAATCAGCAAATGTTCTAAGAGCTTAAAGTCTTGGTTGATGAGATTAAGGGACACTTGAATGCTAGGGAAGGGACCTTTCTGGCCCAACCTCAACCCAATTCTAAACAAGCACATGAAATTAGCACCCCTAACCTCCCCAACTAACATGTGGAGCAAGCAAAATTCGTCACTACTCTTAGAAGTGGTAAATAAGTGGATAAATCTATTTCGGTGAAGGTCGACAAGCCTAATGATCCGGTAATTTCCGACAATGAGGATGGACCTAGCTTAACCCCACAAGAAACGGAATGCGTTCACAAGCCCATAGCACCATTCCCTTCGAGATTGGTTGCTCCAAAACCTCTCCCAATCTCTTATGATATTAATCTTAGGGGATTTCAAACAAGTCAAGATCAACATTCCATTGCTTGACGCCATTAAACAAATTCCTTCCTATGCAAAGTTTTTAAAGGTATGCACAATCAAGCGTAAATATAATGTGCAACAAAATGCCTTGTTGAATGAGCAAGTGGGTGCCATTCTCACCCAAAAGAACCCCCCCCCCCCAAATATAAGGATCCCGGTAGTCCCACAATCTCATGTATCATTGGCGACTACCGGATTGAGCGTGCATTGCTATATTTGGGGGCAAACGTAAATTTGATCCCATATTCGGTATGCGAGCAATTAAGTCTTGGTGAATTGAAACCCACCAAAACCATGTTGCAACTCGCTGATAGATCCATCCATGTACCTAGAGGGATGGTTGAGGATGTATTAGTCTAAGTCGACAAATTCTACTACTTGGTGGATTTTATCGTCTTAGACACAGAACCGATTATAGATACTAGCACTCAAATACCGGTAATTTTAGGCAGCCTATTCTTGGCCACATCAAACGCAATTATAAATTGCCGGAATGGGGTGATGTAATTGTCCTTTGAAAATATGACATTAGATGTGAACGTGTTCCATATGTGCAAAAATTAAAGAAATGAGGAGGATGATGAGCTCTTCGAGGTAAACATGCTCAAATCCTTTGAAGAAGAGGAGCTTCTCCAACTTGAACTACTCGAAAACTTGAAGATATGCTTGGCACATTTTAAAAACTCTAAAGATCCTATTTTATGTGATATTGTGCAAGCATTGAGTAATGAGAAATCGGTAGTTGATACTAGCCGGTGGAGGCCTCATTGTGAAAAATTGCCACCAATCACATCAAAGCCGCTACCGTTTAATATCAAACCGCCGAAGCTTGACCTTAAACCATTACCATCCGAGCTTAAATATGTTTATTTGGGTCAAGAGGAAACATTCCCGGTTATCATAGCCTCTCAATTAGGGAAAGACCAAGAGCTCAAGTTGATTAAGCTACTCAAAGAACATAGGAGAGTCATACGGTGGACAATAGCAGACCTCAAGGGGATAGACTCTTTGGTTTGTACTCACCATATACACCTCGAAGAGAATGCAAAAATGACTAGACAACCTTAAAGGAGGTTAAATCCAAACATGATGGAGGTTGTCAAAGCCGAGGTGTTAAAACTACTAGATGTGGGTATCATTTATCCCATCTCGGATAGCCAATGGGTGAGTCCTACCCAAGTTGTCCCTAAGAAGTCTGGTATTACCATTGTAGAGAAGGCCAACAACGAGCTTATACCGACTAGAGTGACCACCGGTTTGCATATGTGCATCGATTATCGGAAGTTAAACACAGTCATTAGGAAGGACCACTTCCCTCTCCCATTCATGGATCAAATTTTAGAGAGGTTAGCGAGTCATTCCTACTATAACTTCCTTGATGACTATTCTAGCTACAACCAAATTGAGATAGCCTCAAAAGACCAAGAGAAAACTACATTTACATGCCCGTTCATTTGGACTATGTAATACACCCGCCACATTCTAACAATGCATGTTGAGTATTTTCTCAGACATGGTGGGTAAATTTCTCAAGGTATTCATGGATAATTTTTCTGTTTTTTGTTGTACATTCGATGAGTGCCTTAATCACTTAAAGTTGGTCTTGACAAGGTGCAAAGAGAAGAACCTTGTGTTAAACTGGGAGAAGTGTCATTTTATGGTACAAAGAGGAATAGTCATTGGACATATCATCTCATCCAATGGAATATAGGTAGACCGGGCCAAAATCAATATCATTGCTAATCTACCACCACCTAAAAGCATATGCGATGTGCGGTCCTTCCTTGGACACGCTGGATTTTATCGAAGGTTTATAAAAGATTTCAGTCATATCTCGAGGCCTTTATGTAACCTTCTCCAAAAGAAAAACAAATTCGAGTGGAGTGTCGAATGTCAATTAGTTTTTTCAAAGCTAAAGGACATGTTGACAACCGCACCTATCATGCAGCTGCCAGATTGGTCCTTTCCTTTTGAGTTAATGTGTGACGTGAGCGATTATGCTATCGGGGTGGTGTTAGGACAAAAGAAAGATAAGAAGCCCCACGTTATTTACTATGCGAGTAGGACCTTGAATCCTGCTCAAGTCAATTACTCAACTATGGAGAAGGAGCTCCTAGCCGTTGTTTTTTGCTTTGGACAAATTCAGGCCTTACTTGATAGGATCCAAGGTCATCATCTACATGGATCATGCGGTGCTGAAACACCTTCTTTCTAAGAAGGATGCTAAGCCCCGGTTGCTTAGATGGATCTTACTCCTTTAGGAATTCGACTTAGAGATTAAAGATAATAAGGAAGTAGAGAACGTAGTGGTGGATCATTTATCCTGCCTAGTTTTACCCGATTCCATTGATGAGTCACCTGTTAAGGACTCATTCTCTGATGAGAAACTTTATTGCCATGCATCCACCATGGTACACTGACATAACAAACTATCTTTCCACAGGTGCGATGCCGACTTATTAGACTGCACAAGGTAAAAGGAAAATTCTAAGAAAAGTGCGCAGGTTTTTCTAGGATGAACCATTACTTTTTTAATATTGCCCAGATCAAATAATTAGGAGATGTGTCCCTGATGATGAATAGAATTCTATTACCTCTTTTTGTTATAGTCAAGCATGTGGGGGTCATTTTTCCATTAAGAAAACCACTGCAAAAATTCTGCAGTGTGGTTTTTATTGGCCTACCTTGTTTAGAGACACCCACAAGTTTTGTAAAGCATGTGAACGTTGTCAAAAGCTAGGAGGATTATTGTCCCATCGGAACATGATGCCTCTTAACCCAATTCAACATCTCGAAGTTTTCGATTGTTGGAGCATCAATTTCATGGGACCATTCCCCTCATCTTTTGGACATGTTTACACATTACTTGCCATAGACTATGTATCCAAGTGGATAGAGGTGATTCCATGTAGAACCAATGATCATCGCATGGTTCTACGGTTCCTTAAAGAAAACATACTTTTTAGATTTGGAACACCTCAAGCCATCATAAGTGATGGTGGTTCTCACTTTTGCAATAGGTCTTTCAAAGCCTTAATGAAGAAATATGGTATTACGAATAAAGTGAGTACCTCATACCACCCACAGACAAATGGGCAAGCTGAAATTTCTAATCGAAAAATCAAACATATTTTGGAGAAAACAATGAGGCCAAATTGCAAAGATTGGTCACTGAGATTAGTCAATGCTCTTTGGGCTCACAGCCCCGATTGGAATGTCTCCCTACAGACTTGTCTATGGGAAAGCTTGTCACTTGCCCGTGGAACTTGAACACAAAGCCTATTGGGCAATTCGGGCATTGAACTTCAACATTGATAAGGCTAGTTCGCTTCATAAACTCCAATTGAATGAGCTTGACGAGATCCGGAATGATGCTTATGAAAATTCGTGGATTTATAAGAGTAGGATGAAAGCCTTTCATGAAAAACACATTTTCAGAAAAAAAAATTTCTTGAAGGCCAAAAAGTACTCTTGTACAATTCCCGATTTCATCTTTTTCCAGGAAAACTAAGATCTTGATGGATCGACCCATACATTATTAAAGAATTTTTTCCTCATTGGGCTATCAAGATAGAGAATGCGGCAAATGGTAACTGTTTTAAAGTGAACGAATAACGCCTTAAACCATTTGTTGAAAAATTTGACTAAAAGGATATGTCTTTTCCTTTGAGAGATCATGTATATCGGGATGATTGATCTCCTAGTCTGACGGAGGTATAGAATAGATTATGTTTAGTTTGTTTTCTATTTTAAGTTTATTGCTTGAGTACATTTAGTTGTTGGAGGTAGATGCTCAGGATTGACTCTCTCAGGTGCTATCGTTCTCACCCTCTTTGTTTTTATCATTGCTCTTATGTTATTACTCATTGCATATCTTTTTACATTGAGAACAATGCAAGATTTGGTTGGGGGGTGAGATTTCTAGAATCTAGTAATTTGTGACATTTCGAGTTTATTTTTGTAGAAAATTTTCAATTTTTCTGAAACATCAAAACTCTTTTGGAAAACTATGTTTCTATGCACTTGGGATACTTAAGTATGAAAGGCTGAAAGATTAATTGATATGATTTTGAGATCTCTGAATTATCTTAAATGCAATAGTTTCTATATGAATTCCCCCATTGAGTCATTGATAGAAAATTTTAACATTCTTTAGTCTAGTTCACAGAACACAATTCTCATGATTTAAAGGGATTATTAAATTTGTAGATTGGTCAAACTGAAGATTTGAAGTGTTTATATAGGAACCAAGCTGGGGAACTTTGTCCATCCATGTTCATTTACAATAAGAGAAAAGAACGAAAGATATGGATTTCTAAAAATCATATCTAATGTATATGAAAAAGAGAAAAGAAAATATGGCCATTCATTAAATATTTGTGAAATTTTGAAAAAGGGCTACCTATTACCAACCAGGGGATAGTCAACCCTTAACCAAAGCTGAAAATGGGAAGTAGTGTGAAATTCGTCGAAGGAACGGTAAGGCAAATTCTTGTCATAGGCATTTGGTTGATCTGTATACCTTTAAATCTCCCGTTTTGTCGATTTATGAAAAAGGTAATCTTGGAAATTCATGAGATGGACTCTCACAATGCACACTAGATCATACATGTTCGGATTCTTTTATTTGTTAATCGATCGGTGGAGATTTTATGTGAACATTTATTATGTTTAGAGTTTAGGACTTCAATTTCTTATCATTAGGTTTTCCTGAATTTTATGCTTATACGTCGTAAAGTTTATCGAAGTGTAGTTTCCAAGAGAGGGTTGGGTTTTTAGAGAAGTGAATCGTTTCACGCATCTTTTGCTAGGGACTAGCAAAATGCTGGTTGGGGGGGGGGGGTTGAGCACTTAATTTATATATATTCTAACCCAATTTATCACGCATTCACTACAAAAAAAAATGACCTTTCCCGACGGCCGAAAGCCGTCGGACGGGCCGTCGGGAAAGGGAGCGTCACCGTTTAAGCCGTCGATTGACCGTCGGAAATAGATAGTCGTTGGAAAGAACGACGATTAATGACCGTCGGTGTTTCTTTAGCACAAAAAATAAAATAAAAAGCCACCAGCATTTGAGCATGGCCACAACAACAAATAATTGGCCGTCTCTAATGGATTCTGTTGACATTAGAAGATAAATGTACTCCTAACATCAACAACCGATTCATAAGAGACCGCGTGCTAGCCATATGTTGCTACGGCCATTAAGCTCAAACGCCGATGGCTCAGTTGTTGAAAACCTGCAGGAGAAGTAAATAAATGAACATCATATAAAATTAGGTTTAGAAAGAGATGAAAAGAAATTTCTAAGCATATAGCTCTATGAGAAACATGTGCCCATGACACACCGGAATTGGATTGTCCATCATTTGAGAATAAAGAAGCTGAAGCAATTACCTTTAAATAAAGGTATGATGTTGTGATTGGATATGATGACCAGAAATGTCAATAACTCCTGAATTTGAGCTATATAATGGCCACAACAATAGATAGCAGGTAGTTTGCATTTGGATCGACTGTTGACACTAGAAGACGAATGTGCTTGGCATTCATTTTCCCAAGAACATTCGTCTCCTAATGTTGAGACTGCCAGCGGTCTGCTGCTGTGGCCATTATCTCAAACACCAACAACTCAGGTGTTGGAAACGATGGGAAAAAACCACCATTTACCATTGAAATGGTGTTCAGACCTAATAGACAGTTCAGATTGATCAGTTGGATGTCTTAACATCATGAAATGGCATTAATCATTACCTTTCTGAAACGTTTTTTTTTCCAAATCAACAAAAATAGTTGTCAAATGCTGTTGAGACAAAAAAAAAATAAGAAGGAAAAAAAAAAAAAGATGAAGACTTAAAACCACGAGATACAAATGACAGAATGTAACAAGAGTTACTGATTTTCTCAAGATCTATACACATCAAAATCATTATTTTAAGGCCAGAAAGCATATCTAAATCACCTGGAGTTGTTCACTAGGACAGTACGATGGAACAATCTAAACTATCCCTGCCAACCAAAATACAGTAAACAACTTGCAGTAAATACCAACTGGGGACAGCTACACGAATCCTATACCAGAGTTGAAAGTGCATGAAACTGCCCAATAACCAAAAAGCTACACTAGGATCATATGACTTCTCTCAACTTATGAGCTTAAAACTTGTGAAAAAGTTGGAAGTGTATGAAACAGTTTGATTTTTGGATGAAATAGATACCTCACCTTTGCATAAAAGGATGCTGATCTGACAATCTTTTGCTGAGAAAGAAGTTTCAGCCTGCAAGATACTTATTTTAATCATAGGATGCCATTAATATTGTTAATATACAATGACTCATTAATATTATTAATAAATTTGAAGCTGATCCTGGTATGATCAACAATATTAGATGAAGCACAACGATCATGCAAACCATAACCTGTAATCCATATATCAAGGCATTCTATCTAATATACTTCTTTCTTTTTTTATATATATTTTCAAAATAGAGACGGTTGTATTCTATCTAATTGCAAGGAAATCACAAAGATTTAGTCTAGAACTATGACTCATCACCATGCACGTGTTGAATAAGTAGACCATTTTGCTCGGCATAGACATAGCATGCAAGACATGTTTCATAAAGTTACAGCACCAACATCAGCATATCCAGCCAAATGTTAATTTGCAGGTACTTCCAAGCACATCCCAAATGCTTAAAAGTCAAGTGCCCTTTTGGCGTTTTGTTCCTCTTCTGGGCCTTGCCTGGTTTTCCTTATCTGTGTAGTGTTATAATTTATATGATATGTGAGGGCCATTAATTTTTGCGGTGCCCACACCTGAATTTCTGTATAGCTGTTTTCATCTAACAAAGTTTCAGGGGGTGAACTCCCACATTTATGGAAAAAAAAAAAAGGGTCAGAAATCCAATCCATCCATCATAACGACATCACTATATTGATGCACTAGATCAAGAATCAGCTTGATCCAGTCTTGAAAACAAATGTACCGCTCTGAAAACCTTGGTTGAAGTTTTCTAACCCATCCAAGTGTTTCCAATATTGGGGCCCATGGGCTATAATTGGACCAGATTTTATTGTTTGGAAAACATGAGAAGGTCATACCAACCTGATGTATGAATTAGGTTTCGTACATTTGTGCCAAGCTGGTAAATGTGTGACATAGAACCACGTGGACTTTTGAGTCATGGAACAGGGAACTGTTTTTTTTTTTTAAGAGATGAACAGGGAATATTGCTATCTATCCAGCATTTCCAATATATAGAAATTGGCAACATCTTTCCAACATTCTTTTTTTCCCTACTACATGTTCTTTGAATAGTAAGTACTGTAAAACTAGTGAACAGATCAAATGGCTAAAGGAAGCATAGAAACTGACCATGGTACCTGGAAATATGAATATTTATTCACGCCACCAAAAAAATTGATCAAAGCTAAACCAAAGCCAAACAAAATGTTGGTTAGAAAACAATAGAGTGCAACCAACAGTACTTCACAATTCCAAAATCACTGCCACATAAATTTTCCGGAAGAAGGAAAATTACATACATATTTTTGGGCCATGGCTTGGAGATCGATCATTGGAATCAGCTTTATGGTTGTCTTTTCCGTGCATCAACAACAGCTACAACCTACAAAAGGATGTATAGAGAAAAGAGAACTTTTAATACTAGCAAAAAGACCTTAAAAAGTCACAACTAGAGAGACCAGACATGATTTCCACACAAAACAAAGTAACTTGGGTACATGAAAGCAGTACCAATGATTTGCATGTAAAGATGAATTCAAAATGATCATGATATCTAGAATCCCCCAGTCTATATGCAAGCCGCCAAATTAGAATGACAGGACTATTCTATCAAGAAAGCTTTTTGGGTTATGGTCCATCCATGCGTCCAAAAGGCCAAGCTCATCCATGGTCCATACATGCCTGAAACTCTAGGGAAGAACAACTTAAGGAGTTATTTCAACTAGAAACTTTTAGAGATTAAATCCATGTGGGATCCTATGCATTTAGGTAAAATGCTAGTGCGTGGTTGTAGATCTTAGACGTGCATAAATTACATACCATGTTCAGAAATTCGCAGATAATCTGAGGATTAAGCTAAGACAACTCGACTTGGTGGGGCCATGGCCCAAGTAAAGTCCGTATTTTACTTTTTTTTTAAAAGTCCATATTTTACTTAAGTAGTCATAGTGTGACTCAAACACAACTGTAATAGCGAGTGGATGGAAAATGGTGGCACTAAGTTGAATAACCCACAAAGTAATGAAAAATCATTCCATAGTTTAGAACCTAATTGGTTTTCACTTGAATTTTAATTCGTAGTGGCCCTTAACAAAATAGTAGCCTCTTTCTTTGCATTATTACCATTACAATTTACACACAAATACACTACTATATATAGCAATTTCTTACTGGAATAACTACAGTGCACTTACAATGTCATTATTACCTTTCCTAAGACAGGTGCCATTACCATTATCACTGAAGGTAAAGCAGAGCAAACATGCTGAGAAGAATCTGATGACAATTCGTGTAAAAGGTGACGTCTTATGTTAGTTAATCACATTGATGTGAGCAACTAAATAAAATCACAAGTATAAAGCACAACCTGTGTCCTGGGAAGAAACCTGAAAAATAAAAACAAGGAAATTAATGAAAAGCTGCCCCTAAAATATGTATACCTTCAAACAGGGAAGAGCGTGTTATTACAAGTTGTGGATTCAAGATTCGGCAATACTTTTCACTTTTCCTGCAGCAGCTATACATACTTCAGCCTCATACATCTGAACATGTTTATGAGAAACGATCAATCCCCATCTCTTAAATAAAGAGAACCACGAGAGAGAATTAAAATTTTGAATAGGCCTGGCCAAACAAGCCAGCCCCAAACAGTTCAAAATCCAGTCTCAAACCAACACAGGCCCACCCAAAATCATAATTCCTTAATTATGCTGTAAAAATCCATAAAAATCAGAGAAAATTTTCATTAAGGCAATAACTTACCATAGTAGAGCATAAGAGGATGACAAATCAAGAAAAGGGTGTGCCCACCTGTAACATAGATAGGATTGCAAAAATCTTCAGCTCAAACATACTCAATTGAAGAAATACGAAAAGAAAAAAAAAAAAAAAACAACAACAAGAATCAGTATGTATCCAACTTCAAAAACTTTCCTGTATACATTCCAATTCCTCTCTAACATATCCTTTCCTTGCACATAAAAGCATATAAGCACATTGACATGAACTGACTGCCATCTTTCTTTCAATCATTAGCATTTGCAATTATAATTCAAATACCACAACTACGTTTTACCTGTTGATGCAAAAGTCACAATAGCAAAAAATTCACTAGTGATTGGTGAGACTTTCAAGACAACTAGACGTGGTCCAATTTGGGGCCGGATGAAAACAAAACCAGCACCATGTGGCTTCGATTTCCCAGGAAAAGCAATTAAGGAGAAGCAATTAAGGCTTAACAAAAAACTAAAATTGTAATCACAACATGATTGGCTCAAATGCAGTTGAATTAATTAGAATGAATCCAAATCTCGCTTTCCTTGGAGTGATATTGGTTTGACATTGTGTTGGTCTCTTTCGTGCAAGGAAATACGGAATACTCCATATTCAAATGACAGCTTTCCTGTGTATGCTGAGGAGATTGATGCTAGTGGTGATGCATCTTCGTCATCTTCTATGTTGTCTAAAGTTGCTTGCAGCAGGTGGATGACGATAGTTGGAGGATCCATACCAGAACGTTCAGCTGATCGGCTGTACAATACATGTTGTGTATTTGGAACAGATGGAAAGCTGAAGGCTAAACATAGAAAGGTATTTATTAAGCTTTCTTTTCATGCTCAAAATACTCTTGTGATGTGGTTCATTGCAATAAAATTTTGATACAAGGTGTTGGATCACAGATACATCTTTTTGACATTGACATTCCGGGGAAGATAACCTTCATAGAATCAAAGACTCACACCAGGGGATATTCCTACCATTGTTGACACAGGTTTGAGATGCTGACTTGCACAGAGACCATCACAGTTATGCTTCAGCTTCAGCCCCTTTGCTGCTTGGTACATTTGTTTATATATTCAGTGTCAGCAGTGATATGCAGACCTAGTATATTTGATTGTACTGATCCCAGCTTCAATTTGTGGCTTTTGGAGTATATGTATCATTTGTTCTAATTGCCATTTTCGAGTAGCAGGAATGGTTTGAAGCATGGTAAACAGAATAAAGGGCCTCATAGCAGGCTCAAGGAAAACTGCTAGGTGCTCTGTACAAGGTGTCCAACACTTGACCTCAAGAATGGGAGCCTTCCAAGCTAGGATGCTAGAGATCCTAATTCCTCACCATGTTGAAAGATCAGGATAAAGAAATGAGGGTGGCTGGATCTTATGGAAAAGGGTTGTGGCCGTGATATATGGTTGATATATAGGCACTTAGAAATTGCACACATGGCGTACAAGTGCCAATTAAACCATACAAATTATGGTAATATCACACCAAAATGTAAGAGTATTTTATTATCTGATTATCAGACAAGTGGACATTTATTGGATGGAGAAAATGAAACAATCCAGATCTGGCATGGTCTGTCAGGTCAGTCTTAGCAGACCAATGGCATCACAGATTTGGTGGCCATATCCTGTTTTTGCTAAACCTACTTGGAACAGGACAGCAGCCTACAGGTTCAATCTAAATAAATCTGCTGCCTAGGAAAGATAAGTAGTAGTACCTTATGGTGTTCAATTCATATTGCTCAACTTTACCCTGAAAGAGATAAAGATCATATTCTTTAAGTTCTAACTGTGATTTGAGATGCATGAACTTCTTTTGAAGAGATAGAAGCTGTGCAATCTGCAAAATTATGACAAAGAGGAATCTCAACAAATCAAATAGTAGGAATGAATCTTACATTTGAATAAATGACATTGGATGAATGACAAGCAAATCAGAGAAGAGTACAGAGGAACATTGAACTAAAACCAACTTGTGCTGTGTTAAAATTTCCTTCTAAGTCATCAATCTATGTTGTAGAAAATGAACAATTGAAGCAAAATTCAAACAGTGACTAAAACATTCGATGGAGAATAAATCAATCAAAGTTATGCTGTTTTGTTGTGACCACTAGAAGCATTGCGTACATAGGCATACGTCAAACATGCTCCATGAAAGTCTCACCATCCCAGTGATTGACTCAAGGGGTACACATATTGTTCTCTTGCTATCTCAGCTCTTGTTGGATTGGGATGCAAACTGTTCGTTTGTTGGGCCTTGTTTCTTGTCACCATGAGTGATGGCCTGTGTATGTAGTGTAGCCGATCTCTACATTTTGTTGAGAAATCTTGCAATGCGGGATTTATGGGATGTGAATTGACACTGAAGGAATCATTTAGATTATAGGAAGATGGCTTGCCTTTGTATAGCTTTGGCCTCTTGGCCTTCTTAATTAATAAATACCATTACTTCTCAAAAAGAAAGAAAGAAAGAAAGAAAATTTCTGTGAATGACACCAAGCCAAAATGTGCCACCAAAGATGCAGTTTATAAATTCTATTATTGGGCATTGATACCAAGAGCTTATTTGTTCAGAGCACAAAAGCTCTTTATTATAAGTTCCCACAAAAGTTGAGTGCATGTGTAATGGTCTATAATCAGGAGTATTCATAAGCTGGGACACACCATGGATCAGCCATTGCAGAAAATTTGATCAGCCATTGCAGAAAATTTTAAGGATGAATGATCTTAATTGTCCGATCAGTTACATTGATGGTAGAAATGAACTGCCAACAGTCAAGATTGCAGGAAAAGGTCCAGTGATTAAATCAGCAGGATCACCCAACCTGTGCTATCTACTGGCATAGAAGTGATATGCACCCAATGAACAATCCACATGAACCCTAGTGCCTATAGCATAGTTTAGTGGAACTAGTGTTTTAAATAGCTACGCTATGTAGCGTGTAGCTTACGCTACGTAGCATAGCTTAGCCTAAACGCTACGTAGCTCATGAAAATAGCTTAAGTTGCGTGTAGCCTACGCTACATGATTAATTTGGATACGCTACACGCTTCATAGACTATGCTGCACGCTACATAGCTCACATTACAAGTCATTTTTCACGATAACATTAAAATCAATCATTAAAAATGATTTGTTGCATAATTCTATTTCAATGAAAATTCGTTAGTCTTTTCGATGCTTATAGTAAAATAATGTAAGAAATAGTTTTAAATCGGTTTTGTTGCTCTTTCTTCACTTTTATACTTAATCATTACCCTTGCTATTACTTTAGGTTGCATTTGTTGCACCAAATAGCATGAAATTTTGTTAAATTTTATTATTAATCATCTAATTTGGTGCAACCAAGTGCAACCTTGATTAAAAATCTTAGTGTTGTGTAGCTTACGCTACACGCTATGTAGCTTACGCCTCATGCTTCAGAGAGGTGAAGGCTACGCTACACGCTATTCGTTATTTAAAACACTGAGTGGAACAAGCCAGAAAAGGAAATTTGTGTGGCGTGGCTAGTTTAGATGTTCTCATGAGACAGTTAAATACCGATAAAACTGATCAGATCCCACATTCTCTAGTTCAGCAACCACAGTTAAAAAAATCATATACTTGTACTATATAGAGAATACTAGGTGAGCCATCCAATTGTAGTAGATTTTTGGGATATCTCTTCCTTAAGGAGGAGAAAGTGGTGGTGCACAGGTTTGCTGCAAAATGGAAGTAAGTCACTGATAATTAAGTGGAAGAAAGTGAGAAGTATTTAAGTTGAATCATTTATCTACATGTGCATTTGTGCATACGTGCCTATATTCAGAGGCTTGTTTTTAGTGCGACGATTAGTTGAGTCCTCTTGGACACACAAGAGCCACACATGGATGCATCTGTGGATGGATGACATATCTTCACCCACAAAAACGTTTCCATATCTAGAGGAATTGAGAAATTTAATAGATGTTTATCTAAGCTATTGTGGGCATGTGTACTCATAGATCAATATCTTTTCTTCGCTGTGGATGCACCAACTGTGGCACAAAGCTTTTATATCAGAAAATCCTCCCTCCAAGCACAAATATTGCTACCCATACCAAAGGTGGAATCATTAATTACAAGTCTTCATTCTTGTTGTCTTTTTTTTTTTTTTTTGAAAGATTCCATTCCTAATGATGTCTTAAGCACTTGGCGTAAAAAAATAGTAACCAATATAGCTGTCAGAGGAATAGGTTGAAATGAAAAGGCCATCTAGAAGCCTGGCAACTATAGCTGGTAGGGCATAGTCGCCAGTTGCAACATTTGCCTGGCTATTCTTCATGAAAGATAGGAGACTAGCATCTGTTTAATTGCTAATTAGGGGTCATTTGGATAGGTTCTAAATCATTTACTAGTAAATGATTTACTAGTAAATGACTTAAGTGCTAGTAAATGATTTACTACCTTTTGTTTGGATGTAAGTAGTAAATGATTTACCTTGTTTTGATAGCCTGTAAATGGGTTATATCCTGTAATTGTATATTCACACTTGAAAATCAATTTAGCTTATAACATTCAAATTACATGTTGGAATTTCCTTCCATGTGGATCATTGGGTCAAGCCCATGCCACTAAAGCATTGTGTTAATCCTAAAAAAAAAAAACTGAGTAGTATGTGAGCCATACAAGTGGGCCCACGAATTCAAATGCTATTGTCAAAGGCAGTTTTTGAAATCGTCGGTTCGGTGGAGAGCCGGTGCCGGAAGGGTGCTTGAAGCTTCGAAGATCACCAAAGGGAGGCAGGGAGGGAGAGAGATTGCAGAGAGGGAGTGGGAGAGAGAGCCGTTGGAAGTGATTTCAGAACAAGTGCGAATCTGCTTTTAAAGCAGAAATTTGAAAATAGAGCCGTTGCCATCTTGGCCATTTACTAGTAAATGAAATCTCACCTATTTGGTAGTAAATGGGAGAGGGGTTTTACTAGTAAATGATTTACTACTAGTAAATGATTTACTAGCAAATGGAAGCGTCCAAACAGAAAAAATGGCCATTTACTAGTAAATCATTTACCACCTATCCAAACGATCCCTTAGTGTTCCAATTGAGATTTGGATCTGCCCCATTCTTTTACTCATACCCTAAAATGATATGGCAAAATAGATGGACAAGGTTGATATAAAACACATACATCATGGTGGGCTCCACAGTCAGGGATCCACTGAAGTTGCATCTACCAATCAAGGTTGGTGGATAGAGTGTGGCAAATCCAAATCTCAAGTGGTCATCACAGGAAGCAGTGGTCACTGACGGTTTAAAATTCTTAGGGGCTACAAAAGTTTCGGATAATCTGATATTTATGCAGTCCTTCATCCAAGTCTTTGTGGCCTTACAAACAGGTAAGATGGCAAGTAAGCTTTTCAGTGGCCCTAAAGAAGTTTTTCATGGTGGGTGTTCAATCACCACTATTCCAAAACCCAATCGAGCAGCACGACAGGAAAGGATTGAAACATTCATGGCACCATAGAAGTTTTGGATCTAGCAGCGGCCATGGCAGATACAGTTCCAGCCGCCATTAATGGTGAGAGAGTTACCCTAAAAATGAGAGAGAGAGAGAGAGAGAGAGAGAGAGAGAGAGAGTTACCCCGATTTCTTCTCCTTGGAATAAACCGTTGATGTGTGGGTACAGTGGTGGCGGCAACACCCCAACTTCAAAACCCTCCACTGTACAGAGCGTGAGAGATGGAGAGAACCAAGAGATGCAGCGTGAGAGGGAGAGGAGAGAGGAGACGAGAAAGGGAGCGCAAGAAAGAGGGAAAGGAGAGGTCGAGAGGGAGACGAGAGGGAGCGTGAGGGACAGAGAGCCGAGAGGGAGAGACGAGAGGGGAGGGATATTTCCCTCTTCAAATTTTTTTTTTTTTTTTTTTTAAGTTCGCATACGGTGTGCGTTTTGCACCAGCATAGTTACCAACGCTGCCACGTCTATGGACCCCACGATGATGTATCTATTTCATCCATGCCGTCTATTAAAATTTATATCAGTCTTGACTACAAAATTGAAGCAAATCTAAATCGCAGATGGACTACACCACAAGAAAATAGTAGTGATTGAATGGTGACCGTTCAATTAACAGCTGTGGTGTAGGAATGCCCATTTTTTTTCCAACGGCTTTAGGAGCATTTCCGACGGCTCATAGCCGTCAGAATTACCAACGGTCCAAAGCCGTCGGCAATGAAAGTCATGTTTCTAGTAGTGATTATGCATGATTCCTATGATTAAAAGACTAATCTGATGCATGTTTGTGATTGTAGGAATGAGAGAGAGACTTCACCTATTTGATGGCTAAAAGAATGATTTTAAACCCACCTTGAAGATCAAGTAGAAAAGAGTTAAGGAAAAGAAGAAGGAGAGGAAGAAATCAAGTGAAGAAAGTTTGAATCGAAGCCGAGAAGAAATTGCAGAAACAGGCATTCCAATTGATCCCCGATAGGTCTCTGATCGATCGGAGGACATTTTCCAATTAGTTTCCGATCAATCGGATCACCCATCGGACGAACCTAAAAAATTGAATTTTTGAATGTCTTAGGACACTTTTTTTATCATCGGAGGGTGTCCGATCAATCGAACAAGGTGTTCCGATCAGTCAGAAACACATCCAATCAATCAGAAATAATGATAAAAAATAACAACTCTCTGGACACTTTTGTCATTAATTGGTCATAGTCCAATCAATCAGAGACAACATTTCGATCAATCGGAGAGGAGCTCCAGTCAATCGGACTTGTCTGCGGAACTGCGTAAAGATTTTACAAATTCTAAAAGATTCCAAGTCGGTGGTGGATTATTATTATAAAAGGACACTTAGGGTTCGTTCATAAGGGATCATATAAGGTTTTAGAAGTCCAAGAGGTGGAGAGGATCATCATGGGGCGATTGCAACTCCTCCAATTAAGGTTTTTATAGTTTTTCTAAGCTTTCAAGTAGTTTTTCTTTTAATTCTAATTGTAGTATGACAATGCACAGCTAGAACCTCTTAGCTAAAGCTAAGAGGTGAAGCTTGTAGCCAATTCTCATGTTTAATTCATTTTAGTTCAAGTTTACTTTACTTCAAGTTGGATTTTAAGGTTTTAGTTTGAATAAAGTCGGTATTTTTGGATGTTTTATGAGAGTTCATCTACTTCAGACATGAATTCCTTACAATTCTCTAAGATTGCCATATTGGGATTGATTAGATTCAAAGTATAATAACCCTAGAGCATGCTATAGTCTCTTGGCATGGCTGTTACTTCGAAGGCTACAAGTTTGAAGTCTACATGCTTCATTAGAACTAGAAATCTGAATTTTCATATTTAAGTGAAGAATGTGTGTTGAATGACTATCTTCCAATTAGATGATAGACAGAACTTTAATTCTAATTGTGGTTGTACTTGGATGAACGGATTGACATGGGATTGTTACAAGTGGATCCTTAAAGCCTTAGTCTTTCTCATAGTCTCAGATTTTCTTCTTTAAGTTACTGTTTTAGTTTTAGTCACTATAATTGAATTCCAAATCTGTTAAATTCAAGTTGTTGAAATATTTAGAAGTGTTTACCAAATTCCCTATACGGATCGATCTCGGTCTTACCGAGTTATTACTACATCGCAGCCTTGCACTTGAGGTGAGCGAACATCCACTACTTATAATCAATTCACAATGCCAATTCAACCATTTAAGCTAATAACTCAATTGGAATTGAAATCCTATCCCTATCCAACCAGAAGATATAATCAGATCATAATAACGCATCTAACATAGGTGAATCATCTATTGATGTTGTTCTCTCATAACAATTAAGGCATTGGGCATACTTAATTGCACAGGCTATTCCTTCAACAAAACAAGTAAGATCATATTTATGATCTTCCTCAAATTATGTCACTAGACTTGATTTAGAATCATGAATTGAACTTCAATTAAACGAATATCAATCAATGAAACATCCATATTAGAATAACCAAAAAGAGATGAACTTTTCTAATACTGTTTTAGATAAGAACATAGGATTCTTAACTTATAAGATCACGTAGCATCCACCATATCTTGAGGAATCCTTCAACTTCGATTTTTTTCTCTCTCTAGTGGATTCGAGAGTTCTTTCCCTTGTGGATTTAAGGAAGTCTGGTTGAGGATTCCTGGAGGCTCTGTGGATTTAGAGTAGTTATCCAATAAGGATATGGTGATTGACCTTACCACGATTACGCGTACGCTAAGTGGCATAAGAGCTAGCTTTCCCTCGAGCCGATGGTAACTAATGACAGCAACGATAAAAATCTTGTGGATGGTGATCTACGGATTCTCTATCTTGCAGATAAGATAGATGCTCTCCATTGGGTGAGTTAGATGTCCATGCAAGGAATGCAGGCGACTCTTGACGACATTGCGATGATGATTATTCCGCCCCAAGCCTAAGGCGACATCCAGCCTCCTGTAGTCGCTAGCAGCATAATCCAGTTGCTCATAGAGTGTTACCGGTGGCAAACCATAGAGCTATGTCAAAAGACTTGGGATCCAGCGATGATGACATCAGTGGCATTGTTGTCCAACAGCCCACACACGGAGATGTGCCTGTGGATCGCGTTGACAGAGATTTTCGAGGTAAGGCTGGACTTCTTAGGTTTAATGGTTTACTGTGCATTGAGGAATTTCTCGATTGGCTAGTGGAAGTCAAAAGATATTTTGATTATATGGACATTCTAGAAAATAAGAAAGTTAAGTTGGTAGCATATAAGTTGAAATCGGGTGCCTCCATATAGTGGGAGTAGTTGTAGCACACCTGAGCCCGTCAGAATAAGACTCACATCCCATCATGGCCACAGATGAGACACCTTCTTCGATCTCGATTCATTCCTAGAGAATATGAACAATTGTTATTCCAGCAATACCAAAATTGTAAGTAGGGGAATTGAACCATTAATTGTTAAATACACAAGAGAATTCCAAAGATTAGCAACGCGAAACAACTCGTTGGAGACCAACCCGCAGAAAGTAGCATGTTTCATCGGTAGTCTATGGCCCACAATTCAGGATTGAGTTTAGTTGCATTCGGTCTGGACTATGGATGATGCAGTAGAATTAGCAAGTAAAGTAGAGATGCAACTTGTAAGGATCCTTACTTGTACATATCCTTCAACTCAGCCCCCTATAACGGGTTCTACATAGGACTCAACGCCATCCAAGGGAAAGGAGCCAGTTGGAGGGCGTTCTCAACCTCCAATAACTGTAAACCGTGATATGGGGAGTAGTCCTTCTAGGTCCCAATAAGAAGCTCCTATAGCAGTGGGTTTGAGCAGGGCTCCAAATCCATATGCGCAGCCAAGGCTGAACAATTTTTTCCACTGTGGTCAGTCAAGCCACTTGTCTGACACATGCCCTCAATGCCCCACAACCCACTTGGCCATTAATGACGAGGGTGCTGAAGGTGAAATAGTGGAAGAAGAGCCTGAAGTTAATGAATTTGAGCAAGCCGATGAAGGGGCAGTAAAAGCAGCAGAATGGTTGGTTGAGGATCATGGGGAATCGTAAGTCGTGAGACGCTTATTATATACTCCAAGGGAGGAGGTGCACCTGAAGAGGCACAACATATTCTGCACACGGCGCACCGTAAACGAAAAGGTCTGCAATGCGATCATTGACAGTGGTAGCAGCGAGAATATCGTGTCCAAAGTTATGGTGGGCAAATTGTGACTGCCAACTACGAAGCATCCAGCCCCTACGCCATTGGGTTGGATCAAGAAAGTGAGTGAGACTAAGGTTATGAAGCAATGTTTAATCTTCCTTTCAATTGGTTGGAACTATAAGGACAAGGTGCTTTGTGATGTGGTCGACATGGAGGCTTGTCACATGTTGCTTGGTCAACCATTGCAATCGGACCGTGATGTGACCCATCGCGGACGAGATAACATATACATCCTCGTCAAGGATGGTCGCAAGATGATATTGGCTATTATGGCACCAGAGAAACCACCCGAAGCTTTTAAAGTGGAGGGGAGTTCTCTCCTTGCCATACGTGAGTTTGTGAAGGAGTACTCGAAAGAAACTGGCGAGATTTACACAATGGTGGTAAAGAGTTTGGAGTTTGAATCTTCAAGCATTCCTTTGGCTCATCATTGTTAAGTGAGTATCGAGACATCTGGCCTGAAGATCTCCCAGACGACTTACCCCTTATTACAGATATCTTGCACCGTATTGATTTTATCCCCCACCCACATTACCGGATGAGTCCAAAAAAATGTGAAATACTTCAAGGGCAGGTGGAGAAACTGATCCGTAAGGGTCTTTTGAGGAAAAATATGAGCCCATGCTCTATGCCAAGTTATTAACTCCTAAGAAGGATGGGAGCTGGCACATGTGTGTTGATAGCTGGGCAATCAACAAAATAACCATCAACTACCGATTCCTGATACCACGACCACTCCATGAAAAAGGTCAAATTTCGACGGCCTAGAGCCGTCGAATTTTCGAAAATTCAATAGTCGCTAGTGCCAAATAAATTTGTTGGCCGAAAGCGACGAATTGTAATTGGTGGGGTTAACAAACCACTGAATGCGTGTGTTAATTTCGAATGAAAGTTTAACATTAATCATCAGCCAAGATCGTCAACTTTTCATAAATACGATGGTCTTGGGCCATTGTATTTATGAATAACAACTTGCCACCGTCGTCGGTTGTGGCCGCCGAATTATTATAATTTAACGGTTCAAACCGTTGAATGGTGAATTTTAGTTATCGGCCATAATCGTCGAATACTTATAAAGTCGACGACCATAGCCGACGAATTTCTAGTTGAATTTTAAAAAAAAAATATCTGTTTAATGGTGCCTTTAGGCATTTGGCTGAGCCCGAAAGCTGTATATACACCTCTATTCACATTTATATACATCCAAATCTAACCATACATCCCCATTCAACCATACATTCCCATTCACATATATTTAAATCCAATTAACATTTCCATTTATATACATCTAAATAATCCAAATCCTATCACATACATTACATCCAAATCCAATTATACATTCTCGTTCACATACATTCAATAACCACAACCAGATAAAACATTAATTATATATTCCCATTCACATACATTCAAATTTAATTATATAACCACAACCATTCATAACCATCCAAGTAATCGATCGCCCAAGATGAAAAAAAGCCGAATTTCTGATTTTTGTTGTTGGACCTTGCTGGATTAAAAATTGAATTTGCAATTGATCGCTATCATTTGTGATTGATCACCTGACCCTATAGATGTTTAAATTTTAGTTATTAATTGTTGGCCTTATTTTACAATAGATCATCGAATCAATCGACCGATCAATCACTGATGGCGATGCCTAAAATCTTACGCAAAACAGTGGCAGTGGAGGATTTTTCTTATTTAAAGGCTTCTCTTCAGGCTTTCTAAGATATCCAAGGATGTGGAGAGCAAGGAGATTAAGAGCAAGGATGCTTCAAGCCTCTCTACTTCTAATTTTTCTTCATTTTCTAGTTCTAATTCTCTTATTTTTATATTTTTCTTAGGTTAACTCTCAGCTTGAGCTAAGATGTTATATTTCTATAATTAATGGTGTTCTAGTTTTTTTTTTTTTTTTTTTCAAAGTTTAGTTTTTAATAATGAACAAGTAATTGATTAGTTTGAATGAAGTTAGTAATTTTAGAATTCTGAGATCTCTTGTGCCATGTACATGCGATGCTTTCGAATTTCTGAGACTGATCAGATGATTTATGGGGTTTTGATTTGTGGAACCCTAGATTCATCATGATTTCCGAATACGGTGAATGCTTTGAGCTCTCCATAAGTTAAAGCAATGAATTTCTATTAGAACTAATTGATGAAGTTCATATATCTTTTGTTTAAATCTGAATTAGAGATAATTATTCATTGATCAAGTTTGATTGACGTTCTAGTTTTGGTTCTACTTTGATCTAGTGACAAAAGGACAAGGAAGACCAAAGCCGAGATCTTACATGTTTTGTAAGGGATTAATCTGTATAATTCATTGGCTGGAACTAGTTCAATGGATGTTTTATATAAATTAGATTGTTGAACTATGAATTAACTGCTCTATCATCCGGTTGGATAGAGACAAGACTTCAATTATAGTTGAGTTATTGAATCGAATCAATTGAATTAAACATAATTAATGACTAGAAGTGGATACTTGATGCTCTAGTGTTTGTTTTAATTGAATTTTATCTATCCTTAAATCAATTCCAGTAGTTTAAATAGCCTAGATTAGATCCTAGATAGTCTTAGAGTATTAGAACCTATATTCTTTCCCCATAGATCGACCTCGGTCTCACCAAGATTATTACTACATTGCACCCTTATACTTTGGGCTGGCGAACAAAAGGTTATGGATCAAGTTGATATTTGTGTGTGTTTAAACAATAAAATGTTGTTTGGTTGATCGGGATATTCACATTCTAATAATTAACAAAAGAGATGTAAAAGACATTCATCACCAATTCATTCATTAGAGTAAGGGTTTTTTACATTTTGTTCGTTATATGCCTTGATTCCAAAATAAGATGCAATTGATTGTATGATATAGATTGCTAGAAGTAAATTTCGGCAGTATTTCGATTTTGTGCATGTTTTGCCGAAATTCCAGAGGAGTTGTGCGGGTTCTGTTTGTTACAAAACTGCATTTCTTCATCCTGAATCATGCTTTCAGGGCTCTTCTGGAATCCTTTGAAGATGGCTTTGGCCTTCTCTGATCATTTGAAGATCGCCCTAGCTACTTTGGATACATCTAGAACTCCTTTGAAGACACCTTGACATAAGACATGAGTATAGCCCCTCACTTCGCAAGAAAAATGCCTCTAGAAAACCGCTTTAAAAGCCTTGATATACACCAAATTGGTGTCTTACGCAACCCACGTAAGACAATGGCCGCACAAGACTCCACAGTCCTCACTCTTTAACTTCTTTGACGTCTTCAACTTCTCCTACTTTTTCAACTTTCACGTCATTTTTTCTTTTCCTGAGGATTGTGATTAATGCATTCAACTTAGAACTGAGAAGTTGCATGAGTCTTTTTCTAATACCTCTCGACCTTCGGGAATGAGCTCTAAGCGTATGAGAAAGTGAATGAATAAATAAACCGCAGGGCTAATTCCTGTGTAAAACATGGCCGACTGCCCCTGGCCAGTGCGTCATCTGTAATTTAATCCTTTCGTCTCTTCTTTTCTTCTATCTTTTTCATTTCTTTCTTTTTACACTTTTTTTTCATGCCTTAAAAGTGTGGTCCCTTCATACAGGTCCTTGTGACCTCATGAACAGGTTGGATGTAAAATAAACATTCCGATGGCCCCCAATAATTTTTAAATGGTGGGTATTCAATCACAACTGTTCCTGTGGTGTGGTCCACGTAGGATTTGGATTTGCTTAATTTTTTGGACCATGTCCTAAAATGAGCTATCAAAACTGATGGATGGTGTTGATGTAACTCTCATAGATCAAGGTGGGCCCCACAGTCAGGGATCCACCGACCTTGGTGGATCTGCGCCGGAAAGCCGGAGTCATCAAGCGCTCAACGGACTCATTCACGGGGAGAGAGCTGTCAACGGCCGGGCCTGTCAAAATTCTAATTACACCCCTCCGCATGGATAACTGTTTTTTCTTGTTTCTTTTTTTTTTTTTTTTTAATAATTTAACGCGGACACCATCACACCCACACATGCCACCATGGGTACTCGAACCCATGACCTAGTGAGCTTACCCGGAGCAACCTGATTCCACAGCTTACCTTACCGGTCAACATTGAAGCCTTGAAAAAAGTAAGAAAAGAGAAGATCTAAGAGAATGAAACGCACGCGGTGGTCATTATAGCGGTTCCTTCTGATCCTAGAAAACGTCCGAAAAAACCTGCTACGAAACCACCGAGCAGGGGCAAAAATAAATACGAACGAAAAAATCTGCTTCACCGTGATGTTTATATGCCATCCAACTCATTCATAAGGTAAGTCCCATCAAGAATAAGTCGAAAAACTACGTATCAGCCTGATTCAAAACTTGGGTGGGTACTACGAGGTTTTCAATGGTAGACATTTCCATCCCCACTTCTCCCACTGATGTGGCAAAACTGAACTTTGGATCAGCTAGCCTTATGTTTGGGCTCAAGTCCTATCATAAACTACCACAAATGATGGAAGGAGTGGATGTAACAAACACGGACATTAGGGTGGGACCCACAATGCTTTTTTTTTTTTTTTTTGAAGCCGGCTCCTGCAAGGGAATTTCCCCTTACCATCTCTCATCCATTCAATGTGAAGAAAAGTCAAAGTCTTGCCGCGTAAAGCGGGGCGTCCTCGTTAGTCAAGCAGATGAATGGCTTACATTGTAAGTCAAGCAATTACTCCAGTACTTAGAAGATAGGCCGCCGGCTCCTGCAAGGGAATTTCCCCCTACCATCTCTCATCCATTCAATCGGAAGAAAAGTCAAAGTCTTGCCGCGTAAAGCGGGGCGTCCTCGTCAGTCAAGCAGATGAATGGCTTACATTGTAAGTCAAGCAATTACTCCAGTACTTAGAAGATAGGCCTGTTGGAAAGATGTTTGCAGCTACATTGAAGAATTTCTGTATCAATCTACCATGGTGACGCCGACAGTCCTAAAGAGCTTCTTGATAATGTAGACTGTAAAAGGTAGAACCAACCGTTTGGATTGTCTTAGAGATATTAGCCTACTGAACCCTAACAAATTGGACAAGAGATCACCAGAAGGTGTCCCACGTCCTATACGGTTTCAGATGGAGTCCCAACTTTTAGTCCAGGACATGTCCATCACACAGTAAGAATAGTGGGCCCATCGTCATGGCGATGTTTGATGGATGAGGATTGCTTGCCACCCTTTAGTTCTTACAGTAAGAAGCTAGGTGGGGCCCACCGTGATGTTTGTTAGAAAAACAACCCATCCATCCGTTTTGCCTGCTTATGTGAGGACATGAGCCCGAACATGAAGCAGATCCAAAACTTAATGGGGCCACATGACAGAAAACAGTGGGGATTGAATGCCCAGCGTTGAACCATTCGTTGGGTCTCAGAAGACTGGGATCATGATAATATTTTTGTGACGTTAGTTCATCCCATTGGAAATGACCTTATGAACGGTTTGGATGGCATGTAAACATCAAGGTGGACATGAGTGGCAAGCCAGAATGGGGTTACTAGTATGGTGAGACTACCGACATTTTCATCTGTATGGTAATACAAAGGCCAAATCGTAGGCGAGACTACCGGCATGCATTGAAAAAGGCTAGTGATTCTCTAAAAATGGTTTAGAAGTATTCGGTTTTCGGTCCATATCGAAGAAGGCAGGCGGCTATATAAAAAAACCTCCTAATAATACCATGTGTAGATAGAGCAATTTCTCTAATCCGTCTTTTTCTCCTAAAATTATCAGCTTTATTACCTAATAGCATAGGTACTTAGAGGTAGGTGGAATCAACAAACGGTCAATGCACTCATCCATGGGAACAACCCAATTCCATGGATTACCAGGCTGCATTGAAGCCTTCTCGGGTTGTTTGTAAGATGAGTATCCTATCATAATGTTTATATGCCATCCAATCTGTTTATAAGAAAAACTATCGATTAGCTTAATCCGAAACTTGGGTTGGCCCTAAAGGTTTCCAATTGTAGTATCTCCATCCCCACTTTTCCCACTGGTGTGGTGCACATGATTTTTGAAATCATGGTTATGTTTGGGCTCACGTCTTATAATGTACCGGCACAAATGATAGTTGGAGTGGATGTAATTAAACACCCGTAGGAGTGGGCCCACCATGCATTTTTTGAACGGACTCCTGTTAAGGAAATTTCCCCGATCACCTTTCATGACTCATCCATTAAGTAGGAACAGAAGTCAAAAGTATTTGCGGTGTAGACACAACTCATGAAATTTCCCGGACTACCACTCATCCATTAATATAGGAAACGAAAGTCCTCAGTCTTTGCCGTGTGCACACAGTCTCATGACTCATGGGCAAGAGTCTTCCTATCTCGTCCTGCCGTGTAGACGAAGGACGCGGATTCGGTACTACCTCGTCTGTCCCAAGCTCGGAATAGGCAGAGCTCTCAGAGGCACACCGTGATGTATGAACTTTATCTACACCGTCCATCCATTTTTCTATATAATTTTAGAGTATAAGTTAAAAAATAACACAGATCCAAACGGTGGGCCCCTAAGGGCCCTGCCTGTTCCCAGCCAAGGACAGGCGAGGGTGGCACCCAATCTACGTCCATAGACGAATGGTGTGGATTTCAAGTCAAGTAGTGACTCGAGAAAGTGGAGGCGGAATAGGCGAGGCGCTTCCTCACCCACCTCGATGCTACTGTGACCTTGGGGCCACCTTGATTAATGTATTGCATATACATGCCGTCCATCCATTTTTCCTGTTCATTTTAAGGCATGAGAATAGAGATGAAGAAGATCCAAATCTGAAGTGGACCAACACCATGTTAAACAGTGGTGATTAAATGCCAACTGTTAAAAACTTCCAAAGGCCCAACTTAATTCTTATGGTAATTTTATTTTATTTTATCTATTTATTTATTTTAATTTCTATACAACCTCTTGATAAGGTCACAAAAAACAGAGATAAAGGAAAAAAATATCAACTGGATAAAAAACTTCTGTAGCTTGCAGTAAATTCATAATGGTCAACAACCACTGTTTCACGTGGTGTGGTCCACCTGAGATATGAAATATGGATCCGCTTCATTTTTTCCATCATGTCCTAAAATGAGTTTGAAAAATGGATGGACAGCGTGGATATACAATACATGCACCAAGGTGGCCCTCACGGTCAGGGCCGCATCAATTCCGCTTCCGTCCAACATGGCCCTGTCGATGCGAGTGGAGATCGTGAGCGCGAATTAGGTGTCACCGGGGGAACAGCTTAGTGGGTGTTACGCTTACCGTGTGGCTCACATGGATAATATTTTGTATATCCACACTGTCCATTCGCTTCTCCCTTCCATTTGAGGATGGGGTTTCAAAAATTATGCAGATCCAAATCTCGATGAACCTTACCTCTGAAAAGAGTGGTGATTGAGTGCCCCACCATTAAAACTTCCAAAGAGTCCATTGTTGACATTAAATCTCATCACCAGATGTTGGTCAGGGATCAACTGGTTGATCAGGGACCGACTTGAGCCCCCGCCGTTAGATTTGAAGGATGATGTTGTGGATCCAAAGATTGAGGGACCTGCAATTACCAGAAAAGGTTAAGATGGCCACCAGTGGTTCCTGTTGGTGGCCCTCTGATGCCTAAGTTAGTGACAGTAGGATAATGAATGAGAGTAATTCACTATATGGCTATATTTTTGCGTACCTTAGGTCATGGCATGGAATGGTATTTATAATGTATATCCTTGTGTAATTGAGTAGAATCCTGACTCTGTCGAGATCTAACTCTTCGTTGGATGGATCCCATATCACGATTGGATATGTCATTACCTTAGAGATAAGCTGCGAGATTATCTACATCACGCGGATATTTCTCTTATCAACAGGGAAGTGGATCCCATGACTTACGAGACATGCGACAGAGCCCTGATTAATTGGGAAATAACGCTAATAATGCTCTGAGAGCAGTGGTCGGTCAGATATGGTTGATGAATGATTGGAGAACAATGGTCGGTCGTAGGCGAAAGAAGTAGTCGAGCATTAAAGCATGAGTTGAGCGCTTGGGAGATTCCTTGATGCCGACCGTTTAGGTTTATGAGGTCAGTCAGGTATTGAAGAGTGTCGACCGCTCAAGTTTAGTAGGTGACCAATCACTGTGAGATACTGACGTAACTAAAGCTGAATACTCGAGTGCTTGGGCACAGAGATGGAGAGTATCAGTTTCCACCCGTGCATAGTTTTGACCATGCAAAAGCGGAGTATCCCAAATTTACCCATAACAACCAGCCCCCCTGCTCTCTAGTCTATTTTAAATGACTTGAGAGCATGAAGGCAGAGAAAATGGAAACTGTCAATCGATCCTCTCAAATCTCGGAAGCTTGGAGGTACCTTACGTGGCACAGCCGTTTCCGTGCTTTGCATTAATGCAGGTTTGGTTTTCCTGTCCATATTTATTGCGCGTGGAAGACGAGACGAAGCGATCAACTCGGCACTGACATGTGGCATCCTCGGAAGCTGAAGTAGTCACATGAAGTTCTATAAAAGGGAATCCTTAGCCTTTGCTTTTTATCCAAGCTTTGTGAAAATTTCCATGGGTTCTATTGGCCTGGTTCTATTTCTTCCAAAACTCTGGGAGGACTTGGGCACTCCAATCCTCATCGAGGCAATGGCTTGGGAAGACATCTTCTTTCCAGGCAGCAAACATGGGGTATGAATGTGTGCGTGAGGATTCTTCATGAAGGGTGTTTACGGGCTTTCCGATCGTCGATCTATTGGTTGTGGAGAGGCTCACATTGGGAAGAAAATGGTATTTGATTTATAAGGTGGCACCCACGCTTGGCAGAAATCTGCCTACGCGTGGGAACTGTTGCACACGGATGTCTTTGTTGCTTCCTACTTCCATTGTGGTTTTTTTCCCTTGGCGCTTCTTATCATCTTTGGTCCACTCTCCTTTGGGAAGGAAAAGGGGTATTGGATGAATGGATGAGGGTGGGAATGAGGTTGAGGGCATTGAGTTCCTCTACTGATGTTCTATGAGCCTCAAGACATTCTCATTAGCCTTTTTTTGCTCCAAAGTTGAAAGTTGGTTTGAACATAGTATTTTGCTAAGAGTAGTCTCCTCTCGCCATCTTTATTCCTTCTGTTCTTCCATTCATTGCTAAACTTCTTTGGAAGGCCTTGATCTGTTTGATGTAATATACCCCGTGCAGGTCCTGTGTAATGGGTTTTTCTATATATGTAATAAAAAAATTTCCTTATAATGTCGTACTATTTTCTAATCTTTCTGATTTCCATAAAGGGCCTTGCCGACCGATGAGCGCGGTCACTTTCTATCGATTATCGACCGTTAGCCATAGTCAGTCTCCCCAGATAATTTTCAGACATTGGTTGGGTCGGCTAGAGATGTAACCTATTATAAGTTGAGCGTGACGTTTGAATAAATGCTTAGTCGTCAAGACGTTCTTTTCGAAAAGTTGCCGTAGTACAAAAATCTGCAGAAAAGACACGGAGCATTCGTCTCCTTCTCATGTGAAGCGTCGGATCATTCAATGCGACATGCCGTTTGCCTCTCTTTGAAGAATGTGGATTCGACGCGTGTCTCTCATTAAATGTGGCGTGCCTTTTCGAATTCGAAATGGAATAGGGAAACAACGCGTGTAAGGCTGTGATGATTGTTTCTCTATTTATATTCGCGCTTGTGCCATTGGTGGCTTCTTATCACGGCTTTTGTCAAGAGAGAAAACCCTAATCGCTTTAGCTGTTCTGTGTTGCTCACCTTTGTGCTCTTCCTACTTTGCTTCACTCTTCTGCCTGTAAGTCTTTCTTTATCAATGTCTTCTTCTTCAAGTACTGCCCTAGTCCCGATTGGGGAGGGTCCACCTAAATCCTCCTCCTCTACCGGTCTTCGTCGAAGGAGGGGAAAGGGACCAGCCACTTCTTCCTCATATTGCTCTCCTAGAGATTATCCCTCAACCCTCACTTTAGAGGATCTAGAGAATGTCCAGCGGGAGTTTAATGTCCCGCAGGATGTAGTTTTTCGGTTACCCGGTCCGGATGAAACCTCCGACAACCCTGGGATGGGCAAAGTGGTCGTATATGATATGACTATATGTTTCCTTTAGGGTTTCATTTGCCGCTACTGCCATACGTGGCCGATGTTTTGAATCGATACAACATTGCCCCTGGCCAGCTGATGTCGAATGGTTAGCGGGTGGTATTCGGGCTGTACGTTTTATGGAAGGAGGTCGGAAATGGTGAAATGACCCCGGGGGAGTTCCAAAGACTATACTCCTTGAGAAGGTTTGGTGCACCATCTGGGTGGTAATATTTAACCTTCCTTCACGAGGTGAACTTTATTCTTGGCAAACCCCAATCCACCAGGGATCGTCGGGATCGATGGTTCTTCGTGTCAGGCAACTGGCATTGCCCTGTGGTCGGATCCGGATATCATGTCCCCCGTGCCTTAGTATGGGGTAAGGATTAGTTCGAGGCCATTAGAGAGGTGACCTTCATGAAAGGATAGTGGTAGGGAGGAGGGTTATCGAAGGAGTTTGGGATGTGAAGTATTTGCTCCATCCTGTGCTGCTTGTTAGGGCGGGACTTATCCCTCGCCCTGCTGATAATCACCGTATACTGTAGTTTGTAGTTGTAAATTTAGCATTTTCTGGACGATTTTTTACTGTCGATTTTTCTTTATCTTGATCCCTGCAGGGATGGACCCCACAGATCTTTCCCAGGTGCAGGCCCTTCTGAATCGCAAAAGTAACGCTTAAAAGAAAAGGAAAAGGGGGGAATCCTTCTCTTTTGATGTGGCTGTTACTGGGCGGTCGTGGCAATTGCCTGTAACTGCGACCCCCTCGTCCAGGTCTGCACCCGCAATTGCTCTAATTCCTCCAAGGGCGGAAACCCCAGCAATCATTCCACCATCCCTTCCCGCTCTAGAAAATCAATCCGAGCCGACCCTCCCTCCCATGGATCAACCTCTACCATTTCGGTGGTTGTTGTGCCTGATGCCCCCAGACATGATGCAGACTGTGGCCGAGCTGGATCTTCTCGGTCAGGCATACTCATTATTGCTCCTGTCCTAGGTGGTACGGAGCCGTACGTTGTGTCGGACCATCTGTTCTGGATATGTTCTTATCTTTTCGAGAAGGTCGAGTCTAACTGCTTGGATGGCGTGTAGACCGACTCTCCCCGGAGAACGCCAATGACTGGTCGGTGATGAGGATCGTTCAGGGTCTTGACGGGGTGTTGAAGACTCGTGCTGATATTTTCGAGGTCTGGGAGTTTGTTGCTTGGAAAGATGCTGAGCTATCGGACGCCGAAAAGCGGCGGCCAAGGTTAGTCTCCGAGAGAGAGAGAGAGAGAGAGAGAGAGAGAGAGAGAGAGAGAGAGAGGTTAAGGGAGGTGAGGGAGGCTCAAATCTCAGAGTTGGAGTGCAGCCTCAATAATTTAATAAAGACCGCGCAAGGCTATTAGGTGCGGTATGAGGGTCTGGAGATGAAATTTCTGAGGATCCGGTCTCAGCTGACTGCTACGAAGGAAGGGCTAAAGGTGGAGAGAGCAGAGGGAGAAGGAGAAGAAGGCATCAGAACTTCAGTTGACGGAAGTTGTCTCTAAACTGGAGGCCGAGAAGGCAAGGAATGTCGCTTTAGAGCAAGATATTCAAGAGGGACATACTAAGGCGGTTGATGGTTTCCGCGCATCTCGGGAATACCTTCTGGAGAGGTTGGTCGATTATCAGAATGGTCGAGCTCAAACGCTGGAAGTGATTGGGTGTCTCCATCCTAACTTGGACCTGACGGGCTTCAAAGAGTTGGAGATGCAGTTAGCCCAGCAGGATGGAGCCCCGACCGTAACTGAGGGCACGACTGAAACTGGCAATGATTTCCCTGAAGGGGGAGTCGAAGTGTCCAGTGGCGATCAGCCTTTGGACGTTCTTCAGGCAGCAATCCGAGAATTTTTCAAGCCGGTTGTTCAATCCTCTATCTCCTTAGAACCTCCTGTTGTTAATGTAACTGATCCTTCTGTAACGATTATTCCATGAATGGGAATTTGTGATACATTTGAATTTTTCTAATCTTTGGCTGGAATGTCTTATTTGTGTATGTATGTGCTATTCAGTTAGGGGACGCTCTGGTCAACCTTGTCCCTCGCTTGGGTAGCGTGTGCTACCAACTGAACGATAATAATACGCCCACGTGTGTGGGCGTTTATATTCCAGATGGCCTTGACATGGACTTAATAATCGTAAGTAGAATTAGTCGAATCAGAATTTCTGCACTTTATTAGGCTTTGGCTTAAAAACGTTGAAAGCAGCCTTATTACATCGTCACCCAATGCGGGGCCTCCTTATTGATAGTATTTTCGTAGATTAATCACATTTCATGGTTAGCGCAGTACCTTTCCTTCCATGTCCTCCAAGTTGTAAGTGCCAGGTTTTATCATCCTTGTTATCTTGTATGAGCCTTCCCAATTAGGACCGGACACTTGGGAGCCCGGTTCTCGAGCACTATTCGGTATTTTCCTTCGACGGATGAGGTCGCCTACGCAGAGCGGTCGTGATGAAACCACCATCGACCATCTCTCGCTGTGCAATGACTATATAATTGTGGTTTATCACTACTACTTGGTACTATACTTGGCCCTTGTTTGGTATCCATGGACGCTTGTTGGGATGCATGTTGTCTTTTTGTTGGATTTTCATTTATCTTGATGATTGGCAGGGTCAAGGTCAATCTTCGGTCGTGGTCGAGACATACTCCTTTGCTAGTTGGTTGAGGCCATGTTTATTTCTACGTACGTTAGGTGGAAATGGATCGATGTCGATCAACATTGTCTCCTTCTCTTTCTCAAGAAATTTGAGTAGCCCTTCATTAATGTTGTCCTGAATCACATTCTTGAAAACCACACAATTACTTGTAGAATGAGACTGTGTCCCATGCCATTTATAATAATCTCTTTTCTTTATTTCCTCATTTGTGGATATTTTGCGGTTCAAGGGCACCTTGATGACTTTTTTTGCCAACACGATGTCAAAAATCTCATCGGCCCGATTAATGTATAACGAGTATGCTCCAGGAGCTTTCTTTGTGGTTGACATAGTTGGTTCTATCCTGATTAAGGCAAAACACACGATTGGTTTCTTGGCCATGACTTCAGCCACTGCAATTTCATAATTGGGGTCATAACAATATGTCCCATCAGATGTATTCTTCTGGGTTTCTCCTTCTTGGAGAAGAGCCTCATATTGTGATACTTTCTTTGTTAAATTGTATAAATATGCAAACTCTATTTTGATAAATTTCTTTCGAAGTTTGTAGTCTAGGTTATCCTGAGCGAGCTATACAAACTCGACCTTAGTTGAGACTACCTTGCATCGGCTCTTGGCACTTTTAGTTTGTTTGATTCAATAATCATGATTTAAATAATAATATTAGATTAAATAGATTTGAATTTACTTTAAAGTCTTTGAGTTGTTTATTTCTAAGATTCGTTGTAAACTCCAGTTATATTGAATGCTTTGATTGAGCAATTGCTTAGTTCAATTAGAGAAGGAATTAATCTGTATAATTGATTGATCTATTGTGAACTATGGTTACAATAAATGCTTTTGATTCCCTGCAATTGAGATCCGAGTGCTTCATGAGTAAATCTTTCAATTGAATTCATGCTTTGTTAGGTGTTTGTGATTAGTTTAACAAAATTATCTACCAACTGAATAAAATAGAATTTCGATTCCAATTAAGTTATGAAAATTGAATTGATGAATTAGATATTGTAATTGCTATAAGTAGATTTCTGGATCCTTAGTTTTTTTTATTATTATTGTTTTAATTTCTTCTACATTGTTGAAGTAATCCAAAACCCTCTTTGATTTTATAATCTTAGTTTTAGTTTAGTTCTAATTGTATTTTCAACTCAATTCGCCATGGATCGATCTCGGTCTCACCAAGTTAAAACTACATCGCAACCTTATACTTGGGGTTGTCATTCATTTGGATCAATCATCCAGCGCATTGCTACAAGATGCGCTTGGGAGTAGATTAAATATTCATGACCTAGTTGTCCGATCTCCCAGATCATCAAGTCCTCACTTGAAACATTTCTGGTCACATCCTGTGGATCTCACACCACGATCATCTGGTAATTCTCAAGGTTGTTTTGCCTGCCCAAGCTGTTGTAGGTATATTTTTGTTTTCCTCTTCTTTATTTATTTTTATTTGCTGATTGTACTACTTTAGCATTCCAATTAATAAAGTCCACAATCCAAGCTTATTTTTAATTTGTCCATCTTTTATTGTTTTATTGCGAAATTTGATCTACTATCATTGTTGGAAGAAATTTCCTTAGTTCCAAGGTAAAATAATTTCATTCAAAAGGACTAACCTTCCCCTTTTAAAATCACTTGATCGCTATAATAATTGGTGACTAAACGGTTAGGTTAGTCTTTAGAGAGTTAGTCCTAATTTGTCTAGTTGGATGCATAGGGGCATAAGCATTCAATCAATTTGAGTTAAACACGACTCTGACACGTCTAGCACTAATTCTAACAGCACACACATTTGAACAAATTCAGGCCATTTGTAACACTTGTGGCCATGTATCTAGATTGAACTGGGTAGTACCTAATCCCCATCTGTCTATGTGACTATATCAACCGGTTGGATGGCAAATAAACTTACAGTGGGCTCTAAGGAAGTTTTTAATGGTAGGCGTCCGATCACCACTTTTTCCTATGGTGCTGTACACCTAAGATTTGGATCTACCTCATTTTCTTGACTGATGTCCTAAAATGACGTGGAAAAATGGATAACGGCGTGGATAAAACATTTACATCATGGTGGATCTACAAAGCACCGTCCTACAGACAAATGGCCACTCAATATCCCACAAAGCACCGTCCAATAGCCAAGTGGCCCCTTGATATGCAATTTGCGTCCAACTTTTAGTCCAAGACACAAAAGGAATAGTGGGCCCATCCCGAAGGGTCATGTTTGATGGACGTCGAGTGGAAGGCTCACCATTAAAAACTTTCTTGGGTCCAACGTAATTTTTATTTGAAAAACAAATATCAGATTGATCCAAAACTTTTGTGGCCTAGAAGAAGTTTTTAATGGTCGATCACCACTGTTTCCTATGGCGTGGTCCACCTGATATTTGCATCCACTCCATTTTTGAGCTCATGCCCTAAAATAAGTTGGCAAAATGGATGGACTGCGGAGATATAAAATACATGCATCAAAGTGGGACTCATGGTCAGGGCCGAACCTTGTTGGGTGGGGCCCTGCCGCACCTAATCTGCTCTCCATACATATTAGAGGACAGAGATCCTCTACAACAGCTGTTCTAAGCACTTTGCAAAACACTGAGCTCTCTGGAGACCACCACGCTGTGTATTTAGAATCCACTCCGTTCATCGTGTGATCTCCTTGATGCCAGGTCTTGAGGCTAAAAATAGGTTGAATCCACAAATCAGGTGGGCCACACCACTTGGAACAATGGAGATGGGAGGTCAACCGTAGGTCTCTGTTTGGGGCCACGGTGGTGTTTATTTTTCATCAAACCTGTTCATTGTTGAACCAGCAATATAACTGGAATAGACAAAAATCAACCCCATTCGAAACTCAGAACAACAGGCTAACTTAGAACTTTTGGGGCAGAATTTTACATTTTCACCTTTGTTGTGGTCCATTTAAGTTCTTTTTCCTGATGATATTTCCTATGGACGGTTCAAATAAGTGTTACAACCTGATGGTCGTAGTGGTCAAATATACAACACGGTTCAAACAGCTGTTGTATACGACTCCAGTCTGAAGGAGGAGGCCCGAGTCCAAAATGACTCGTTCGGTTCCACCAGGACTCCATGGAGTCGATCCGGTTCTACACCACAAGTCAGTATTTAAAATAGGAGGGACACGGTCCGGTCACCAAGTCTTAAAGCCAATATCAATGCCTCCTCGGTGGGACCCACATGTTGTTTCCTCGTTCTTTCTAAACTCCACCTTTAAATAGTAGTTTGTAATGAAAAATACCTCCATTGAAGATACTCATGGATAGATCAGTTTATCTTCTCATTCTTTGGCTTTCCTTTCTATGCACTGAAACTATCCAGTTGTGTTCTTGCAGTGGAGATTCGAGAGCATTTTCCAAAGAAAATGAGAGGCTAGCCCTTCTAAAGTTCAAACAAGGTCTCACAGATCCCACCAACTTGCTATCTTCATGGGTGGGCCATGATTGTAGCAGATGGAGAGGAGTGGTCTGCAGCAACAGAACGGGGCACGTCGTGAAGCTCGACCTCCGAAACCAACGCCCATTCAACATTGATGATTACAACAGGTGGTCTTTGGGTGGTGAGATACTTCCTTCTTTGCTCGAGTTGAGGCATTTGAACTACCTAGACCTGAGCTTGAGCAATTTCAAAGGGATCGCCATCCCGGACTGGATAGGTTCATTCAAGAAATTGAAATATCTTAACCTCTCAAGGTCAGGTTTTGGTGGACCAATCCCTCATCAGCTTGGTAATTTGTCGAGCTTGCGTTTTCTTGATCTCAATAACGACCTTGGTGTGTATTCAGATTATCTTCCTCTTCCTAAATTGGATGCCAACAATCTTCAGTGGCTCTCGCTTCTCTCTTCCCTTCAATTCCTTGACATGGGACGAGTGAACCTTCGAATGGCAACTGATTGGCTACAAGTAACCAATACGCTTCCTTTGTTGGAAGAGTTGCGGTTAGCCCATTGCGAACTTCCCAATGTTCCTGCTTCCCTTCCACACATTAATTTCACTCATCTTTTGGTTCTCGATCTTTCTTCAAACTACATCGGCTCCAAGATGCCTGCTTGGTTGTTTAATATGAGCAGTCTTCTTGTTCTTGATCTTAGAGGAAACAGTATTCAAGCTCCCATCCCTTTTGCTCTTGGAAATCTTTGCACTCTGCAGAGTTTAGATTTGTCCTGGAACCCTCTCTATGGAGAAATAACTCAGCTTGCCAAAAGTTTCAGTGGATGCATTAGGTTCAGTCTGGAGAAGCTTAATTTGGGATCGAATCATCTTAGTGGGTATTTTCCTAATTGGTTAGAGCATCTCAAAAATCTAAAATCAATTGACCTTTCTCACAACTCGCTTGAGGGTCCTCTTCCAAAATTTCTTGGAAGATCTCTGTCCTTGAGAGAATTGCGTCTCGGTAATAACATGTTTAATGGCAGTCTTCCAGAAAATATTGGACAGCTTTTGGAGCTAGTTAACCTCGATGTTTCTTTTAACTCTCTTACGGGTGTTGTAACGGAAGCCCACTTTGCTAATCTTTCTAGGTTACAGGAGTTACACATTTCTTCCAACTCGTTGGTTTTGAATGTGAGTTCTGATTGGGTTCCTCCATTCCGACTCAAAATTATCAGAATGGGTTCTTGCCGAGTAGGGCCCCTGTTTCCTTCATGGCTTCAGACGCAAATTGATTTTCGTGTCCTAGACTTCTCTGATGGAAGCATTTTGGATAGAATGCCTTCTTGGTTTCAGAATCTATCCTCTGAAATCACCTACTTAAATCTTTCTTTCAATTCTATCTTTGGAAACCTAAATTCATTTAACTACACTGGCTTTTCTAGTGCGACTGTCTTCGATCTCTCTTACAATTTATTTTCTGGGCATATTTCCCGCAGCATCGGTGATAGGATGCCTGCATTGAATTACCTGTCCCTTTCTGAGAATCAAATCGAAGGTGAAATCCCTCTCTCTGTGTGTAAAATGAAATATTTATCAGTTCTAGATCTCTCAAATAATCATTTATCATCACAAATCCCTGGATGTTGGCATGATTCGGCGATAATAATGGTAATGCATTTGGCCAACAACAACCTATCTGGGGATATTCCTGGCTCAATGGGTTCTTTACTTCTTCTCGAGTCATTGCACTTGAGAAACAATAGGCTTTCTGGAGAAATCCCTTCAGCTTTGAAGAATTGCATGAGCTTGGTTTTACTTGATCTTGGCGGCAATCGAATCACCGGAAACATACCTGTTTGGATTGGAGAAAGCCTAACTTCTTTGAGGTTTCTAGTGCTTCGGTCGAACATTTTTTATGGAAATATTCCCCCAGAGCTATCACTTCTGACTGCACTTCAGATTTTGGATCTCGCACATAATAATCTATCAGGATCCATTCCCAGCAGTTTCGGCAACCTGAGTGCCATGTCTGTTTTACAGAGCATGGACGGACTTGTTTTGGATGACCTTTTTGGCGCTTTGGATAAGATAACAAAGCAAAGCAGAACGTCAGTTGTGATACCGATGATTTATTTAGACCACTATCGCGAGAGCATGTTGATTTTTGTGAAAGGGTTGGAATTAGAATATACTAGGACTCTTGGATTCGTAACCTGCTTGGATCTTTCCAACAACAATCTATCTGGTGAGATTCCTGAAGAAATAACAGGTCTTGTTGGATTGCGCTCCTTGAATTTATCAAGAAATCGTTTGATGGGAATGATACCAAGGAATATCGGCATATTACAAATCCTAGAATCCCTGGATCTGTCAAGAAATCAGCTTTCTGGTTCGATTCCTCCAAGCATGGCTAATTTAACATTCCTATCGCATTTGAATCTGTCATACAACAACTTGTCAGGGAGGATTCCAGCCGGAAACCAATTCCAAGTATCAAGCGATCCATCCATATACATTGGCAATTATGATCTCTGCGATTTTCCACTTGCAGGGCAGTGCACCGATGATGTTCAATATCCAAATGTTGGTGGCATGGGTAGAGAAGTCGAAGAGAGTGCCGATGTTCCTAAAATGATATGGTTTTATGTTAGCATGGGCCCAGGATTTGTTGTTGGGTTTTGGGGGTTCTGCGGCGTGTTAATATTCAAGAAGCCTTGGAGGATTGCCTATTACCGATTCTTCGACAGCATGAACGAAAGGTTCCTATCTACAGTGGAAATAAGGATTGCAAGATTGCGAAGAAAGATGTCCAGTCAAAAACAAGGAGGCCAAGGGTGAGGAAGATTTGCATGTTTGATGTGGAACGGTAGATGAGAGTTTCTTATATTTTTAGTTTAATTTATGGATATGTTGTACTTGTAATGAGACTCTTTTAATGCATTACTTTCGAGTGTATTAAATTAATAATAATACTATTTCATCGGTGTGATGCCCAGCAAGAGACCTTGTTCCGTACATACCATCGGGGCATTTCCGTCTCCAATGTATAGAAATCCAATATCACCCAAACACCAAACAAGGTATTCTTGGATGGAATGAAAGTTCTGGGGAAGTTGAACAGAGTTTCACAAAATCCAATATCACCTATAAAATTTGGACCCTGCAAAAATCAGGTTGATCCCACCTAATGATTAAACAGGGCTGATTTTGGGGCTTGTAACGCTCTCCGCTATGAATGGTCTGGTTGTCAAAGGCGTTAGTTCACACATCCTACTGTTAGTACACACACCCGCACTGTTAGTCACCCTCCAGTGTTAGCCACCCCCCATGTTGCAATTCGATACCTTGACCTCAGTGTTGAGATGAGGTTATTTTCACTCAGTCTACCACTGTTCCAAAGGTGTGGGTGTGCAAGGCACATTTAACATGAGTCAATTAGGCTTAACCATTCAGTGGTTTTGAATTCATCCGGTTCACTGATGATCATGCCCAACTGAACATGTTAATTATCAATATCAGCCCAGGACGCTAATTTCCTGCTCCAATAGTAGTTTCAGCCATGATGTGTAACAACTGCTTCATCCATCATTTGCACCAGCTTATAATGAGGAACTATGCAGCAAAAATCTCAGTGGGACACCACCGGCAAGCCAAAACTGAAGTGGGCCACACCATGTGGGACAGTGCTGATGGAGACGCCCACCATTGAAGCCTCACTGGGGTACACCTTAGGCCTTACAAAAATCAGGCGAGAAAAAACTGAAGTGGGTCACACCACAAGACTGCTAATGGAGACGCCTACCATTGAAGCCTCACTGGGGTCCACCTAAGCTTTGAGTACAAAAATACGGGGGCAAATTAAACTGAAGTGGGTCACACCACAAGTGACAGTGCTGATGGAGACAACCACCATTGAAGCTTTTATGGTCCACTTTGATGCTATATATATGTCATCCATCAAGATCCACTCAGATGGGTAGCACAGAAGAAGGTCTCAAATGATCACACTATAGGTCTTGTGATGTAGAACGGGTCGCTGATTATTTCATGGCCCAGATGGGGCAAAAGAAGACCGTTCGGGGTCGAAAGTGATCCGGACCGTCAGGACCGTAAATCGGTCGTATCTCACAATCCGGAATGAGTTACGGGACGTATAATATATCAATTTGGGGTTGCCCAACCTGGAATCGCGAGAATCGACCGTATCGACGGTCATTAGGCTAGTTTATTTTCAGTTTTACTATTTATAGTAAGTTTTAATTCGATCATAACTTTGCATCTGTAGGGCTTTAGAGTTAGTGTCCAACATGAAAAAGGCTTAGAATATTTAGTAGAACAACGTGGTTGAGGCCGTTTGAAAACTTTCTATTTTTGGCCGAAAACCAAGAGTTCTAGTAGGATTGAACGACTTCTATAAATAGTAAGTTTACTATTTATAGTAAGTTGCGTTTTCTAGGAGTTTAAGTTGGAGTTGGATTCTGATACTTTGCCTAGGGTTTAGTTTCCTATTTATATGCATTGTAATTTCGTTATTAGGCATTCAATCTTCAATAAACAATTATTTGGAATTAAATTCCTCTTTTTTATCTTTTCTTTCTTCTCGTGGATTCGAGAAACTATCGGTTAGGGAAACGGTGATCGACCTACCACGTCCTCCCTGCATCATCTTGTCATAAAAAACTGTGGCAGCTTTTGCTTTGGCTAGATTCTAAACTCAGTTCTGGCATGCGGGAGCGAATTAAGTGTTACCCGGGGAATAGCTTAGTGGGTGTTACCCCTACCTTGTGGCCCACATGGACTCTATTTTGTATATCCACTCCATCCATCCGTTTCTCCAGCTCATTTGAGGATAGGGTGCAAAACATTATTCAGATCCAAAACTCAAGTGGACCATATCACTGGAAACGGTGATGATTGAGTGCGCCACCATTAAAAATTTCAAAGAGCCCATCATAAGGTTTTATTAATGTTTATTTGCAATCCAAACTGTTGGTAATGTCGAGAAGATCTGGGGAAATTTAAAGATCAGCTTTATCCATCACTTTTGTGGCCCAAAACAAGTTTGGAATGGTCATTAATTACTGTTTCTAGTGATATGGTCCACCTGAGATTTGGATCTTCTTAGAGTTTGGGATCACACCCTAAAATGGGATGGAAAAAGAAATGGACAGAGTGGATATATAAAAAAATACATCAACATAGCCCCCACACGGTTAGGGTAACACCCATTGAGTTGTTCCCCGGGTAACAACTAATCCGCTCTTCTGCATGCAGACCATGTGCACCAATAATTTAAAATAACAAGAATGCCCTTGTGGTGGGGAAGCGGGGAAAATGCAAACCGTCAGATGAGAGTTGGAAGTAGAGGGTAGCTTTATACCATTTTTATAGATACAAGGCTCTGTATTCGATCTGCACTCCACTCAGGAAGTGAGAACAACAGACCTCTTATCAGGATTGCAAAAGGAAACACAAGAAATTAAAAAAAGAAAAGAAAAGAAAAAAGCGGATGAATTTCCAATTCGTTCCCATGAATTTCTTTCCTGTTGGTGGCTTGAAAAATCCATGGGTAAAAGGAAATCTACAAACGAATAGAAGGGAGGAAAGACCAAATTGGCTAGGATCTTCCAATTTGATAGGTTTCGGGGGAATGGTCCATCCATGATGTGGGCCGCTGGATCAATGGTTTTGATAGAGCATCCATGGACTCCACATCTACAAAATAGGTTCCAAAAAGAGAAGTTTCACGTTTTGGAGTGAATAGATATCAATGCATTGAAAAAATGGGGCGAAAGAAAAGCAAAGCAAAAATAAATAAATAATAAAAAAAGCTTGACAGTGATTGTGATATTACATACAGAGAAAAGATGACCAAAGGAACAAGTTAAGTACCTTCGGTCCATTTGTCACCACATAATGTGGCTCGCGGAAGTTTTGTTATGGACTTGAAATCCGAGCCACTCATCTTCCTCACCGACAAAGCTGTCTTTGGTCCTGAAGACTCACCCACCACCCTTTGAATGGCCGGAACCTAGAACGTTGAAAACGCAACTTGGAATTTTAATCAATTGGAAAAATCATGAACTTAGATTTTTCAACAATTGTTTGCATGTTTTGGAGTTAGTATTCCGGTTTTACATGGATTATACTTACCATCACATAATAGTCACCCCTTTATTGTTCTTTGACTGAAAGGTAATCGTCTCATTCCCAGTACAACTTAATGCTGATCGTAATGGATTTAAACTTTATTATCTTTTTCTGTCAATGATAATTAAAGCAAGGGTTAAAAACTAGTTTTGGCGTACGGGATCAATCACCATTAAAATTCACACATATAGTTCACATGTGTGGGCCATGGTATGATTTTTAGCATGTAGAAGAGTTGAAAATTGCTTCTTTCAATTAATGCAAGTTATTGATGCAGCCCTTGGTACAACTAGAAGTATCATATCATCTTCAATTTTAGCTTTAAAGGTACTAACAATCTCAAGGAATAAAACCTATAACATTCAAAATGCATTTAATGCAATGATGTTATAATCTTGAGATTGCACGCCAAAATGAAAGTAGCGAAGTAAGGAAATATTTGGTAAGACTGAGGTCGATTCACAAGGACTAGTAATTTGGTTTACAAACACTACAAAACTAACTAGAAAAATCTAATAATAGAAAACTGCAATCAAATTTTCGCTCCAATGAAACAAATTTTTTAGAAAATAAAAATAAATGAGTACTAACAATTTAGGGATTCACTTTTAATCAATCTATAATGCTAATTCATTCATCCAATCCTTATAACTCAATTGAAATATTATTCATTTCAATCGGAAAGTAAAATAATCAAGTCAATTATATTTCCCAACAAAGATATATAAATCTTAATTGATCGACCTCTCATAAGAATTAATTATTTGATCACAAGGAATTCCAAACATCTATTGTACTCGGAGTTAATAATAGATTAAGGGATTTTACGGATCAAAATTTTCACCAAACTAAGAATTCAATCAACTCAAATAAGAATTCATCATTAAAAACCCTTATATTGAATTAAAACAAATTAAATATCATAACCATTAAAAGGTTTCACCCCTTAGACTTAGGTAAGAGTAAGAGATTAGTCAAGCATATCTAATGAACTAATATCAAAATAAAAGAAAAACATCAAAAACTAGAACTAAGAAGAAGACAAGAAGAATTAGAAGAAACTCCTTCTCTCTCTCTCTCTCTCTCTCTCTCTCTCTCTCTCTCCCTCTCTCCCTTCCGCGTCATAATTGATACCTTAAACAGGTTAGAAAACCCATTTAAATAGAGTTTAATCCCACCGACTTAAAAAAAAAAAATTGCATAGTTACCCAAAACTACGTAACCACTTTCACACCCACATGGTCAACCAACCCATGTCCATGGTCAATTGTAAACAACAAAGAAAGTCATGGTCGATTCTACCCTATCTCGATTGACCATGCTTTTCCTTTCAACATTTTGAATTCTTCACAATAAGTTACAATAAACCGTACACCACCTCGGTTGACCATGTTTTTCTTGACTTGTTTTCTTTAGATTTTCATCGCATTCTCTCAATCTTCATTTGATCTTTGATCCCCACCATTGAAAAATGTTTGCTTCTTGTGATCTTCAAAACTTCTCTTCTTTTAGACTTCAATATGCTTTAGCTTAGTCTCGTTTGGGCTTTAAATCTCCATCAATGACTCAGATCATCTCGAGACCATTAATTTTTTCCTACATATATAAAATACATCTAATAAGCGCAATTTAACATTAATATGCTTGGGTAAAGGATGTAATATTGAGGTTGAATATGCAATATTAAGTAGTTATCACACCCCAACTAGCATTTTGCTAGTCCCGAGTAAAAGAATTCGAAAGGTTTTCAAAAATCAAAGACTAAAATTTATTTATAAAAGAACAAGTTCTATAAATTTATGTATTCTCAAGTTATCCAAACATAGACTTCCAAGGCACAAAGTGTTTTGTGTTAAATATTACATATTTACCCTCAATTATGCATTAGTTTTATGTACATAGGTGTGTTAACTTGGCTAATTAGATGTGTTTTCTATGTACAAGTCTTATTGGAGTTTTAAAAATATTCTAGAGCAATTCATGAGGATTAAAGCATTTAAAATAAGAAGATCAAAGATGAAGAAGAATGGAGAAAAATAAGCATTGAAGAACAATTTCAAAGTGGCAAAAAACAGATAGTTTTGATGGGAGCTTTGATGAGAGCTTCAATGTGATCGAAAATAATTTGTAACTCGCTAGACACTATGTTCGATGGGATTAAACAACCTTCAATGGGAGCTTCGATGGGATCAATAGACTCCTATTTAAGAAAAATCAGGATCTTAACATTCATTTGCTTGACTATTTCTTCGATCCTATCGAAAATCCTTTCATTCGACTCGATGGAAGCTCGCTCGAATCAAGAAAATTTGAAAATTTGAATCTTTCTTTATGGAACTTTTTTCACATTCTTCGAACATATCAAAGACTTATCGTAGGTCCTATCAACAGAGGCGGTGATTGCATGGTTTTGCGGAAGTTGGTGGAACTTTCTAAAGCTGCGTAAATTGCTTGGTTTTCCTATTTAAATGCATCTCCCACACATCCCAAATCATCCTAAAAGTAAAGGTGAGAGAGGTGGTCGAGGGTAGAGTGATTCTGAAAGTACGTCGGTAGTCTAAAACGACACCTTCGTATGTGCGGAAGCTTAAAGAGCAACTAGAATTATAGCTAAACCTATAGGGGGTGATTATGACCTTTTTGAAAAAAAATTTGCCTACTTACACAATTTAACAAATTAAACTAAGTAAGCAAGAAAACTTTGGCTTTCAAGCCTAAGTGGGTCCAATCACAAGACTAGCATATGATTTTAAGCAATAAACAATCCTAGTCTAAGCATACATAGGTAAATAAATGATTTAACTAATCAAGCTCCTAACCTATGCAACCTATGTAGACTTATGAGAATGGATCAATGAGCTCAAGTCTACACAACTAGTGAAAGTACATCTTGTGTGTGGATGTGCCTATCTAGTGCCTAACATACATTCCTATCAAGCATTCATAATTAAACAATTAAACATCTAATGCTAAGATATCAATGTGCTCAATACAATCACAAATACAAGCATGTATAGTAGTTCGACTTTGGGTTTACTCCACTCCCGGTTCAAGTACTCAACTCATTTGAGCACACCGGCATTCACTATCTGAGGTTTTAAATGAGGTTCACCTCTCAACCTTTACACGGAGGTTTTACCGGTTCACCTCTCAACCATAACCGAAGTTTTGGACTAAGGGCTAACTCTCGACCCAAACGGAGTTTTGGACATAGGCTAACTCTCAACCCGATGTACGTTCACTCCCGTGTCAGAGGCTCTCCCTTGGAGACTTTGTTTAGTCCCGGCTAACGGGCCAAGGAACGGCTAACGTCCCTAGTTCGAGTTTGACAAACAAACTCTACACTTGGACTCTTAATAAAGACAACCTTACTTGTCGGATGAACCCCTTGTTTAGCACCATTTCGGGTTGCTTGATCTCCGCTCTCCCGTGCTTCAATCAGCTTCCCTTGCTCCCACGATCGTGTTGCCGATGCGTCGCCAATGCCTCAGCTACACTCGATCAATCACCTTGCTTGTGATGCCTTTAGTGCCCAAGGTGATAGGAGGATGGTTGAATCTCCTACATGAGGTATGTAGCTTGTTCTAACTAGGAGATTCACCTCGAGGGTCTTCTAGAGGTCTTGAACAAGAGATATAACTATGTGGTATAGTGTCTCACCTCTAGAATTGAGAGAGGAATCAAGTCATCTCTATGTTTGCATTTGAATGCCCTCACTTGTGATTAAACACAAGGGATATGACTTGAAACTCCTCCTCTTTGAGGCCCTAAATGATGTACAAAGTGTGTGGGTAATATGCTCTCAAAACCCTCTCAATTACCCCTCAAAATGAGCCAAGCTCTTATATAGAAAAATGTGCAACGGATACAAAACGGGCAAAAAACGGCTAGTGCCGACTGGTCGTGATCGGTCGGCCAGGGGTCCCCGACCAGTCTTAACCGGTCGGCCATAGGCCAGAAGCAGACAGAGAGGTTACTGTCTAAGGGGGGAGGCTGTCGGACCAGTCTTGACCGGTCGGCCCCAATGGCCTGCACACCATATGCAACTTGACTGTCTGTCCGACCGGTCTTGACCGGTCGGTCCAGTCCAGCAGACCGGTCTTGACCGGTCCGACAGGCCTGGGTTCAGCCTAGCAGTTTGCTGACCCAACTCTTTCACAACCCATCGCTTTTGCCAAGGTTTAGATGGTCTTTTAGGACACCTAGGGCCAATCTATAATAATTAAAGGTATTCCTAAGATGGTCAAGGTCATCAAAGAGGTTATGGGATTGGGTTTTGGTTAAGGTTAAGGCACATCAAGGCATTACTTTTACCTGTTTCTTCTTCCTTGATGTAGCAGGGCCACTTGAGTCTTCGGTCTTCGTCTTCATCAAGCTCAACCGACACTAGACTCACTGACCTAAGTGATTGATAAACAAGGTGTACTAGTATGCCATAGAAAAGTGCACTAACAGATTCTACACTAAGTACGTTAAGTTTTATTTAGTTTTCTAAATTTTTCTTTTTTTATTTGAGTTTTAGTTTAATCATGTCTGTGATTAGCTAAACCTCTTAGCTAGGGGTAAGAGGAGAAGCTTGTAGTTCATCTATAATATTTATGTTTATTTGATTCAAGTAATTATGAATTTTAATAGATTGGTTTGAATAAAAGTGATAGTTTTAGAGAAATCTTAAATCTCTTGTGATTGTGGTTACATGGGATGCTTTTGATTTTCTGAGATTGATTGTTAGAGTTTATAAGAGTTCTAATACATAGAATTATTAAATTCATCATGATTTTCAGATGCGGTGAATGCTTTGAATTCTCTACGGAGAATTACACTATTCTTCAATTTAGAACCAATTAGTTCGAGTTAATATCCTTGTGTGACGTTGAAATTATGATTTAATTGAATCTATCTTCCGATTGAATATAATAGGACTTCAATTCCAATTGAGTTATTTACTTGAATCGATGAACTTATCATTATGGATTCACTACAAGAAATTCCATTTTTACCGACGAATGATTTCGTCGGTAATCGGTAAAATTTCGTCGGGAAATCTTTTTCCTGACGAAATTTTTCACGGCTAACATCGTCGCAGAAAGGCCGTTGGTAAAGGTTTTTACCGACGAAACAAATTTTCGTAGGTAATAATAAAACCATTACCGATGAAAAAATTCGTCGGGAAAACATATAAAATTACGTGTAAATATGAATTAGGTTAGGTGAATGGATTTAGGAATAGGTGTAGGTTTAGTTTAGGTGATTTGAGATTAGGATTAGGTTTCGGCATAGGTTGAGATTTTCGGGTTCGGGATCGGGTTTCGGGTTTGGTTTTCAAGTTTGGTTTAGGTTTAGGTTAGGTGAATTGATTTAGGAATATGTGTAGGTTTAGTTTAGGTGATTTAAGTTTAGAATTAGGTTTCGGCATAGGTTGAGATTTTCGGGATCGGGATCGGGTTTAGGGTTTGGTTTTCGTGTTTGGGTCTAAGTTTAGGTAAGGTGAATGTATTTAGGAATAGGTGTAGGTTTAGTTTAGGTGATTTGAAATTAGGATTAGGTTTAGGCATAGGTTGAGATTTTCGGGTTCGGGATCGGGTTTCGGGTTAGGTTTTCGTGTTTGGGTCAAGGTTTAGGTAAGGTGAATGTATTTAGGAATAGGTGTAGGTTTAGTTTAGGTGATTTGAGATTAGGATTAGGTTTTGGCAGAGGTTAAGATTTTCGGGTTCGGGATCGGGTTTCGGGTTTGGTTTTCGTGTTTGGGTCTAGGTTTAGGTTAGGTGAATGTATTAAGGAATAGGTGTAGGTTTAGTTTAGGTGATTTGAGATTAGGATTAGGTTTCGGCATAGGTTGAGATTTTCAGGTTCGGGATCGGGTTTCGGGTTTGGTTTTCGTGTTTGGGTCTAGGTTTAGCTTAGGTGAATGGATTTAGGAATAGGTGTAGGTTTAGTTTAGGTGACATGAGTTTAGGATTAGGTTTAGGGCATAGGTTTAGATTTACGGGTTCGGGATCGGGTTTCGGGTTTGGTTTTCATGTTTGGGTCAAGGTTTAGGTAAGGTGAATGTATTTAGGAATAGGTGTAGGTTTAGTTTAGGTGATTTGAGATTAGGATTAGGTTTAGGCATAGGTTGAGATTTTCGGGTTCGGGATCGGGTTTCGGGTTAGGTTTTTGTGTTTGGGTCAAGGTTTAGGTTAGGTGAATGTATTTAGGAATAGGTGTAGGTTTAGTTTAGGTGATTTGAGATTAGGATTAGGTTTCGGCATACCTTTAGATTTGTGGGTTCGGGATCGGGTTTCGGGTTTGGTTTTCGTGTTTGGGTTAGGCGAATGGATTTAGGAATAGGTGTAGGTTTAGTTTAGGTGACATGAGTTTAGGATTAGGTTTAGGGCATAGGTTTAGATTTTCGGGCTCGGGATCGGGTTTCGGGTTTGGTTTTCGAGTTTGGGTCTAGGTTTAGGTTAGGTGAATTGATTTAGGAATATGTGTAGGTTTAGTTTAGGTGATTTGAGTTTAAGATTAGGTTTAGGGCATAGGTTTACATTTTCAGGTTCGGGATCGGGTTTAGGGTCACATTTTCGTGTATTGGTCTAAGTTTAGGTTAGGTGAATGGATTTAAGAATAGGTGTAGGTTTAGTTTCGGTGATTTGAGTTTAAGATTAGGTTTAGGCTTACGTGTAGGATTTCGGGTTCGGGATCGGGTTTAAGGTTATGTTTTCGAGTTTGGGTCTAGGTTTAGGTGAGAGTTGTGGATTTAGGAATAGGTGTAGGTTTTGGTTAGTTGACATGAGTTTAGGATTAGGTTTAGGCCTACGTGTAGGATTTCAGGTTCGGGATCGGGTTTAAGGTTATGTTTTCGAGTTTAGGTCTAGGTTTAGGTGAGAGTCGTGGATTTAGGAATAGGTGTAGGTTTAGGTTAGGTGACATGAGTTTAGAATTAGGTTTAGGCCTAGGTTTAGCATTTTGGCTTCGGGATCGGGCTTATGGTTAGGTTATCGAGTTTGGGTCTAAGTTTAGGTTAGGTGAATGTATTTAGGAATTGGTGTAGGTTTAGGTAGGTGATTTGAGATTAGGATTAGGTTTACGCATTGGTTTATAGTTTCGGGTTCGGGATCGGGTTGAGGGTTAAGTTTTCGAGTTTGGGTCTAGGTTTAGAGTTAGATGAATTGAGTTTAGGTTTCGGTTTAGCCGTAGCTTATAGGTTTTAGTTTTAGGTTTATAGTTTCGGGTTTAGGGTGTAGGTCTTGGAGACTCAAGCAACTCAAGGATAGCTCCGACGCACATCCGGGTCTGCTCCACACCACCCATATTGCTGTCCATAGGAAATAGACAGCTTCATCATGGTCATAACAGCGGTTCCCACCTTCCAGGGACCCCCGCTCAACACCCGGATAGCTCCGATGCACATCCAGGTTTGCTCCATTAATTTCGAGCTAATACATAAACACGGGCCTGTCCAAATGGCCAGGCCACCCATATTGCTGTCCATAGGAACAGGACAGCTTCATCATCATGGTCTAAACCGCGGTTCCCACCTTCCAGGGACCCCCGCTCAACATCAACATCAATCAACTACTCTTAATCACAAGTATCATGTTCGTCATCTAATTTGCCACTAAATGATAATATAATAAAATTAGTCGTGTAATACCCCAAAAACTTGGGCGCACGAGTAGGTACACGAGTGCGTGTTCACATGTGAGAAATTATATTCTAAGCTGTATTGTTCACACGCATACACACATGTATACATTTTATACATGTGCAGACAACTTGTTAGGCCTCTGAAAAACTTAGTGCACTTAGTTAAGTCAACAGACTGACCGTTAGAATAATTTGTCGTTACTAGACTAGAAGATCTAACCGTCCACTTCGATTCCGAATTACGCGAGCAATGTAAACCGCCGTACATTTCCCTGTACACATGTTTGTCCATAAATAAGACCCGTACATCGTGTCCATCACAAGGCATATCCTTAAGCTAGTGATTTCTTAGCCTTATGAGCCTGCTCGGGTGTGGTTGTAACACCCTAGGATTTTAGAATAATCTAAATTATAAATTAGTTTATTATTTAAGAAATTAAATAACGTTAATGTTGATAAATTAGTATTAAATAATCGGTAAGAAATTTTAGTGTAGCCCCTTCATTAAAATGGCTCATCAAGAACCCTAGGACAGCACATAAGTATCAGATCTCATAAAAATCATAAATTTATAATAATTACGGAAATACCATTAGTTAAACTTAAGTTATGTGGCCATTCTCAAGTATCATGATTTCAGGCAATCAGTCTCGTGCAAAACTCTATATATAAGTTTTAGGACACGATCCAACCATACATGTCAAATTTCAACCCTCTAATCATCCTACAAAGGCTCTAATCGAAAATCGGGCCATAAGTGGGCCATCCGAACTCGGATCTGCCTCATTTTTTTTGTCACACCTCAAAATTGGATGGCCTGGCTGATGGTCGGAGTGGATTTAGTAAATACATCAAGGTGGGACCCACGTGTGCAGTGCACGCGGTCGACTCGCGGTCAACCCGCGTTGACCGCGTTTCACGCGCACGCGGGCGAGCAACGCGTCTTCGGACGCTGTTTCAGCGACAGCAGTAACGCTATCGCCGATTGTGGCCCGCACCGTCCATCAACGTGGACCCCGTCGGTTGATCCAAGCCGTCCATCTGAAGAGTCCCTCGCATGGACATAGGGGGTAGGTGACCTCATTGTTCTTGGACGATCGTACGGTCCACCACAGCTTTCCAAAACCGACCCTAAGATGCAAGAAAATCCAAGATCGACAGATCTGCGATGAATGGGTGGGCCAAACCTCTTGCAAATCTTCGTGTGGACCCCACCTAGGTTTCCAACGGGTTACTTGTGCAAAGAACCTTCGGAACTCGGTTGTTTTCTACTCCAACTCAAACTGAAACTCTTTCCTACGCACGAGCTACCCAACCTCGATAGGCTATAAAAACCCCTCAGTCTTGGTTTCCTGATTCCGAAAACTCTAGAGAGAGGAAGGTGCTGTTAGAGAGAGAGAGAGAGGAGAAAGAGAAAGAGAGAAACGAGAGAGAGAGAGAGAGAAGCGATGAGAGAGAGAGAGAGGGAGGTAGCGTGTGGGGCTGCTGTAGCTGTGGGGACAGCGTCCCAGTCACAGCAAAGGAGAAGAATAGAAAGAAGAAGAAGAAGAAGAAGAAAAGAAGAAAGAGAAAGAAAGGAAGAAGGAAAAAGAGGAAGAAGAGAAGAAACGAGAGAGAGAGAGAGAGAGAGAGAGAGAAGCGATGAGAGAGAGAGAGGGAGGTAGAGTGCGGGGCTGCTGTAGCTGTGGGGACAACGTCCCAGTCACAGCAAGAGAGAAAAAAAAAGAAAGAAAGAAAGAAAGAGAGAGAAAGAAGAAGGAAGAAGAAAGAAAGAAAGAAAGAGAGAGAGAGAGAAAGGGAGAGAGAGGGAGAGAGAAAACGTGCATGAGGATGAGAGTGCGGCTTCCACGCCGTTGCTTTTACTGCTATTACTGTGGGGACAGCTCCCCAGTCAGCTAAGGAGGAGAATAGAAGAAAAAGAGAAGAAGAAAGGAGGAAGAAAAAGGAGAAAGAAAGAGGAATAAAGAAGGAGTTCTTCTCTAGACTTTCAAACTGAGTCGACTCGCTGGGCGACTCGCTGAGCCAACTCATATTCAAGTCTGGGCATGTGTGAAGCCTGTAGTTCATCATACAGTGAGTGATTCGTCTCACGTAACTTTCTATGTTAATGTTCTTTAGTGTTTGTCTTTGTTTATGTTCAATTTGTCAAGACTCCTTCTCTAGTTAGGAATTCAGATATACTTTTATGCATTCTTTCTTATCATAGAATCCTAGGTAAGGGATCCACCCATCTCCTATTTTTATGTCCTTAAAGGTTCACCTACCAATTATACTTAGTGAGTTAATTGTCTCAATTTTTTCTTTTTTAATGCACATGTCAGAATTCTACACAATTCTATTTAGTATATCTTACATATGATGCCATCAACATTCAACCCTAAATACATGTAGCATTCTTAAGATTTCACATGATATTATTCTTAAATTTAATGATCGATATCAACGTAAATCTAAATAATATGCAATACATAACTCTTGGAAAAACCTTAGCCAATTGTCAACGAACTAAACTTTACACGATGACCTTCTCAAAATCCCTCGATCCACAATAACTAAAACTAGATAAAGAATTATATGAATGAAGATAACCCATGCATGGCGTGATTGGAATTGAGTTGATATGCATTGTATGCTTGAAGAATGCTTCCATAACTCATGACATATACATATATTTATACACTGCGACAGAACAGGAGCATGGTTGATTTGACTCCTGGTGTGCATGGTTGATTTGCCGCCTCGCTGTACTGGTTAGGTGAGCATGGTTGATTTGCGACAGGTTCCTAATGTTCAGTGGCAGCGAGTTTTGGTCGTTTCACTTATTGAGCATGGTTGATTTGCTCGGTTGGATCAGTGGTGCATGGTTGATTTGCCCACTGGCGTGCATGGTTGATTTGCCGCCTCGTTGTACCGGTTAGGTGAGCATGGTTGATTTGCGACAGGTTCCTGATGTTCAGTGGCAACGAGTTCCTAGACGTTTATTGCTCTCACACGTATCATGTCATACATGACATCATGATAATCATGTTCTATTAATAATAAATCATAACGTGTATCAATCATAACCTTATCCTCGTATGTTTCATACAATTATATCCGTTGATTATTCACGTCCTATCTTTTATTAACTGGAATATTAACTGTGATGGAAATGACCTCACTGGGCTTTTAGCTCACCAAAATCACCACAGATCTTGTAGGTTTTCAGGAAGGAAGAGACGTTGACAGAGCAGAGTATTCAGATGATCACGTGTTACTCAAACGTCAACTGTAGTTGATCTATTTTATCTTGTGAAATTTAATGTAATAATATATTAGTGGAAAGGAAACGTTGTACTTGGGATTTATTTTTAGTTATGCGATGTGTGAAATGGAATCTCATGGAATCTGCGCTCGAATTTTCAATTCACACCCTGGAACTCGGGCTTTGGGTTATTGTACTCGGGTTCCGAATTTCAGGGCGTGACAGTTTGGTATCAGAGAGAGATTTCGAGAATTCCCAAGTGCCTAGGGTTAGGGCTAGCACCTCGTGAAGTTGGAGTTAAGTTATGATGCCTAGTAAGGTCTTAGTTGGGATCTTCTTATGAACTAAGGTAATAGTTGATTAATAATGATTAGATTAGGTTAAACATGAAAGGTCAATTAGGGTGTCAGAACCTAAGCGTTAGATTTCTTTTAGGGTCTAGGTATATATTACACTAGGGTTTAAAGTATGGGTTATGGAGAACCTGACGATAGTTTTGGGCAGTATGCTTTAAGAAGATTGTAATAGGGTCTACTGCCGAACCTAAATGTAGAGAACCTAAATAAGCTAGTTTGTAGACAAGTGGGCACGTCTAGGAATGGGTGCGCTAGGTACAATTTTGTAATTATTGATGTTTGTTTTGTTTTTATTGATGTTTGTTTTGGTTGTAAGGTTGTTAAATTGCTTGCTTCTGCATAAGGACGTTATTTGCACTGTGATCTTCGCCTTACTAGTGACGTTGGTTGTAGGATCAAGTCTATAATGTTGAGGTTAGGGTGTCTGTTGGTTTTATCTGTGATGTTCTTTTGATTGGACTGTTTGTTTTGCTTGTTTCATTGTTGGTACTATGATTGATTGTCTTCATTGTGATGTTACTTTTGTTGGGATGTTATTGTTGACTTTCTTTTCTTCGTTATAGCATACGCTTAAGCACATTAGAGTGCATAGCGAAAACTTGGTTGCGGATATGGTTGAATCTCGAGGACGAGATTCTCATAAGGTGGGTAGATTGTAAGAACCTGAGTTCATGCAGGTAGTATTACACTTGTGTACATGTAAACCTAGGATTAGTCAAATGTAGCAGTCACTTAGAAATGTTGTAAAGTAGTCTCTTGATCCGTTAGTCTAGTAGGTGGATCGAATTTCGAGGACGAAATTCTGTGTAAGGGTGGTAGAATATAATACCCCAAAGACTTGGGCGCACGAGTAGGTACACGAGTGCGTGTTCACATGTGAGAAATTATATTCTAAGCTGTATTGTTCACACGCATACACACATGTATACATTTTATACATGTGCAGACAACTTGTCAGGCCTCTGAAAAACTTAGTGCACTTAGTTAAGTCGACAGACCGACCGTTAGAATAATTTGTCGTTACTAGACTAGAAGATCTAACCGTCCACTTCGATTCCGAATTACGCGAGCAATGTAAACCGCCGTACATTTCCCTGTACACATGTTTGTCCATAAATAAGACCCGTACATCGTGTCCATCACAAGGCATATCCTTAAGCCAGTGATTTCTTAGCCTTATGAGCCTGCTCGGGTGTGGTTGTAACACCCTAAGATTTTAGAATAATCTAAATTATAAATTAGTTTATTATTTAAGAAATTAAATAACGTTAATGTTGATAAATTAGTATTAAATAATCCGTAAGAAATTTTAGTGTAGCCCCTTCATTAAAATGGCTCAACAAGAACCCTAGGACAGCATATAAGTGTCAGATCTCATAAAAATCATAAATTTATAATAATTACGGAAATACCATTAGTTAAACTTAAGTTATGTGGCCATTCTCAAGTATCATGATTTCGGGCGATTAGTCTCGTGCAAAACTCTATATATAAGTTCTAGGACACGATCCAACCATACATGTCAAATTTCAACCCTCCGATCATCCTACAAAGTCTCTAATCGAAAATCGGGCCATAAGTGGGCCATCCGAACTCGGATCTGCCTCATTTTTTTTGTCACACCTCAAAATTGGATGGCCTGGCTGATGGTCGGAGTGGATTTAGTAAATACATCAAGGTGGGACCCACGTGTGTAGTGCATGCGGTCGACTCGCGGTCAACCTGCGTTGACCGCGTTTCACGCGCACGCGGGCGAGCAACGCGTCTTCGGACGCTGTTTCAGTGACAGCGGTAACGCTGTCGCCGATTGTGGCCCACACCGTCCATCAACGTGGACCCCGTCGGTTGATCCAAGCCGTCCATCTGAAGAGTCCCTCACACGGACGTAGGGGGTAGGTGACCTCATTGTTCTTGGACGATCGTACGGTCCACCACAGCTTTCCAAAACCGACCCTAAGATGCAAGAAACTCCAAGATCGACAGATCTGCGATGAATGGGTGGGCCAAACCTCTTGCAAATCTTCGTGTGGACCCCACCTAGGTTTCCAATGGGTTACTTGTGCAAAGAACCTTCGGAACTCGGTTGTTTTCTACTCCAACTCAAACTGAAACTCTTTCCTACGCACGAGCTACCCAACCTCGGTAGGCTATAAAAACCCCTCAGTCTTGGTTTCCTGATTCCGAAAACTCTAGAGAGAGAGGAAGGTGCTGTTAGAGAGAGAGAGAGGAGAAAGAGAAAGAGAGAAACGAGAGAGAGAGAAGCGATGAGAGAGAGAGACAGAGGGAGGTAGCGTGTGGGGCTGCTGTAGCTGTGGGGACAGCATCCCAGTCACAGCAAAGGAGAAGAATAGAAAGAAGAAGAAGAAGAAGAAAAGAAGAAAGAGAAAGAAAGGAAGAAGGAAAAAGAAGAAGAAGAGAAGAAACGAGAGAGAGAGAGAGAGAAGCGATGAGAGAGAGAGAGAGGGAGGTAGAGTGCGGGGCTGCTGTAGCTGTGGGGAAGCGTCCCAGTCACATCAAGAGAGAAAAAAAAAAAGAAAGAAAGAAAGAAAGAGAGAAAAAGAAGAAGAAGGAAGAAGAAAGAAAGAAAGAAAGAGAGAGAGAAAGGGAGAGAGAGGGAGAGAGAAAACGTGCATGAGGATGAGAGAGCGGCTTCCACGCCGTTGCTTTTACTGCTATTACTGTGGGGACAGCTCCCCAGTCCGCAAAGGAGGAGAATAGAAGAAAAAGAGAAGAAGAAAGGAGGAAGAAAAAGGAGAAAGAAAGAGGAATAAAGAAGCAGTTCTTCTCTAGACTTTCAAACTGAGTCGACTCACTGGGCGACTCGCTGAGCCAACTCATAGTCAAGTCTGGGCATGTGTGAAGCCTGTAGTTCATCATACAGTGAGTGATTCGTCTCACGTAACTTTCTATGTTAATGTTCTTTAGTGTTTGTCTTTGTTTATGTTCAATTTGTCAAGACTCCTTCTCTAGTTAGGAATTCAGATATACTTTTATGCATTCTTTCTTATCATAGAATCCTAGGTAAGGGATCCACCCATCTCCTATTTTTATGTCCTTAAAGGTTCACCTACCAATTATACTTAGTGAGTTAATTGTCTCAATTTTTTCTTTTTTAATGCACGTGTCAGAATTCTACATAATTCTATTTAGTATATCTTACATATGATGCCATCAACATTCAACCCTAAATACATGTAGTATTCTTAAGATTTCACATGATATTATTCTTAAATTTAATGATCGATATCAACGTAAATCTAAATAATATGCAATATATAACTCTTGGAAAAACCTTAGCCAATTGTCAACGAACTAAACTTTACACGATGACCTTCTCAAAATCCCTCGATCCACAATAACTAAAACTAGATAAAGAATTATATGAATGAAGATAACCCATGCATGGCGTGATTGGAATTGAGTTGATATGCATTGTATGCTTGAAGAATGCTTCCATAACTCATGACATATACATATATTTATACACTGCGACAGAACAGGAGCATGGTTGATTTGACTCCTGGTGTGCATGGTTGATTTGCCACCTCGCTGTACCGGTTAGGTGAGCATGGTTGATTTGCGACAGGTTCCTAATGTTCAGTGGCAGCGAGTTCTGGTCGTTTCACTTATTGAGCATGGTTGATTTGCTCGGTTGGATCAGTGGTGCATGGTTGATTTGCCCACTGGCGTGCATGGTTGATTTGCCGCCTCATTGTACCGGTTAGGTGAGCATGGTTGATTTACGACAGGTTCCTAATGTTCAGTGGCAACGAGTTCCTAGACGTTTATTGCTCTCACACGTATCATGTCATACATGACATCATGATAATCATGTTCTATTAATAATAAATCATAAAGTGTATCAATCATAACCTTATCCTCGTATGTTTCATACAATTATATCCGTTGATTATTCACGTCCTATCTTTTATTAACTGAAATATTACCTGTGATGGAAATGACCTCATTGGGCTTTTAGCTCACCAAAATCACCACAGTTCTTGCAGGTTTTCAGGAAGGAAGAGACATTGACAGAGCAGAGTATTCAGATGATCACGTGTTACTCTAACGCCAACTGTAGTTGATCTATTTTATCTTGTGAAATTTAACGTAATAATATATTGGTGGAAAGGAAACGTTGTACTTGGGATTTATTTTTAGTTATGCGATGTGTGAAATGGAATCTCATGGAATCTGCGCTCGAATTTTCAATTCACATCCTGGAACTTGGGCTTTGGGTTATTGTACTCGGTTTCCGAATTTCAGGGCGTGAAAAGTCGCTCATCCAAGGACGGATAGATTGAAATGCTATCATTATTTTCATTTAAATGCCCAAGCCTAAATTTCGACAGCATCTCCGCCTATCTCTCCAGATATATTTATCTTACATTTCATTTCCACGTCAACTATCCACACATTGTGTGGATTAAATTGACAATGGAATTAAACATAAGAAACATATCCAGAGAGAATAGGAGAGTTACCGCACGAAACTAATGACAGAGCATGTAAATGACAAACAACGATAACATTCCAATCTATCCAACCTTGGACTGTCCAACATGACAATTTGGCAGATTTCTATACCTCCAAAACACACTTTATCTATGCTCGACAATATAGAAATCTCCAAATGGGCTAACTGATTCTATTATACTACCATTTGTGGACAAAAAATAACTATTAATAATAAGCCAAATACATCCACAACATACATCCACATAAATCAACCACGGGTAGCTCCGACGCACATCCGGGTTTGCTCCATCAATTCCAGATACACAAGCACATGAAAATGACAGAATCATCAGCACCATGAATCAAGTCTAATCAAATACCTAATGACTGCTATTTTCTGAACAAATAAGTATGTATGGGGCCCACCATGGGAATCGGATTGCGTGCGGAGTAACTCTGCACGCTCTTATCTCTTATCATGTAGTGTAAACTCAGTTGGGCCCACCTAGAATGTATGTGATTTATCTATTCCGTCCTTATGTTTTTTCAGCTCATTTTAGTGGTTGAGCTCAAAATTTAAGCATATCCAAATCTCAAGTGGACCATGCCATGGTAAACAGTGGGAATAATGATTTCCACCATTCCTAGGCTCCCCTATGATCTTTATTTGTCATTCAACCTGTCCATAAGATCACATGGATATGGATGAAGGGAAAACACAAACATCAGCTTGATCCAAAACTTCTGTGTCGTCCTAGAATTTTTCAATGATAGACATTCAGTTCACACTTGTGGTGTGGTCCACTTTAGGTTTTGATATGCTTCATTTTTTGGCACCATACCTAAAATTGCCTGCTAAGATGGATGGATGGAGTGGATAAAATTCGTAAATCACTGTGGGCCCCACATAGTTTACTCCACACAAATATATACTTCATCCAAAACAGTGGACAGCGACGTGGGCCCCACAGCCAGTGGACAGCGACGTGGGCCTCACAGGCAGTGGACAGAGACGGTGCGCCTCACAGCCAGTGGACAGCGATGGTGGGCTCCACAGCCGGTGGACATCGACGTGGGCCCCACAGGCAGTGGACAGCGACGGTGGGTCCCACAATTTCAGTTTTTCTTTAATTTGTAAATCACAATTTGGATTTTAATTTTGAAATCCCTAATTATGAGATTTTAATTTCGAAATCCCTAATTAGGGATTTACTAAATCAGTGGGCCCCACCAAATAATGGACAGCTAAGGCGGACCCCACATGCAATGGATGATGGAAAGCGACGGTGGGACCCATATGCAATGGACGATGGAAAGCGACGGTGGGACCCACCCGGCCACATGCATTGGACAGTGACGGTGGGACCCACATGCATTGGATTTTGGAAGTGGGCCCCACAATGAACAACGAGGAGAGAGGGAGAGAGGGGAAATGGAGGAAGAAGGAAGGGGGAGAGGGTTACCGGAGGTGGCGGCAGCGTACGGAGGCCGGCGGAGGTTCTTGGCGAGCGGCGGTGGGACGCCGGTAAGATGGTCGGCTGAGATGGGTGGTTGGCAGAGATGGTACGACGCCGGTGACCGAACGCCGGACGACGGTGGTCGGCGATGAGAGAGACGGCCGCGGACGGTGAGGGCCGTTCGAGAGAGAGAGAGAGAGAGAGAGAGAGGAAGAAGTGAGGGACGGTCGCGCGGGTTAAGAACTTAAAAGACTTTTACCGACGAAACATTTCGTCGGTAAAAGTAAGTACGAAAACTTTTACCGACGAAATTTTTCGTCGGTAAAAGTCCTTCTCACTCTTGGTGGGAATAAGGACTTTTATTACCGACGACCAAGAATCATCGGCAATAAGACTTTTACCAACGAAATGTTTCGTCGGTAAAAGTGAAGTTTTCTGTTATCTTTTTTAGTGACGGGTTACTTCGTCGGCAATAAGCTTTTTACCAACGAAATTTTTATTTCGTCGGTAAAAGTGTATGGCGGGAATGAATTTGGTGGTGGTGGGAGATTTTTACCGACGATTTTTTCATTTCTTCGGGAAAAATGGTTTTTCCCAACGAAAATTATTTCGTCGGTAATACTTTCATCGGTAAAAATCTGTTTTCTTGTAGTGATTGATTACAAGTGGATCCTTTAAAACCCTAGTGTTAGTTATTTATTGATTTCTTAAAGTTTTAGTTTCTAGTTCATGTTTCTTAATTCATCTATTCTAATTTAAATCTTAGTTTGGTTGTGTTTGGAATTATTACCATCATTAATCACCATGGACAATCTCGGTCTTACCGAATTATTATTACATTGTGGCCCTTCACTTGGGGTTGTGAACAAGTTTTTGGCAACATTGTCGGGTATTGAGGTGGCTAACGTTCGGAACACTTTAGGTTTACAGTTTCAGGTATTTTCTTCTCTCTTTTTTTTCTTTTTTTTCATTAAGGATAGATTTTCATTGCATTCCTAGTTTAGGGTTTTTAATTTTCTAAATTTACTAACATCGTTCACTTTTTATTTTATAGATTCTTCTAACCTAGTTCTTCATCTTGGGTACTATCCTTATAACCTAGTTCTTTTTAATTGCTTTTTAGATTTCTATTTTATTTTCTTTTAGAAGTAGAAGTAGAAATTAGGGTTTTATCATATTCATACCTAAATGGACATGATATAGCTCTAAACAACTTCTAAGAGACAAGACATGTATGTTAGGAAGGGTTGTCAGACTAGTATGTTAGGAAACACCACATTTCTTGTGAATCGACTTGTTTATGTTAAGAACAAGATATATATTTCTCCGGTTAATACGATGCATGATAGTAGGATTCATGATGCTTATCAATAACCATTGAACACTCCAACCTATGATACATATGATCTTAATTGGATGAACCTTCAAAATTTCAGTTGGAGAGATGGACCAACCATGAATGGTAGCAACTATCCCTGTTGGGACATGAAATAAATGAAAAGAGGTAAGAAGAAAAGCATGAAAGAAATATAGAAGAGAAAGAGGAAAAAGTGCAGGAGACAACCCTTTTATGCGACTTGCGTAAAAGGCATTAGTTTTACACGGGTCGCATAGACAATGTGCTCGATTGATAATTCTTTACGTGGGAAATGACCCTCGAAGCCTAATAATACTCCCCAGGGGTCCTCATTTGCATTCATTCAGAACTTTAGAACTCCAGAGCTCTCTTATGAAGGCTTCAGAGATATAAAGAGAAGATTTGTGGATCTTCATCCCAAGTTGAATGCGCGGGTGTGAACCTCAAGAATTGAAGAAGAATGAAAAAAATGCAGAGAAAGAAGAAGATTGAGAAGATCGAAGAAAGCTGATGCCGTGTGTCTTACGTGACCCACGTAAACACCCTGATCTCCGCATCTTTTGGCATTTGCTCGGAGTTTTGTTCATGCTTTCCTTCAAAATGAAGAGTTTTGAGGGATCTTGGCTGGAGCTAAAACTCAAGAGGAAGAAGATGGTTTCTACACTGTGGAAAACTTCGAAGGATTCCCGAATGGCTCTGAAGACTTGGTTCAAAATGAAGAGAATATGGTTATGAAAGTCTATAAAACTGCCACTTTGGTAGGCCATTCAGACAGAGGCGAAATGGTGCCGAAATACCTTTTCACTTCTTGTGTAGCTATTCTGTATTGAAATAAGTATCTTATTTCAGAATCAAGGAAAATGTAAGTAATGTAATAAGAGCTTAGATGATGAATAAAACTTTCAATGATGAGCATTCTTCTATGTTTATTTCTTTTGTTATTCATTAGAGTGTGAACATTCCAATCCCCCAAAATCCTAAATAAATCAAAGGCAATTTTGTTGTCTAAACAAAATAGTGACTCTGCTGTGGAAAGGGTTTGAACATTAGCACTCTAATAATAGCATTGGAACAATTGAAAGATGTTCGTTGTCGAAAAGGCGCAATAAAGCGTGAAGATGATGACTTTCAATAGGAACATTCCTCCCTTCATCTCCGAAATAAGATACAACTTGAAATATTAAAATGACTAATAATAGAGTTCGTTTATCTTTGCTTGCAAGAAAATAAAGTGATGTAATATTTAGAAAACTATTAAAAGCAGTCAACCCCAACTCGGCTCAAATTGTTCAATTGCGAGCAACTGTAGGAATAATCTTCACTACACCATTTGGCTGAAAAGGTTGATGACAAAGGGAGACTCGATTCTCTCTCGCGATGAGACTTGTGCTGCTGAGACCATTAAGAGGACCAATTATGCGAAATATTGTTTAAAAGAATTCCATATTGGTGCTGCCACCACCACTCTTTTCAGGAGAAACGAAAGTTCGCTCCATTTCACAAGAATGCCCTGCATTCTCAACTACAATAGGAAACATGTCCATAACAATCTTCTTGGGTGGACAAAAGGAGAAAGGAAAGATGTGGCAATGTGCAAGCTTGTTTCCATAATGCTATTGGCAAAGGCCTAATGGTATCCAGCTCAATCCCCATGATATATTCGCACATGGGTCAGATGCAAGACACCTTTATGGAAGGCTTCTTCACTTCAGATAGGGGAGTCGACTTAATCAAGTCAGCTGCTATTTGTCAAAGAGAGTGTGAAATGGTTGAAAGAATCATCAATCGATGGAAGACTCTAGGAGAATTTTTTCGATAACCTCGAGCTAAGCTATGTTTGGGATACAGGGAGCCAGAAGTTGTATTTGACCTTACAAGATCTGATATGTGGATTTTCTGTGGTCTCATTAATAAAGATCATGCCGTTGAAACTATGCCAAAAAAGTAGATGTGACAACCCCATCAGAACTCCAACGGTGTAGTCCAAAAAGTTGACCTGATCACTATAGTGATAAAAGCATTCCATGGAATGGAGAGGACTTTTCTATGAAGGTGCAAAGTTGAGAGATGAGAATTCTGTGTATTGTAAATGAAATCATTCGTCATCATTTGCCTTATAAGGAATCATTGATGGATTGCGTATTGCACAAGGAATCATTTGTATTGCATATAGAACTATTCATCACTTTGATCTGACATAAAATCATTCTTCAGTTCATATCACTAGTCATGATTATACTATGAGTGTGAATTACTTCTTCAACCTGCATCGGCAGCAGGATTATTCTTCAACCTATATTCGTAGTAGGATTATTCTTCAACCTAGCTTGTTCTCCAAGGCCATCGAACAACCCTTTGACCCCATCAAACGGAATGTTCAACGAACTGAAGAAACTCTCTAGACAGTCTTTGACCTCATCGAAGATAACTCGATGCCATCGAAACTGAGTTCGATGTCATTGAAGATTCATGAATCTGCCCATTTTTTTTACCATTAGAGATTTATGTATAAAAGCGGGGGAGTTTATTTTTAGGATGAACAGAGGGATTTTGAGGATTTAGAAGCCACTATAGTTGAAGACCATTAGGAGCTCTAATTGTAACCCATTGCAAGTCATTCTCCTTCTGATTCATCATAAGCATGGAGCATTCGAAGCTCAAATGAGAATGATCTTGTCCCCTCTTGATCTCTAAGAGTTTAGGCACCTTGACCATAGGTAGATCCTCTGTCTAAACACACCCTAGAGATCCTTTAGGTGATTTTCCAACTTGCAAACCAATCATATCCTTAGGTTGTAGAGAATCCACCACCTCCTCACCTTGAGCATCTTGAAGAAGCATCAAATGCAAGGTAGCTGATCTTGGAGCTGGGGCATCGGCAATGCATCGGCATCAGCGATCGGGGAAACACAAAGGGTAGCTAATTGAAGCACAAGAGAGTGAAGAGCAAGCAAATCGAAGCAGTGCATCAATATGGCTCAATTTTGACAAGTAAGGTTATTAATTGTATAGTCCAACATGCTCTTTCCACATGAAGGATTGAGTATGAGAGTTTGAATTGGCAAACTCGATAGGTTTAATTATAGGACCTAGGCCCTTATGAGAGGGTTGAACTAAGTCTCTGTGTGGAGCCTCCTGCGGAAGTATACATATGATGTAAAGGTTGAAAGGAGCTTTGTTAAACTCCTTAGTTGAGTGGAACCATTAAATACCTTAATAGGTTGGGAGGAACCTTGTCAAACACTTTGGTTTGGTGAAACCATTAAATACCTTGGTAGGGTGGAATCGGCTTAAAACACCTAGGTTGGGAGGAACCTGATTTAAACTCCCTAGTAAAATTTGGTGTGCTTAGGGGGTGAGTACTTAAATTGGGAGTGGAATAGACACGTAGTTGAACCACTATACGTGCTTATGTTTGTGATGTACTTGAACACATTGTTAGCTTAGTATTGTATGTTTAAATGCTTAATTATGAACGCTTGATAAGAATGTATGCTAGGAACTAGATAGGCACATTCACACATAAGATGTGTTTTCACTAATTAGTGTAGACTCGAGCTTATATGATCCATTCTCATATAGTCTACATAGGTTGCATAGATTAGGTACTTGATTAAGTTAAATCATATGTTAATCTATGCATGTTAGGCTAGATGGCTTAATTGCTCATTCATTTGCTAGTCTTTGTGACTGGACCCACTTAGGCTTGAAAGTCGAAGTGTTTTTACTTACTTAGCTTAAATTGTAGATTAATTTAAGTAAGCGAAAAGAATTTAAAAAAAAGGGTCCTAATCACCTCCTCTAGGACTTAGCCATAATTCTGGTTGCTCTGCTCTATGCTTCCGTACATTTAGCGTCTACAAGTGTGAGAGAAAAAGATGCAATTTCAGGTTCGACTTCTTTTGAATCGCTTCATCTTTTGGCGCATCCACTTTTTTAGATCCCAACAACAGTGTATATCTAACACAAAAATCATGGTGGGACTAAAAAAAGTTCCACACATTAGAAGTTGTGTTGAGTAGCTAGCAATCTATTTGGAGAGAGAAATCTGGTGTATCTTGCTAGTTGGAGTCATCGAAAATGACGTGGACTAATGAGAAGCTATGACACTGGAATTTCCTGAGCCTTTAACAGAGATGATCTGCACTTAAACCATTGGACAAAATTCATAAAAAGACAGAGACAAACAAAGCCAGCAACCATTAGATCACAATAAGTATACCCTACCTAGCCTCTTACTATGCACAAAGGACTCCACCACAAGCTTGTTGTAGATAATGAACAGGGATGAAATTTAGCTTTTTTCTTAATTTGTAAAATTAAATCCGTGTTTGTTCAAGCCATTGCCACTGCTAAGGTTAATTTAGGCCCTAATTGTGTCGTCTAATTTTGGTTCATCCATATGTCGGAAATGTTCGCCAATTAATTTGACTTTGGCATATTAGGTACCCAAAATTCTTATCATTTATGAAATCCTTCCTTTATTAAGTTAAAATTAGATTATGGGTTTTGAGATTAAAACCCATTTTCCTAGTACGAAATTTCATGTGCCAAGTCTTGGAATTGCTAATTAAGGATCCTCATTTTGTAAAAAAAAAAAAAATAAATAAAAATACTACGTCCATTTTAGTATTTGGTTGTTCCATAATAAAATTCTAATTGTCGCTATACCAAAATCGCTTATTTGGAACAATGGTATTTTTGCTTTAGGAATGGATTTAAACCCTCCCAATTAGGAACAGATTTAAACTATTCTGTTGTAAGAAATTTTTTAATGGTGGGTATTTAATAACCACTGTTTCTTGTGGTGTGGTTCACTTGAGATTTGGATCTACCCCTTTTTTGGGCTTATGCCCTAAAATGTTCTCTCTAGGTTAATAAACAAGTGGATGAAACATATACACCATTGTGGGGCCCGTAAGTTTTTTCCAATTTTTAGTTATGAGTGTTTAATCACCATTGTTTCATGTGGTGTGGTCTAGCTGACATTTGGTTCTACCTCGTTTTTGGGCTCATGCCCTAAAATGATCTGGTAAAGTGGATGGATGGAGTGGATGAGAGATATACATCTTGGTGGGGCCCACAGGGCTTTTCCAATACCTACCCATGTCGACCTGGGTACTGGCGGGGACATTGCCAAAGCACTCACCTCGCTCTAAAATCTGACTCAGTTTTACCCTCGCTTAGATCTCCTCTTGCCCTCTCTTAGATCTCTTTTCATCCCCCCTCTTTCTAAATGTCATAAACCTTATCTTTCCATTTAATTAAATTATTTTTATGAAAATAAGAAAATACCCCCATTTGAATTCAATAAAAATATTAAAAAAATTAATTTTTCAAAACTAAAAAAATCAAATTTCAATACTCTGCATCAGTTTCAATCCGAAGTAGACTCTGAAAAAAGTGCTTCTAAAGTCCTCGATAGACTTTTAGAAGACTAGTGTCTTCGCTCGCCTCAAGTGCAAGGCTGCGATGTAGTAATAATTCGATCAAGAGATCGAGATCGTCCTCAGGGATTTTCATAACAATTCTAAATTATGTAACTAACATGGCCTAAATTTGGATTTGTATTAAAGGATGGTTTTTTAAGAACATAAAATTATCTACTTTTCAAACTAAATTAGGAAATAAGACACTAGAGCGCCAATGATCCACTTATAATCATTCACAATGCGAATTCAATCATTCAAGCCAATAACTCAATTGGAGTCGGAGTTTTATCCCTATCCAATCGGAATATGGAGCAATCAAATCATCATATTACATCTAAAATAGATGAATCATCTACTGATATGGTTCCTTCATAAGAACTAAGGCATTGGGTGTATCCAATCACACAGCAATCCTCCACAAAACAAGTAAGATCACATTCACGGTTCTTCCTGAAGCCTTGTCACTAGACTTGATTTAGAATCATGAATTAAACTTCAATCAAACCAATATCAACACATAAAACATCCATCTCAGAGCAAATCAAAAGATAAGAATTTCTTCTAGTTTAGTTCTAGATAAGCACTTAGGAAACTTAGTTTGTAAGATCACCTAACATTCACCAGATCATGATGAATCTAAGATCTCTACAACCTAAAATTCGATCAACAACACCCCATTGATCAATCTTAGTAAATCAAAATATCCCCTTGTTGGGGCTCAAATTCACACCCATGGTAAAACAACATCCTGCGGTCCATCTACGACAGTTTGATCAATTTCGAGATCGAAAAAACTGAAAAATGCCAGTGCAACCCTAACACGCATAGTCATGACTAAAACTGTAAACATCATTTCAAAGTGAAATCGAATATGTGGGTCACCGCCAAATTATCCAGAACGTCTTAAAACCCTTAACCTGTAAGTTTCAAAGTCAAACGGTGCGTATCTTTACCTACGCATCTCAAAATGCGTTTCACCCCTGACTGGAGCTGATCCAAAAGGGTTCGAAAGCCTATAGGTACCATTTCAGAATGGATCCTAACATTCATAATTTGGGATCGAATCATCTTAGCGGGTATTTTCCTAATTGGTTATAGCATCTCATGTAACGCCCCAGATTTTCAAGATTTATTTGAAATTTTTTTTAATTCATTTTTAATTTATTTTTTATTAATTATCATATATTTACCATTGATTTGCAAATAGCGGGACATCCGTAGGAGATCCGATAGGGGACCCTTTACAAAAGTTGCTTATAATGGTCCTATAAATATCATAGAAAGATCAGATTTCAAAAATCATGCACTTTTCAATTAATTACGAAAATGCCATTAGTTAAACTTAAGTTAAGATGTCATTTTTAAGTATTATATTTTCTGACGATCACTTTCACGCAAAACCCTGGACTTAAGCTTTTGGGCACATATTAACCATACACGTCAAATTTCAGCCCTTAAATCATAGTAGAAGTGGTGCAATTGTCAAATCAGCCCCTTAACCCTTGATTTTCATATCCATCGAGTGAGGAAAGTAGATAGTTAGTCGTAGTCGAATATTTTTCTTCATATGAGTGACTTGGATCGTCTTTATCATGGACCAATAGTATGATTTGAGTGCTCCACCTTGATAAGCCTCTTTCTTATGCGCGAAATTTTCCCGTTCTAGAAATTAACGAGTTACCAACTCTTTTTAAATGTGAACCTTTCAATTTACCTACTTCTTACCATCAATCGTTTCTCAAATTTGGACCACCCATTATACTCATATGACTACGAGTTTACACAAAATTTGGATCCCGATCTATAATCCTACGCCGTTGAACCACAAAGCTAGCACTTTCCTTTTTCCGCTAAAAGTTGGAATTTCAGATCTTAGCATTTCTCACCATCAATCAACTACTAAATTTTTTACAATTGTTTGCCTATCATGAATATATATTTTTTCAAAATTTGGGCCCTGATCATCAAGCGTATACCGTTAATTGAGATCAAGCCCATTTTAGCACTCGTTAGGTCATTTTCAAGGATCGGCCAATCTAGAATGTGGATCATCAAGAAATTTACGTATTCTGACTCTACTCTTCGAGCTTGATAATATGAACGGATTGGAATTGATCAAAGATCACCCGAATAATGAGATTTGAGAAACCCACCTTAAGAGGTTGTTATACAAGACCTCATGCACACACCCTTCTTTTCTCCCCCATGTGCGCACATCCCTCTCCATATTCCTACTATGCATCTCCAAGCCCTTCTCCTAACCCTAGCTTACATGCCCTAGAGTAAGAGAGAAGAGAGAGAAGAGAAGGAAATTCTTTCTCATATTTTTTCAGCAGCTATGATCTTCTACAACCATCTGCTAAGTCCATCCTAAGGTGGGGATTTTCCTTCAAGCATTTCATTAATAATATCACGATTATCATAAGTTTCTTTTGTGGCATGTGAAGTTATTTTGTTTTGAATTGCTGATCCATATAACATGAAGTTTAATGTAGGATTTGTAATGAATATCATTATATAATAATGTGATTCTTCGTTTAGATTTTTGACTAAAAGGCATGTGTATTTGTGTTATTTATCTTTGTGAAATCTATGCCCTTATTTTCTTAGTCTATGTATTACAAGTAACATTGGTTTCCGTATTGTGATATGAAATATGTGTATAAGATCATCATATGGACATTTCATTAGTGTATACTCTTTGTCCCTAAGTTGGTAAAATTATTCGATGTAGAGAGATGAAACTCATGAGAGGTGTCCATGATGGAAGAATATATCTTGACTTAACTAAGAGAATGAAGTAATTGTTTGTCAATGGATCATTACATGTACACGATACTTGATTGGATCCATTTACATTACATGAGTATTTTAATAAATTTGGTCATAATGTACAAAATTGATTTTTTGGGACATGATGAAATCATAAAACGGGACAATGAGTGGACACTAATGGTATACAAATTCTCATGAGCCGATGTGGTGCTATGGACACTAAGCCCGAGCTGTCGGCCTATGCTGGGTCACTTGCGACTCCCCATAGTGTCCAGTGAGCTACTAAAAATGGTTGTATGTAAAATACTTAATAAAAGGAGAAACAAACTCATGCATACACTAGGGCTCGACTTGGTGAGCTAGCCCCTCTGGGTGTCATGGATGAAGTTTTGAGAACTCGTTCCACTTCTTGCCATGCACTATCTAGTGAAAGTGCATTGGGGGTTTCCTGCTTCCATTAGTTGGGTTAATTTCACTCTGGTGACTAGTGATTGACGGGTGTGTATGGGGTGTCTTAACCTTGGGCTTCCCGCATCCGTTTAACGGGTGTGTATGGGGTGACTCAACTTGAGCTTCCCTCATTTATTTAGTCAGGGTGCCTTAGCTAGAGCATGCATTTCATGTATCGCATTAACAAAGATTTTTACTTGATTGTTTTGTTTGAATAAAGATATCATTGTGCTGCGTTACTCTGAATTTTGTACATTATTATTCTTGATTGTCTTGGAGGGAATATTCCTTACTATGATAGCGTTTAACGCTATCCCAATCGCAATTTAGATGATGCAGGCGAAGATCCAGGTATCGAACTCGACTTTCAAGGTGAAGAGTTCGATGGTTCGTATGATCATAGGGCGGATGAAGACGTTGAAGGAATTTAGTTAATATTTCCATTTATTAGACATTTTTTTTATTAATGGTTACATTTATGGAAATTGTAATAAGTTTTCCAAAGAAGACATGGTTTGATATTTTGATTGATTAGTATGAATATTGGTTGGTTCCCTTATTTAAACATTGATGATGAAATAGTAAGTTTCATAGAATACAATGGACGTTTGTTTCCATCATTGTGCTTAAATGCTATATTTCATTATTTAACAAATCAATTAGTTCATAATTTACTTGGGAATTCAGCCATCGTATTATACACGAGAGTCGAAAATCCTGGATCGTTACGTCTCAAAAATCTAAAATCAATTGATCTTTCTCACAACTCGCTTGAGGGTCCTCTTCCAAAATTTCTTGGAAGATCTCGGTCCTTGAGAGAGTTACGTCTTAATAATAACATGTTTAATGGCAGTCTTTGTAACATTCCAAGATTTCGGCTCTCGTGTACATCACGACAGCCGAATTTCGAAGGTTATTTGGAATATGTGAGGGTTATACCCCTTACATAATTTTCACACAAGCATGTACATTTCATACTATTTGAAAAACCATGAGCAAGACAGTAGAACCAAACTTATAGATTATTTCATTAACTAAACTAAATCATCAAACCATGTAACCGTCATTCAATCAATCACCATGTTCATAACTACGTCCTCCTATTGGGACTTATTACAATTCAAATACTTAATAAATGTTAGAATTATAAATGACCATGCAGTCTCGTCTTCCACCATCTGCTCCCACGAGCCATCATAATCGTCTCCTCGAGGCTCGGGCTCCTGAGGATCGTTACCTACATGTTCTAAATTATTTTTCACAAAAACACCGTCAAAAGCGGCATAGTAAAGAACTACTTTAAGGTTAGAAATAATAATTACATAAAAATCATAACATCCATTACTCTTACTTAATGCAATGCATGATAATACGTGACCCAGCGTAGGAATCCTTAAACATGCCGCCAGGGGTTTTGGGACACGCAAGCCCATAGTTTTGCCTGACCACGTGAGAAACGGGACGCTCATAGCCCAAATCTACACGTGACAGTGATGGGAGAAGTAGGACGCTCTAGCCTATTCTCAATTCCATACATTCGGATGGAGCCACGTGCGTGCATGAGTTAATCATTCTTTATTATTATTACCAATTTACACCAAGCCACTTAACGTCTAACCAACCTTTGGTACCACCACATCCTTCCTCATGGTTCGTCACTCATCAAAACAGTCGTAACCGACGCATCACATCCGTACTACTAAGGTTCATAACAACCATGCTCAACTATAGTCTTATGGAGATCCTTAACAACTTGAGGAATAATAATAATAATAATAATAGTAAATAATAATAATAATAATAATAATAATAATAAATGGATTTAACAACCACTTAATCGAGCGATCTTGATACCACCACTACAGATCAGGGTGGCCACTTAACCGGACAAGCTAAAAGCACCGTCTCAAGTTAGGGCAACCTCTTAACCGGGTGTTCCGATATTCATCGCCACAAATTAGGGTCCATCCATATATATAAAAGGAATATAAAATAAGAATCTCTCTTAGACAATCACAACTTTTTTTTTTTATACAATATAGAAGGAAAGGTGGTCCCTTTAAAGATGGTTACACAAGTCTCATATGTGCAACAAACATTCTATTCCTTACTGGTTCTCTAAGTCCAATGAATTACCTCATCACCATGAGATGGAAAAAGTATCTAAAAGCATTCATATATAGCTAACTAAGGAGAGAACAAAGAAACACATGTAAACAAAAGCACATAAGAATCATCAACTTACGAAACATAAAATTATCAACCTAATCTTAAAGGAGTTCTCACCTTATGAGCTTTAGCTTATTAGAGATATAAGATGATGAAATAATAGCAAGATGATATTACTTCGCTCTCTTTCCTCTCTATTTCTTTCTCTTTCTCTCTCTCTCTCTCTCAAAGTCGTGGGTGGGGGTCACCTCTGGCTAAGAGAGGCCCTATATATAGAGGTAGAGTCGGAATTAGGGTTTTAGGGAAGCTGCACCATCTTCGAATAAACGGTTGCGGTTTAAAGTAGAAATACATAATCTTTCGAGCTGTTTTGAAAAGTGTACACAACATGGTTTGAGGAGAGGTTTCACATGTTTGTTAAATCAAGTATGGGCTACAAAATGGTCATGACGGATTTTGGAATGAGGCCCACTAAGTGATGAATAGTCCACGAGAAGAAAATAGGAAATAATGAGTTTAGAATTAGAAACTTTTGAACGGGCGATTTATCTGACAATCGGACACGTAGGGTGGGTTTAGATGGGTACAATGAGGCAGGTAGGGTCCACAAACTGAGGGTCCATAGCTGTTTGATAGGATTTTAGCGCAAGAGGAGATTCTAGATAATTCCTACATAAGGTGGGAGAGACTTTCGTTTTTGAGGTGATTCTCCGTATTTTTTAGCTAGAAAGGATCATTAAGATCCTCTAGAAGCTTTCCTAAGATCCCATGCGAAGAGGTTTCCTGGATTGGAAGATCTAAGTTTCCAATGGTTGGAAGGGAAGGTGACATCGGGTTCAATTCGCGATGGGATGAGATGAAATTTAGTACGAGGAGGTTTTGGAGGGTAAGGAAGAAGATGGATGGCTTAGATTACTGAACCAAGGCCCACATGATGAACCATGGATAGGGCAGCGATGGAAGCGGAAGTACAGCATACGCTGTAACAAAAACTCCGTCGGGCCAGTCGCGAGCCGGTCACGGGCCGGTCGGCCCTGTCAGTGGGTTTGGCCACGGTGGGTCCCACTATGATGTATATATTAAATCCACTCCATCCATTAGGTGAGCCATGTGTTTTTAGGCGTTGACACAAAAATTGAGACAAATCCGAGATTGGATGGCCCACTTATGATCCATTTTCTGATTAGGGCATTTGTAAGCTGATTAGAGGGCTGAAATTCGACGTGTACGGTTAAAATGTGTCCAAATGTTAAAGTCTGGGGTTTTGTGTCATTACGATTGCTAGAAGTTAGCATACTTAAAAATAGCAGTTTAACTTAAATTATCCAATGGCATTTTTGTAATTTTTGTAAATCTTCAGGTGTAGTAAAATCTAACTCTTCTACGTTGTTAATGAGGTCATTCTAAACAACTTTAATAAAGGGTACACTATCTGATCTCCTACGGATGTCCCGTTATTCGAATTTCAATATTAACAGTCGATATTTAATATAAAAAAATTAGAAATAAATTTTAGAAAATATTGAAATAACTACGGTAAATCTAGGGCGTTACAATCTTCTAGAAAATATTGGACAGCTCTCTGAGCTACTTTACTTTAACTTTGATGTTTCTTTTAACTCTCTTCAGGGTGTTGTAACGGAAGCCCCCTTTGCTAATCTGCCTCGGTTGGAGGAGTTACGCATTTCCTCCAACTCATTGATTTTGAATGTCAGCTCTGATTGGGTTCCTCCATTCCGACTCAAAATTATTAGAATGGGTTCTTGCAGTGTAGGGCCCTTGTTTCCTTCATGGCTTCAGACGCAAATTGATTTTCACGTACTTGACTTCTCCAAGGGAGGGATTTCGGATAGAATGCCTACTTGGTTTCGAAATCTATCATCTGAAATCACCTATTTGGATCTTTCCTATAATGTGATCTTTGGAAACATACTCAATTCCTTGAACTACGTTGGCCTTTCAAGTGTGACCCTCTTCGATCTCTCTCACAATTCATTCACTGGGCATATTCTCCCCAGCATTGGTGCTAGGATGCCTGTATTGAACTACCTGTCTCTTTCTGGGAATCAAATCGAAGGTGGAATCCCTCTCTCTGTGTGTAAAATGAATTATTTATCAGTTCTTGGTCTCTCAGGAAATCGTTTATCGTCACGAATCCCTGGATGTTGGCATGATTCGATGATTATATTCGTAATCAATTTGTCAAACAACAATCTATCTGGGGATATTCCTGGTTCAATGGGTTCTTTACTTCTTCTCGAGTCATTGCAGTTGAGAAACAATAGCCTTTCTTGAATGTTCTTGAATGGTTCAGTGGTATGGATCTTTCAAACAACAATATATCTGGTGAGATTCCTGAAGAAATAATGGGTCGTTTTGGATTGGGCATGTTGAATTTATCGGGAAATCATTTTAGCAGATTACTAGTATTAGAATCCTTGGATCTGTCAAGAAATCAGCTTTCTGGTGTGATTCCTCAAAGCATGGCTAATTTAACGTTCCTAAGTTATTTGAATCTGTCATACAACAACTTGTCAGGGAAGATTCCATCCGGCAACCAATTGCAAACCTTTGTTGACCTGTCAATATATGTTAGCAACTATGATCTCTGTGGTCCTCCGCTTCCAAATGAATGCACCGATGGTGGACAACGTCAATATCCAAAGGTTGGTAGCAAGGGTAGAGAAGAAGCTGATGAGAGTGCCCATGTTCCTGAAATGATATGGTTTTATCTTAGCATGGCACCGGGATTTGCGGTTGGGTTTTGGGGATTCTGTGGCATTTTAATATTCAAAAAGACTTGGAGGATTGCCTATTACCGGTTCTTCGATAACATGAAGGAAAGGTTCCTAGCTACAGTGGAAATAAAGATGGCGAGATTGCGGAGAAAGATATCCAGACGAAAACAAGGAGGCCAAGGGTGAAGAATATTTTTATGTTTGACGTGGAATGGTAGGAGAGAGTTTCTTATCTTTTTAGTTTAATTTACGGATATATTGTGGTTGTAATTATAAGACTCTTTAAATGCATTACTTTCAGGTGTATTAAATTATTAATGATATTATTTCACCGGTTTAATGCCCATCAAGAGACCTTGTTCCGTACAATCCACCAGACGTTTCCGGCTCCTATGCATAGAAATCCAATATCTCACCCAAACACCAAACAAGGGATTCTTGCATCGAATGGAAGTTTTTGATTGTTAGACAGTTTCACAAAATCCAATACCCCCTATAAGAGTTGGACCCTGCAAAAATCAGGTTGATCTGACCACATGTGGTCCTCCAAGTACATTTGGAAGCTTTTGGGTGGTGGTCATTGTTTTCTATGACATGGCCCACCTAATGGTTAAACAGGGCTGATTTTTGGGGCATCCCATTTCACCGTAGGACCAAGCTTATTAGAATACGGCTAAAAAACTACTTATCATTCTACCTAGGGTGCACTTGAGTTTGGAGCAAGAACACCTATGTCATCTTGCACTGCAAGAAGAGTGGCCTTTTACAACAGGTCTTTTACAACGGTCGAATCAAAACCGTTGTAAAAGAGTACGTTTCACAACGGGCAAAGCATTCCCGTTGCAAATAACTTCCTTTTACAACGGTCGGTGTTGGCCAGCTGTAAAAACTTCTATGTTTTACAACGGGTTTGAGAACCGTTGCAATTGTATTATTTACAACAATTTCTACTCATTGTAAATATTGAGTTTTTACAACGGGCTTTATATGTTGTAAAACATTATTTTTTTTCACAAATACTGTATTTTTACAACAGTGCAATGCCTCTAGGCAGTGTTTGTTTTGGAGAATTCCCGGTAAATACAGGCAAATCTGTAATGATGATTTCCTCGAGATTTACCGCTTCATTTCCAAAGCTATGATTTGACCGCCCCTTTAAAACAGAGGACGCCACAAAATTTTGTGGGTCCCACCGTATATTATGTCACAAATCCACACCGTCCATTCATTATGTCACTTAAATTTATGATATAATCTAAAAACTAAGGTATATCCAAAGCTCAATTGGACCACATGAAATGAAAAAAGAAAATAAACACCTATCGTTAAAATCTTCTTGGAATTACTCTTTTGTTTGGTGTGGACTCCTTGAGTGTTGAGCTGTCTCATTTTTAACCTAAAGCTTAAAAACGTTATGTTAAAACTTTTGGACCGAGTGGATATATCATATACATTATGATGGGGCACACAAATTTTAACTACCATTTTGGACCGATTTTCAAGGCTAGAAATGAGATGGATTTTCAAACAGGTGAAAGAGTGATAATTACTCTTTTGCCCTGTATTTACTGGGAATTCTCCAAAACAAACATGGCCCTAGTGAATGAGACAAAAAATTTGTTAACCTTTTACAAGAAAATATCATCCATAAAGGGCTCTATGGGCCCACGTAATGTGTGTTTTATCCATGCCGGCCGCAGGCCCCATCAACCCCTCTCTCTTTGTCAGCCGCACACGCCCCCACCAACCTTCATCTTTCTTTAAGCTGTAAATTTATTTTGAAAGCTCATTTGAAGGCCGAGGCCAAAAAAGGAGGTAGATCAAAGGCTCAGGTGGACCACACTATAGAAAACAGTAAAGATTAAGTGCCTACCATTGATCCGTGGTGTGGTCGACTTTGGTCTTTGATTTGCCTCCTGTTTTGGATCATGCTCTAAAACTAATTGTTAAACTGAATGGACGGAGTGGATAAACCATGTTCATCACAATGGGCCCCACAGAGCCCCTGATAGGACCGTCCGTCTCTCATGTGGGCTATACCCAATCCGCTCCCAAAAAACTAAAAGAGCCCGCGAGATATTTTTCATTCCCGCGGGCTCGAAGGTTCACCCTCTCTCTCTCTCTCTCTCTCTCTCTTCCTCTCCCTCCAACAACACACGCAACCTCTCTCTCTCCAACAAATAAACCCTAATCTTTGCAGCTCCTTCAAATCCGAAGACCTCCAATGGCAAGCTGCAATGGCGCCAAGCTCGCTTTCTCATTTGTCTGATCCTAACCCTAACCCTAAGCTAGATCTCGATTCTTTAGCCAAACAAGATCGAAGATCCTTTTCTTCTCTCGCCGTCGTTTTCCAAGAAGATTTCTGCCATTGCAAGCGCTAATGTGCTGAGAAAAGATGGTTCTCTTCTGACAGTTTTATTTTTGTTTTCCCCTTTTTATCAGTTTTGGGTATGGTAATGGGAAGTTCTTGCAAGCTGAACTATAGAGGGATTGATGCATCCGTCAGAGGCCTGGTTTGGGTCTGGCATCAGAACGGGTCATGGTGGCCTAGTCGGATATTGGGTCCAGATGAGTTGCTGAAGACAGTGGTTGCTTTCTATAAGATCTGGAACGCTTGTGAGTTTTTCCTCTTCTTTTCTTGTCCGATTCAATATTTCTTTTGTTGGTAGAAAATGCAAGAAATGCTTTTTGTTTATTTATGCTATGGCATTGTATTTCTTTTATTGGTAGAAAAATTGCAAGAATTGCATTTCGTTTATTTATGCTATGCATGATATTTTTTTTTCTTGTTTTTTTGTGTGGAATGTCTAAGTTCTACATTTGTAATTTGGTTATCTTTTAAACTTCTACAGATGTTCTTTTGGGGTGTTTCCTTGAAGGGATTTTGTAAAATCAGTGGAAAATTGGATTTGTATGAAATTACAGATGAACTTTGTTATATCTAGTTCTAGTTTTTGGACAGGGGTTTCCTTGAAGGGTCCACCTTATGATGGGTCAGTTGGCCCATACAGGTGCCAGGTTGACAAGCATAACACATGTACAGGTGGGTGTGGAGAGGGGTGCATGTGCGTAGTGATGTTAGTGTTCTTTCATTCAATTTCTGCCAATTTTGTGGAGTGTTTAATTGTTTTTTTATACAGAAATCTATATATTAATTGTTTGAAGAAATGCTTCAACCGAATCATGTTTGAAACCTTCTACACTCCTGCTATGTTTGTTTCCATCCAGGTTGTTCTCTCTCTTTATGCCTAGTGGTGACATGACTGGTAAGCAAGACTACTAGTTCTTATTTTGGTTTTCTCTGGTCTGCGTTCTCTTGAGCACTTAAACAACAACAATGATATTCTTGATTTTTTCTGTCAATTATCAATTAATAGATGTTTCTGTTTCTGGTTCACACTTGTTTGAGAGTATAGAACATCAATTCTTGATTGAACTTTGGAAGGTATTCGTTAATCAGAATACTTCGAATTATATGTTAATGCAAGCATGCAACCAATTTTCTGAAAAAACACATAATAACAAATTATAGAGACTTTAATAGTATGGATAACAAGGATTCTTTGTGCAATGGACTTGCTTCCCCGGACTCACACAGTCATGGGAATCATGAATACATTAGTTTTCTTTGTTTTTCTCTTTTCTTTCTTCTGTTATTCCTTAAATATGCCAACACAAATCTCCTCGCATTGCTAGTATCAAGCCCAGATAAAGGAGGAAGAAGGGCGCCATGTATGAGTATAGTTTTTATACCACTCACTCCCATACTAGGGGCTATTACAAGCACCACCACTCCCATTCACAAGAAATGATTATGTAAACATCTATTTAGCCTTATTGTCATTTGTTCTACTTGGGTGTAGAAGATGATATTGTCTCAGGTATGAGCCCAGCTTACCTATGCAAAAAAAATGAAAGAAATGAAAATGTAGCATAGTCAATCCAAACTGCAGTATCAGTGGATTTGAATAAAATTCGCTTCTTCTCTTCATATCAGTAGATTCTGTTTACATGGTATCAGAGTGGGTCAATTCAGGTTGTTGAATTCATTGCCCCTGAAACTTGCTTCAAACACTCTGATGATCCGATTTTCTTCCTCTCCGACTGATTTCATGTTGCTGTAAAAATCCATAGATTACTCGGCATAGATGAATAAGGCTCACATCCTCTCTGCATATCAGTAGATTATTTTGATACTGTTTACATAAGTTAAATACAAAAGTACATAGATTGAATATGATTGGCATGTCATGTGTTTTTTAAGGGTAGAACACATTTAAACTACCTTAGTTATATGCATTCACTTTTTTCTTTTTTCTTTTTTCTTTTTTTTTTCTTTTTGGACAGGTGGTGCATCCTGTTGATCTGTGTTTCAAGCTACCTGATAATGTGAGCTTATTCGTGTTTCTTTTGTTCTTTTGTGGAAAATATTTTCCTGTCACAAGTTGTTGTAATGATTTTATCTTATTTTTTCAGGAAATTCAAGCTTGCCAGTTGTATGTCTTTGCCAGGTTGGACTTTTCTTTTTTGTTTGTACTTCCTATTTGTCTAATTGTCCATTCTTTAAAATTTTGATTCTCTGACTTTTTTCTCTAACTTTGTCGAGTTTAGCCAAGTAGAGTCAACTTAGTTGAGTTTGAAGAAGTCGGGCAAGTTAAAGTTCTATTTCTTCATATCCCTTTGATATTTGTTTTTGAGATTTTTTTTTTCTATTTGCGAAAACAGAAAAGGTGAAGTACCATAAAGATTTGGAAGAAAACAGTTCCATAGAAGAAGAAATAGAGAAATGAGTAGTTGTTTGATTCTATGAATCAGATTTTTTTTCTATTTGTGAAAACAAAAAAGGTGAAGAGATCTTGAAGCCTCGTGTGGAGTCTATAGATGGTATGATTCAGAAGGTTACGCTGGCAGGTTGATCCACTGATAAGGTAGGCCACGTGTGTATGTCGAATAACAGACTGCTGGTTTTTTTCCCCCACATGCACGCATTTTTCTCTTATAAATGCAGCCTAATGAATGGTCCAATATGATTATTGGGCCAAGGAAGCTTGCAGTGTTCTACCTGATGTATGGACTGGATCTCTTGTACATGTGCTGTGGAACGATTCATGCAACAAGCATATATAGTAGTCCAAATCCTACAATTTACAATGTGTGGACACTTGTTTATTAAAATCGAACCGTTGGATCTTTTTCAATTTTAATCGTCTAAAAGATGTCCATCAATTAGATAGATAAGCAAATAAGTGTAATTTTTGTTCATGATACATCTAAACTGGTAGCCATAGTTTGGATAGTTTCCTTAATTACTTTTTTATTAAATAAAACTTTTTTAACCAAGGGAAGAGGATACACAGGCTTCGGGCAGGGCCCAACAAAAAACAAGGCCCCGCCTATCATATGCATATACAGAGGCTAAAAACCTTGGCACGCGAAGAACTGACACCAGGCAACAACAATCAACCCGTCTTGAGGCATTTTCGCTACCAATCCCAGCATTATCTTAATTACTTGCATTCCAGGTATGTAATTTTTTGACAATTTGTAAGTGCCTGCCTTTCATCCATCACACTCTGCTAGAGTACCAACCTTTTTCTCTTCCTTGAATGTACAAATAAAGGACAGTCCACTACTAAATAAAGAAATGTTGTAGCATACTTTTAAAGGTGCACGATGTGGTTGTGATAAGTTTTCTTCTATTTTTCCTTTTCATGCCAAGCAAGCATTTGGTCATGAGACTTGGCTATGAGTTAAAGTTATATTGGACAGATCTCTTTCTTAAGCATTGCATGATTTGATTGGATATTGGTTTGTGATACAGTAGAGACGGTTGAACAGGGGTGAGGGAATGATCTCGTACTTTGAATGTATACGAACGTCTGTGCTTCCGAGGACCATCGTGATGTGTGTATGGGATTAGATGCGGGATATATTTCAGTAGAAAGGCCAAAATTTGTGATCCGATAGTTGATTCTCTTTGCCAAACTGTTTATTGTATGTTTCTCTCTTGGTTGTGGAATATTTGTTTTCATGTTCTGTGTATCAACACTTGGAATTTGCATTTGCCATACCACATGGGAGCAAATGTTGATGGGAAGTTGAAGCCAAAGGCAATGCTTCCAACCTATTTCTCTTCAGAAATACATTCTGGAAAAGGTGATTCTATAGTTGATTCAAATTCTACCCATGTTCAGAGCTCAGATCATACACAGTCAACTAAAGTTCTGCATTCAGCTTTATAAAAATTTAGGCTATATTTAAATTTGAATTTGAATTTGTTTATGGATTCTTTTCTGGCAGGAAGATATTTTTCAGGTAAAGAACTCCTTGGCTGGTTTTAACACTTCCATATTGTCATATGGCCAAGTATGAGTTGATAATGTGCATGCTTGAAAATGCTTACCTTGTATTCTTTACAAGCTTTCTATATTATTAAAAAATTTATGTTAATGCAACTTTGAGTTTTGAATTCAAAAATCTGATTTCTAGAGAACCATCAAAATCTTTTTGAAAATTTAGGCACTTAAGTCTGAATCTAATGATATTATAAATCTGTTTATTTAGAGTTCCTTCTGGACTACAACCCATCAATCTGGATATGTAGGGATGGCATGTAGCTTTGCACATGATGCTTTCTATTTATGACTTGATTGATTTTCTTAGTTTTGGAACCTTGGTCTGATTTCTATTATTGATTATACCTGCAACGCCATTCCAAATCAGCCTGAAAAGTAAGTCCAATTCCAGAGTTTTTTGAATTCCTTCTATTTCCAAGCACTATGATTTAAGTTGACTGAGGTTTTTTTTTTTTTTTCATACGGTTTTGTATGTTTGATTGTCACAAAATATGAAGTGGTTTCTCCTGCACTTGAAATGGAGATCTAGACTGAAATAAAAAGAGAAGAAACATGATTTTTTTTGAAGCTGAAGCACGAAACAATTACGAAATCTGCTTCTCGGATTGTGCAAGAACAACATGGAAAGTGGAGTGTCCTTGCTTTAATTCCTTTTTTTTTTTTTTTTTTTTTTGCGAGTTTGATTCTTGTAAGCTCACAATATGCACCATCTGTTGTTGGAATTCTAAATCTAATTTGATGCGGAACAAAGCCATTCAAGGTGTACCAACGAAGAAAGCGCCAACCACAAGTACCATCCTTGTGGATAGGCGACTATTGAGGAGCATTGAAGACCTTACACATGTAGTCCGAGACATTTGAAAAGACCCCACCTTGGGAAGACATGTGTAAGTTGCTTTGAGGAGATGATCAGACCGTTGGATCGTGATGATGATGTGATCGGACCGTTGGTTTATTGTGGCCCACTTTCATCACACCATCATTGGAGCGCATTGGACATCTTAGATTTGAGTTTATTTTACGCATTTTTTACTTATTTGAGTTTTGAGTTAGTGTGGGTACGTTTTTTTATGCAAATGTTTTTTTTTTGAATTTTGTTAGTAGGGGTATTTTGGTAATTATGCTAATTCCGAATTTTATAAGGGTGTTGCCCTAAACCTTTTTGATTAGTTGTTGATTTATGAAAAAGAGCAAACCTTTGGTTGCCTCCTTCCTCTCTCTCTCTCTCTCTCATGGTGCTTCTTCTTCTTCCTTGATCTCCTTCTTCTCTATTCTTCTTGTGCCCCTCCAACTTCTTCCAGGTATTTCATCTTCTATTACTATCCTTCTAAATTTCTGTTTTGTTTATTCCCCACGATCTAAACCTTGAGAATCGATCCAAACCCTAAACCCCCAAATTCTCAAATCCCTAATCCGAGAAACCTCCTAGTTCTTCGGACTAGTGATCCTCATTGATCGATTGGGTATGACTATGCAAGATCGGGAGGTTCCATCCCTTGCCGGGTCCAACCTAAGCAATAATTGAATTCCATACTCCACAGTTGTAATGATGGCCCATCCCATTGCATGTTTCCTTTATGATTTTCTTAGTTTATGATGATTGATGCTAGATTTCATTATTATTATTGCTTTTATTTCTGCTGAATAATTGTGTTCATGAGCATGCATCATATTTAGGGCTGTCCTGCATCAAATTTGGTATCAGAGAATAAGCTTGCATGGTTTGTGTCTAGATAGAGTTATCAAATTAGGATTTTGATTTTTAGGTTTGTTTTAGGAAATTTTCAGATTTTTAGGTTTGTTTTAGGTTTGTTTTAGGAAATTTTCAGATTTAGAAAGTTTTCAATTTTAGAAAGTTTCCTAATTTGGAGAATTTTCAGATTTAGAAAGTTTCCAATTTTAGAAAGTTTCCTAATTTGGAGAATTTCCAGATTTAGAAAGTTTCCAATTTTAGAAACTTTCCTAATTTGGAAAATTTTCAGATTTGAGTCGCATCATCTAAAATTAATTAGTATCAGTTCATTGTAGTTTAAATTCATCGCATTCATATTGTGAGTCACCCAGTCCGTAGAGTCTCCCTGTAATGAATGGAGTATAGACGTTTGAGATCTTCAGGGCCATTAAGTGTTGCCGTGTGGCCGTTGAGACCCAATGGAAAGCCGAACTCCGATGAGTTGGCCTACTTTAATGGTTACATGGACCCACAAACATTCCTTAATTGGCTTGAAGACTTGGACTATTTCTTTGATTGGTATGATATGTCAAATTACTGTCGAGTGAGGTTTGCCAAGTGGAAATTGGAGGGCCAAGCTAAGTCGTTTTGGATAGATTTGGAGCGACGACTTGATAAAGTTGGGAGAGCCCCGATCTCACAATGGGACGAGATGAAAGAGCGTTTAAAAGAAAAATATCTTCCCATCTTTTATCGTCAAAAGCCCTTGGTTTAAAAGAGAGTTGCCTCACCTTCTCGTCCAAACACAGAACCAATATGGTCCCCTCTTTGTAAAGTGGTCCAACCCATCATTAAGGAAATCTCGGCTTATGAACAATTTGAGTGTTTAACACCAATTATTTTTCCTTGGAAGCGAGATAATACCTTGGTGAATGGCCAGTTGGAAGAATCCAATCAGGTTGTTTATGAAGTGAAAGAGTACGTGCCTAATTTTAGTAGTGAGGAAATGGAAGAAATTGAGGCATCGCTTATCATCATTGAGGATGACGAAGTGTGTGCTAGTGATGAAAAGGTCGAAGAAAGTGAGACCGCACCACTTCCAGATGTCATGTGTGACTTAAGTGATGTAGAGCCCCAATCTAAGTCTCTTACCATAATGCACATGAATGAATTTGAAAAGGAGACTAGTGAGGATATGATGGTAGACACCCATATGACTTGTGATCTCCCACCAGATGAATTATGGGATAAATTTTCACCCATATGGGACATTCAACACACAATCGATCTTGTCCCTAGGTTAGTCCTGTCAAGCTTTCCTCCATACCAGGTGAACCCCATAGAAAATACAGAAATGCAGCGTCAATTTGATAAACTTCTGGGGGAAGAATTCAATAAGGAAAGTTTGAGTTGGAATTTTGTTTTGTGTGTCATGCCTGCTCTTTTCACTTCCAAGAACAATGACATATGGCACACATGTGGGCATATCCTGATCACCCACAAAGCTTCAATCAAGCGTCAAGCCATCATGCGACGTATTCACGTCATGGTGGATATGATGTCCATAGTTCTTATTCCGTATCTTGGTGACATTTTGGACATAATGGCTAATGCCAAGATCTGCTTAAGATTTGATATTACTAGTGTTTGTTCTCAAGTGTTGGGATACCTGAAAATCATCCTTGTTTATAATATTTATAATGAGAAATTATGTGTCATCCATGGGAAGTGTCCTTTTGTTTTAGTTTTTCAAATTCTAGGTCATAGGATTGTTTATTTCCATAGGATTGTTTATTCCAAGTTCATGGATTTTTCAGCGTGTCCTTTAGTGTCACCTATGTCTGTCATCCAAAGGTCTTCAGAGTCAGCCAATGCATTCGCACGCCATATTTATGATTTGCATACACATATTAGACAGCGGATAAATAAGAGCAATGATGATTCTAAAATCTCAGCTGATTCTCATTGTAAATTGCAAGAATTTCAAGAAGGAGACTGTAATGGTGAGGATAAGGCCAGAGCGGTTCTCACAAGGTTCCGCTAAGAAATTACAAACGCGTAGTGCTGAACCATTCCAAATATTGCAGAAGGTTGGGTCTAACGTGTATCGGATCGACCTTCTTTCTAAAATGGGCATTAACCTAACTCTTAATGTGGAAGATCTAGTCCGTTCCCACCATCCCATCGTTGATCCATCGTCCCTTTCATGGCCTTGTTCTGATTTTGCTATACAACCCCTTCCACCCCTTCCCCCACCTATTACCCATGAAGAAGAAATTGAGGAAATCTTGGGTGAAGAGATCATTTTTATGAGAGGCGGAGGTTTCCAAAATACTTGGTCAAATGGAAGAACAAGCCACCGTCAGAATCTACATGGTTGATAGAAGTGGATTTACAGAGCGTTAATCCAGATTTACTAGAGCGCCACAAGAGTTTTAACTCGTCGGAGTCGAGTTCTTCTCAGACGAGGAGTATGATGCGGAACAAAAGCATTCAAGGTGTACCAACGAAGAAAGCGCCAACCACAAGTACCATCCTTGTGGATAGGCGACTATCGAGGAGCATTGAAGACCTTACACATGTAGTCCGAGACATTTGAAAAGACCCCACCTTGGGAAGACATATGTAAGTTGCTTTGAGGAGATGATCAGACCGTTGGATCATGATGATGATGTGATCGGACCGTTGGTTCATTGTGGCCCACTTTCATCACACCATCATTGGAGCGCATTGGACATCTTAGATTTGAGTTTATTTTATGCATTTTTTACTTATTTGAGTTTTGGGTTAGTGTGGGTACGTTTTTTTCATGCAAATGTCTTTCTTTTGAAATTTTGTTAGTAGGGGTATTTTGGTAATTATGCTAATTTCGAATTTTATAAGGGTGTTGCCCTAAACCTTTTTGGATTAGTTGTTGATTTATGAAAAAGAGGAAACCTTTGGTTGCCTCCTTCCTCTTTCCCTCTCTCATGGTGCTTCTTCTTCTTCCTTGATCTCCTTCTTCTCTATTCTTCTTGTGCCCCTCCAACTTCTTCCAGGTATTTCATCTTCTATTATTATCCTTCTAAACTTCTGTTTTGTTTATTCCCCACGATTTAAACCTTGAGAATCGATCTAAACCCTAAACCCCCAAATTCTCAAATCCCTAATCCAAGAAACTTTCTGATTCTTCGGACTAGTAATCATTATTGATCGATTGGGTATGACCATGCAAGATCGGGAGGTTCCATCCCTCGCCGGATCCAACCTATACGCTACTTGAATCCCATACTCCATGGTTGTGATGATGGCCCGTCCCATTGCATGTTTCCTTTATGATTTTCTTAGTTTATGATGATTGATGCTAGATTTCATTATTATTATTGCTTTTATTTCCGCTGAATAATTGTGTTCATGAGCATGCATCATATTTAGGGCTGTCCTGCATCAAATTTGGTATCAGAGAATAGGCTTGCATGGTTTGTGTCTAGATCGAGTTATCAAATTAGGGTTTTGATTTTTAGGTTTGTTTTAGGAAATTTTCAGATTTAGAAAGTTTCCAATTTTAGAAAGTTTCCTAATTTGGAGAATTTCCAGATTTAGAAAGTTTCCAATTTTAGAAAGTTTCCTAATTTGAAGAATTTTCAGATTTAGAAAGTTTCCAATTTTAGAAAGTTTCCTAATTTGGAGAATTTCCAGATTTAGAAAGTTTCCAATTTTAGAAACTTTCCTAATTTGGAAAATTTTCAGATTTGAGTCGCATCATCTAAAATTAATTAGTATCAGTTCATTGTAGTTTAAATTCATCGCATTCATATTGTGAGTCACCCAGTCCGTAGAGTCTCCCTGTAATGAATGGAGTATAGACGTTTGAGATCTTCAGGGCTATTAAGTGTTGCCGTGTGGCCGTTGAGACCCAATGGAAAGTCGAACTCCGATAAGTTGGCCTACTTTAATGGTTACAAGGACCCACAAACATTCCTTAATTGGCTTGAAGACTTGGACTATTTCTTTGATTGGTATGATATGTCAAATTACTGTCGAGTGAGGTTTGCCAAGTGGAAATTGGAGGGCCAAGCTAAGTCGTTTTGGATAGATTTGGAGCGACGACTTGATAAAGTTGGGAGAGCCCCGATCTCACAATGGGACGAGATGAAAGAGCGTTTAAAAGAAAAATATCTTCCCATCTTTTATCGTCAAAAGCCCTTGGTTTAAAAGAGAGTTGCCTCACCTTCTCGTCCAAACACAGAACCAATATGGTCCCCTCTTTGTAAAGTGGTCCAACCCATCATTAAGGAAATCTCGGCTTATGAACAATTTGAGTGTTTAACACCAATTATTTTTCCTTGGAAGCGAGATAATACCTTGATGAATGGCCAGTTGGAAGAATCCAATCAGGTTGTTTATGAAGTGAAAGAGTACGTGCCTAATTTTAGTAGTGAGGAAATGGAAGAAATTGAGGCATCGCTTATCATCATTGAGGATGACGAAGTGTGTGCTAGTGATGAAAAGGTCGAAGAAAGTGAGACCGCACTACTTCCAGATGTCATGTGTGACTTAAGTGATGTAGAGCCCCAATCTAAGTCTCTTACCATAATGCACATGAATGAATTTGAAAAGGAGACTAGTGAGGATATGATGGTAGACACCCATATGACTTGTGATCTCCCACCAGATGAATTATGGGATAAATTTTCACCCATATGGGACATTCAACACACAATCGATCTTGTCCCTAGGTTAGTCCTGTCAAGCTTTCCTCCATACCAGGTGAACCCCATAGAAAATACAGAAATGCAGCGTCAATTTGATAAACTTCTGGGGGAAGAATTCAATAAGGAAAGTTTGAGTTGGAATTTTGTTTTGTGTGTCATGCCTGCTCTTTTCACTTCCAAGAACAATGGCATATGGCACACATGTGGGCATATCCTGATCACCCACAAAGCTTCAATCAAGCGTCAAGCCATCATGCGACGTATTCACGTCATGGTGGATATGATGTCCATAGTTCTTATTAAGTATCTTGGTGACATTTTAGACATAATGGCTAATGCCAAGATCTGCTTAAGATTTGATATTACTAGTGTTTGTTCTCAAGTGTTGGGATACCTGAAAATCATCCTTGTTTATAATACTTATAATGAGAAATTATGTGTCATCCATGGGAAGTGTCCTTTTGTTTTAGTTTTTCAAATTCTAGGTCATAGGATTGTTTATTTCCATAGGATTGTTTATTCCAAGTTCATGGATTTTTCAGCGTGTCCTTTAGTGTCACCTATGTCTGTCATCCAAAGGTCTTCAGAGTCAGCCAATGCATTCGTACGCCATATTTATGATTTGCATACACATATTAGACAGCGGATAAATAAGAGCAATGATGATTCTAAAATCTCAGCTGATTCTCATTGTAAATTGCAAGAATTTCAGGAAGGAGACTATGTAATGGTGAGGATAAGGCCAGAGCGGTTCTCACAAGGTTCCGCTAAGAAATTACAAACGCGTAGTGCTGAACCATTCCAAATATTGCAGAAGGTTGGGTCTAACGTGTATCGGATTGACCTTCTATCTGAAATGGGCATTAACCTAACTCTTAATGTGGAAGATCTAGTCCGTTCCCACCATCCCATCGTTGATCCATCGTCCCTTTCATGGCCTTGTTCTGATTTTGCTATACAACCCCTTCCACCCCTTCCCCCACCTATTACCCATGAAGAAGAAATTGAGGAAATCTTGGGTGAAGAGATCATTTTTATGAGAGGCGGAGGTTTCCAAAATACTTGGTCAAATGGAAGAACAAGCCACCGTCAGAATCTACATGGTTGATAGAAGTGGATTTACAGAGCGTTAATCCAGATTTACTAGAGCGCCACAAGAGTTTTAACTCGTCGGAGTCGAGTTCTTCTCAGACGAGGAGTATGATGCGGAACAAAAGCATTCAAGGTGTACCAACGAAGAAAGCGCCAACCACAAGTACCATCCTTGTGGATAGGCGACTATCGAGGAGCATTGAAGACCTTACACATGTAGTCCGAGACATTTGAAAAGACCCCACCTTGGGAAGACATATGTAAGTTGCTTTGAGGAGATGATCAGACCGTTGGATCATGATGATGATGTGATCGGACCGTTGGTTCATTGTGGCCCACTTTCATCACACCATCATTGGAGCGCATTGGACATCTTAGATTTGAGTTTATTTTACGCATTTTTTACTTATTTGAGTTTTGGGTTAGTGTGGGTACGTTTTTTCATGCAAATGTCTTTCTTTTGAAATTTTGTTAGTAGGGTAATTTTGGTAATTATGCTAATTCCGAATTTTATAAGGGTGTTGCCCTAAACCTTTTTGGATTAGTTGTTGATTTATGAAAAAGAGGAAACCTTTGGTTGCCTCCTTCCTCTTTCCCTCTCTCATGGTGCTTGTTCTTCTTCCTTGATCTCCTTCTTCTCTATTCTTCTTGTGCCCCTCCAACTTCTTCCAGGTATTTCATCTTCTATTATTATCCTTCTAAACTTCTGTTTTGTTTATTCCCTACGATCTAAACCTTGAGAATCGATCTAAACCCTAAACCCCCAAATTCTCAAATCCCTAATCCGAGAAACTTTCTGATTCTTCGGACTAGTAATCATTATTGATCGATTGGGTATGACCATGCAAGATCGGGAGGTTCCATCCCTCGCCGGATCCAACCTATACGCTACTTGAATCCCATACTCCATGGTTGTGATGATGGCCCGTCCCCTTGCATGTTTCCTTTATGATTTTCTTAGTTTATGATGATTGATGCTAGATTTCATTATTATTATTGCTTTTATTTCCGCCGAATAATTGTGTTCATGAGCATGCATCATATTTAGGGCTGTCCTGCATCAAATTTGGTATCAGAGAATAGGCTTGCATGGTTTGTGTCTAGATCGAGTTATCAAATTAGGGTTTTGATTTTTAGGTTTGTTTTAGGAAATTTTCAGATTTAGAAAGTTTCCAATTTTAGAAAGTTTCCTAATTTGGAGAATTTCCAGATTTAGAAAGTTTCCAATTTTAGAAAGTTTCCTAATTTGGAAAATTTTCAGATTTGAGTCGCATCATCTAAAATTAATTAGTGTCAGTTCAATGTGGTTTAAATTCCTCGCATTCATATTGTGAGTCATCCAGTCCGTAGAGTCTTCCCGTAGTGAAAGGAGTATAGGCGTTTGAGATCTTCAGGGCCATTAAGTGTTGTCGTGTGGCCGTCGAGACCCAACAGAAAGCCGAACTCCAATGATTTGGCCAACTTTAATGGTCAAATGGACCCACAAACCTTCCTTGATTGGCTTAAAGACTTGGACTATTTTTTTGATTGGTATGATATGTCAAATTATCGTCGAGTTAGGTTTGCCAAGTGGAAATTGGAGGGCCAAGCCAAGTCGTTTGGGACAGATTTTGAGCGACGACTTGATAAAGTTGGGAGAGCCCTGATCTCACAATGGGACGAGATAAAAGAACGTTTGAAAGAAAAATATCTTCTCATCTCTTATCGTGAAAAGCCCTTGGGTCAGAAGAGAGTTGCCCCACCTTCTCATCCAAACACAGAACCAATATGGTCCCCTCCTTGTAAAGTGGTCCAACCTATCATTAAGGAAATCTCGGCTTATGAACAATTTGAGTGTTTAACACCAATTATATTTCCTTGGAAGCGAGATAATACCTTGGTAAATGGCCAGTTGGAAGAATCCAAACATGATGTTTATGAAGTGGAAGAGTACGTGCCTAACGTCAGTAGTGAGGAAATGGAAGAAATTAAGGCATCGCTCATCATCGTTGAGGATGACGAAGTGTGTGTTAGTGATGAAAAGGTCGAAGAGTTTGAGACCACACCACTTCCGAGTGTCATGTGTAATGTAATTGATACAGTCTCCCAATCTATGTCTCTTACCATGGTGAACACAAATGAAATTGAAGAAAAGACTAGTGAGGATATGATGATAGACACCCACATGACTTGTGATATCCCAACAGATGATTTATGGGATAAATTTTCACCCATATGGGACATTCAACACACAATTGATCTTGTCCCTAAGTTGTTCTTATCAAGCTTTTCTCCATACCAGGTGAACCCCGTAGAAAATACAGAAATGCAGCGTCAATTTGATAAACTTCTTGGGGAAGAATTCAATAAGGAAATTTGAGTTGGAATTTTGTTTTATGTGTCATGCTTGCTCTTTTCACTTCCAAGAACAATGGCATATGGCACACATGTGGGCATATCCTGACCGCCCACAAAGCTTCAATCAAGTGTCAAGCCATCATGCGACGTATTCACGTCATGGTGGATATGATGACCATAGTCCTTATCCCATATCTTGGTGACATTTTGGACATAATGGCTAATGCCAAGATCTGCTTAAGACTTGGTATTACTAGTGTTTGTTCTCAAGTGTTTGAATACATGAAAATCATCTTTGTTTATAATACTTATAATGAGAAATTATGTGTCACCCATGGGAAGTGTCCTTTTGTTTTAGTTTTTCAAATTCTAGGTCATAGGATTGTTTATTTCCATAGGATTGTTTATTCCAAGTTCATAGATTTTTCAGCGTGTCCTTTAGTGTCACCTATGTCTGTCATCCAAAGGTCTTCAGAGTCAGCCAATGCATTCGCACGCCATATTCATGATTTGCATACACATATTAGACAACGGATAAATAAGAGCAATGATGATTCTAAAATCTCAGCTGATTCTCATCGTAAATTGCAAGAATTTCAGAAAGGAGACTGTAATGATGAGGATAAGGCCAAAGCGGTTCTCACAGGGCTCCGCTAAGAAATTACAAACGCGTAGTGCTGGACCATTCAAAATATTGCAGAAAATTGGGTCTAGCGTGTATCGGATCGACCTTCCATCTGAAATGGGCATTAACCCAACTTTTAATGTGGAAGATCTAGTCCGTTGCCACCATCCCATCGTTGATCCATCGTCCCTTTCATGGCCTTGTTCTGATTTTACTACACGACCCCTTCCACCCCTTCCTCCACCCATTAACCATAAAGAAGAAATTGAGGAGATCTTGGGTGAAGAGATCATTTTTATGAGAGGTGGAGGTTTCCAAAGATACTTTGTCAAAAGGAAGAACAAGCCACTGTCAGAATCTACATGGGTGATAGAAGTGGAGTTACAGAGCGTTAATCCAGATTTACTAGAGCGCCACAAGAGTTTTAACTCGCCGGAGTCGAGTTATTCTCAGACGAGGAGAATGATGCGGAACAAAAGCATTCAAGGTGTACCAACGAAGAAAGCGCGAACCACAAGTACCATCCTTGTGGATAGGCGACTATTGAGGAGCATTGAAGACCTTACACATGTAGTCCGAGACATTTGAAAAGACCCCACCTTGGGAAGACATGTGTAAGTTGCTTTGAGGAGATGATCAGACCGTTGAATCGTGATGATGATGTGATCGGACCGTTGGTTCATTGTGGCCCACTTTCATCACACCATCATTGGAGCACATTGGACATCTTAGATTTGAGTTTATTTTATGCATTTTTTACTTATTTGAGTTTTGGGTTAGTGTGGGTACGTTTTTTTCATGCAAATGTCTTTTTTTTTTTGAAATTTTGTTAGTAGGGGTATTTTGGTAATTATGCTAATTTCGAATTTTATAAGGGTGTTGCCCTAAACCTTTTTGATTAGTTGTTGATTTATGAAAAAGAGTAAACCTTTGGTTGCCTCCTTCCTCTCTCTCTCTCTCATGGTGCTTCTTCTTCTTCCTTAATCTCCTTCTTCTCTATTCTTCTTGTGCCCCTCCAACTTCTTCCAGGTATTTCATCTTCTATTATTATCCTTCTAAACTTCTGTTTTGTTTATTCCCCATGATCTAAACTTTGAGAATCGATCTAAACCTTAAACCCCCAAATTCTCAAATCCTTAATCCGAGAAACTTTCTGATTCTTCGGACTAGTGATCATCATTGATCGATTGGGTATGACTATGCAAGATCGGGAAGTTCCATCCCTCGCCGGATCCAACCTATACGCTACTTGAATCCCATACTCCATGGTTGTGATGATGGCCCATCCCATTGCATGTTTCCTTTATGATTTTCTTAGTTTATGATGATTGACGCTAGATTTCATTATTATTATTGCTTTTATTTCCGCTGAATAATCGTGTTCATGAGCACGATTATTCAGCGAAAATAAAAGCAATAATAATAATGAAATCTAGCGTCAATCATCATAAACTAAGAAAATCATAAAGGAAACATGCAATGGGACGGGCCATCATCACAACCGTGGAGTATGGAATTCAATTATTGCTTAGGTTGGACCCGGCAAGGGATGGAACATCCCGATCTTGCATGGTCATACCCAATCGATCAATGAGGATCACTAGTCCGAAGAATCAGGAGGTTTCTCGGATTAGGGATTTGAGAATTTGGGGGTTTAGGGTTTGGATCGATTCTCAAGGTTTAGATCGTGGGGAATAAACAAAACAGAAGTTTAGAAGAATAGTAATAGAAGATGAAATACCTGGAAGAAGTTGGAGGGGCACAAGAAGAATAGAGAAGAAGGAGATTAAGGAAGAAGAAGAAGCACCATGAGAGAGAGAGAGAGGAAGGAGGCAACCAAAGGTTTACTCTTTTTCATAAATCAACAACTAATCAAAAAGGTTTAGGGCAACACCCTTATAAAATTCGAAATTAGCATAATTACCAAAATACCCCTACTAACAAAATTTCAAAAAAAAAAAGACATTTGCATGAAAAAAACGTACCCACACTAACCCAAAACTCAAATAAGTAAAAAATGCGTAAAATAAACTCAAATCTAAGATGTCCAATGCGCTCCAATGATGGTGTGATGAAAGTGGGCCACAATGAACCAACGGTCCGATCACATCATCATCACGATCCAACGGTCTGATCATCTCCTCAAAGCAACTTACACATGTCTTCCCAAGGTGGTGTCTTTTCAAATGTCTCGAACTACATGTGTAAGGTCTTCAATGCTCCTCAATAGTCGCCTATCCACAAGGATGGTACTTGTGGTTGGCGTTTTCTTCGTTGGTACACCTTGAATGCTTTTGTTCCGCATCATAATTTTGTTTTGATTTATAATGGTGTGAACATTTTATAAGGTACGGTTTAGATTTATTTGCCTTTTGTATTTATATATTTTTTACTTCCTAAGGAATGACCAAGTAAAAGCATTAAATATCATAGCTTAAATTATGTGGGATTGTTTTAGTGATTTTGTGATTCTTATGTGACTAATGAACATAAGGAACCAAGAAGTGCAAAAAAAAAAAGAACTATTTACAATGGGCCTGAGCAGTTGTAATTAAACATCGGAACAGATATTTACAACAAGCCAACAACCATTGTAAATAGGTTTATCATTTTACAACGGGCCGGCACCTGTCGCAAAACGTTATCAGTCACAATCGGCTATAACCGTTGTAAAACATCACCTTCCATCATCGTTCAAATACCATTAACAACTGTCATTTGATTATTTACAACAAGCTATGACCGCTGTAACTGACAACGGTTTTTTTGCAGACGAGGGCGTCTAACTGTTGTAAAAAATATTTTACAACAGTCATGGCCGGTTGTAAAAAACTAATTTTCTTGTAGTGTTGGAAAGAGAAATGCTTCTTGTATCTGGTCCATCATTTACGTGTGCCCTCTTGTAACTCTCTCTACTATGCAAAATAGGCCTGTCCTATAAGCGACCAGGCCAAAAATGTATTTTGAATGTGAACTGTTGGTTTTCCTATCATTAACTACTCATTTTCTCAAAGACTCTAGCCTCACAGAGGAATGGTCTGGATGTCAAACACGTGCCAAGTTACTACTACTTATAAGGTGATTTCACATACGTGTGCTGTGTTGGCACATGTGAGGCACATTTAGCATGAGTCAATTTGTCTTAACCATTCATTGGTTTTGAATACATCCGGCTCAGATGAAGTGGGACTCGTTTACAATTCAAATGAATGGAGTGGCAGCGCCAAAGTATTGGAGCGGCAGTGCGTAAGTAATTTGTTCTTCGCATATACTTTTAACCAAAGACTTCAGTGTTTCATTTATCCAAAAAACTAAGGGTGAAAAACGACAATGTTGTTTGGGAGACATCTAAAAATGAATTCATCTTATCTTATATTTATGTAATATGTAAAAAGTTCATGCCAATAGTAATTATGTATTATGTAGTTATAACTAAAAATAAGATAAATTGATTTTAGGCGCAAGGATGGAGGGACACTCACACCATATAGACTGAGCTTGCCCCCTGTGGGAGAATATATTAACCGGTGGCATATTTGCTACCATGTCAAACAACCACTTAATCCAAAAGCTCAAACGGTTAGAAGATGGCGTATCAATGTATGTCAAGGGACTCTAACACTCCCCCGCGTGCATATTTGCTACTTTTTGGGATTTGAACACAAGACCTTCTGGTTTGAAACCATGTCAAACAACCACTTTCTCCAAAAGCTCGAACAAATCTTGGGTGGACCATATCACATGAAATAGTAGTGATTGAATCTCCACCATTAAAAACTTCACGGGGCCACTGGAATGTTTATTTTCCATCCAACCTGTTGAAAAGGTAACAAAGACATGAATAAAGGTACAGACAATTATCAGCTTGAACCAAAACTTTTGTGACCCACTAAAAGCTTTTAATGGTTGAGTACCATTGTTTACTGGATTCTGGTCCACTTGAGATTTAGATCTACTTCATTTTTAGAATCTTGCTCTAAAATGAGTTTTCAAAATAAATGGACAAGTAGATGTAATACACACACATCACACAGTAGATAGCACGGTAAGGGATCCACCCACCTCGGTGGATCCGAGGATCCAGCGAAGCCACGCCCCAGACGGAGACACCTACCTAGCTTAGTGGGTATTACCCCGACCTTGTCGCCCACATGGGCTCTATTTTGCATATCCACTCCGTCCATCCGTTTCTACAGCTCATTTGAGTATGGAGTTCCAAAAATTATCCAGTTTCAAAACTCAAGTGGACCATATCACTGGAAACAGTGGTGATTGAGTGCGACACCATTAAAAATTCCAAAGAGCCTATCATACGGTTTTATTAATGTTTATTTGCAATCCAAACTGTTGGTAATGTCAAGAATATCTGGATGAATGGAAAATGTAAAAATCATCTTTATCCAACACTTTTGTGGCCCACAAAAAGTTTCTAATGATCATTCATCACCGTTTTTAGTGGTATGGTCCACCTGAGATTTGGATCTTATTAGAGTTTGGGATCACACCCTAAAATGAGATGGATAATCAGATGGACGGAGTGGATATGTAAAAACTACATCAACATGGCCCCCACACGGTTAGGGTAACACCCAATGAGTCGTTCCCCGGGTAACAGCTAATCCGCTGTGTACTATTTTCGTAGATACAAGGCTCTGTATTCGATCTGCACTCCACTCAGGAAGTGAGAACAACGGAACTCTTGTCAGGATTACAAAAGGAAACACGTGAAATTAAAAGAAGAAAAGAAAAGAAAAAAGAGGCTGAATTTCCTATTCGTTCCCATCTGTGAATTTTCTCCTCATAACTTTCGATCTAGGCCATGGTTGGTCCATCCAAGCGGTTGATCTGATGGGCTACATTATGGATGGACCATTCTTGGAATATCTTCTCAATTGGTCAACTCTAACCTTCCTGTTGGTGGCTTGAAAATCCCATGGGTAAAAGGAAATCTACAAACGAATAGAATGGAGGAAAGACCAAATTGGCTACTATCCAATTTGAGAGATTTTAGGGGAATGGTTCATCTATGATGTGGGCTGCTGGATCAATGGCTTTGATAGAGCATCCATGGACTCCACATCTACAAACGTTCCAAAAATGGAAGTTCCACGTTTTGGAATGAATAGAGAATAATGCATTAAAAAATGGGAAAAAATAAAGCAAAGCAAAAATAAATAAATAAATAAAAAATATCGACAGTGATTGTGGTTACCTATAGAGAAAAGATTACCAAGGAAGAAGTAGCTTCGGTCCATTTGTCACCACATAATGAGACTCGTGGAAGTCTTTGTATTGACTTGAAATCCAAGCCACTCATCTTCCTCACTGACAAAGCTGTCTTTGGTCCTGAAGACTCACCCACCACCCTTTGAATGGCCGGAACCTAGAACGTTGAAAACGCGAAACTGGATCGCCTGCTCGGCTTTAGCGGACGCGGATTTCCTGCGTAAGGCTTCCGCAGGAAGTTCCTGCGCGCTGGGAACCTAGGTGGGGGCCACCGTGATGTTGTTGATAAATCCACTCAACCCATCCGTTTGGTGAGATTATTTTAAGATATGAGACCAAAAATGATCCGGATCCAAGACTCAAGTGGCCGCACTAAAGGGAAAGGTGGGTGGGGAATTTTGAAATTACCACCGTTGAAACCTCCCTGCGATCCACAGTGATGTTTACATGACATCCATACTGTTCATAACGTCATGCCTACTGGGATGAACTGAAAACACAAATACTAGCCTGATTCAAAACTTCTGCGGCCCCACGGATATTTCAACTGTGGACGTTCATTCCTTACGTTTTCGGCCCACTTGAGTCTTGGATCCGGATCATTTTTGGCCTAATGTCCTAAAATGAGCTCACCACATGGATGGATGGAGTGGATTTCTCATAAACACCATGGTGGGCCCCACCTAGGTTTCCATTCATGCATAAGCCTTTCACATAAATTCGCGTCCAACTTTAGAAGGTTTTTCTATTTGCAGAAAGCCCTAGGTACTACCGGAGCCTGTCCTATGCTCAGGACAGCCCAATGTGGCACGTATGTGTCACATTTGTATTGTTGTAGGGTACATTGTCAGAGGTGGCCTGCCACATCAACGAGCTTGACACAGTCATGTCACGCCTCCTGTCCCCCAATGCCCACAGGCCACATACTAGCCTGTCCCAAGCTTGGGACAGGCCCGGATAGTACCTAATCTGTGCCCATTAAAACCGGTCACAAATTAAGTGTTACCTTGGAAACAGCTTAGTGGGTGCTACCCCCACTGTATGGCCCACATGGATGATATCTTGTATATCCACACCGTCCATCCATTTCTACAGCCCATTTTAGGACGAGGTTCCAAAAATTATGAAGATCCAAATCTCAAGTGGACCATACCACTAGAAACGGTGTGATTGAGTGCCCCACCATTAAAAATTACAAAGAGCCCATCGTAAAGTTTTGGTAGTGTTTATTTGCAATCCAATCTCTTAATAATGTCAATAAGGTCTTGATGAAGGGGAAATATAAAGATCAGATTGATCCAAAGCTTTTATGGCCCACAAAACGCTTTTTAATGGTTATTCATCACTGTTTGTAGTGATATGGTCCACCTGAGATTGTATATTCTTAGGGTTTTGGATCACATCTGAAATGATATGAAAAAACAGATAGCCGGTGTCGATCTATAAAAATTACATCAATATGGGCCCCACACGGTTATGGTAACACCCACTAAGCTGTTCCCGGGGTAACACCTAATTCGCGAATTGGAAAAATCACGAATTTAGATTTTTCAACAGTTGCTTGCTTGTTTTGGAGTTAGTATTCGGTTTTACATGGATTATACTTACCATCACATAATGGTCATCCCTTTATTGTTGTTTGAGTATAACTGAAAGGAAATCGTCTCATTCGAGTGTAACTTAATGGCGATCGTAATGGTTTTAAACTTCATCTTCTTTTTCTTTCAAATGATATTTAAAGCAAGGTTTAAAAATTGGTTTTAGCATACCGTATCAATCACCATTAAAATCGACACAGATAGTTCACATGTGGCCCATGGTATGACTTGTAACATTCAGGAGAGTCGGAGATTGCATCTTTCAGTTGATGCAACGAAGTCATTGATGCAGCCCTTTAGCGGGAAGTATCATATCATATTCAATTGTAGCTTTATAGATGCCAACAATCACAAGGGATAAAATCTTTAACATTCAAAGTGCATTTATGCAATGATGCTACAATCCTAAGATTGCATGCTCAAGTGAAGGTAGTAAAGTAGTAAAGTAACAGGTATAAGGCTGCGCTCGATCCACATGGACTAATTTGGTTTAAAAACACTATAGAACTATAGCTTGAAAAATCTAATAATAGAAAATTGCAATTGAATTTTACTCCAGTGAATCAAGTACTACAGGGAGGGACGTGGTGAGGTCGATCACCGTCTTCCTCACTAGATAACAACTCTGAATCAATGGAGTTCTTCGAACTCCTCAATTGGGCTTCCTCGAATCCACGAGAAAAAAATAAGAATAATTCGTAATAAATTTGAAATAATTTGATTGATGAATAAAAGTGAAATTACAACTCTTCAAATAAGAAACTCAAATATAGGACAGAGCTTTAGACTTAGACTCTAACTCAAACACCCTAAAAACATGACTTATGTTAAGCCTTGATTTGTGCATAGTTATCACCAATTTCACGCTTTAATTACATAAAACAATGCGGATAAAGACTGACTTTAATTTATTTTTGTGATTATAAGAGTAAAGGAGATGTGAATTAAATGAGCTCAATGGGGAACAAATGGACGGCAAGGTCAGTGAACCTCACTTTCATCCAACCGTCCATATTGCAATCCAGTGGCCAATAATCCACTTTCAAAACCGTTTACAACAAGAGATCAACACCGTCCACACGTATAGCAGCTCCAATTAGATCTCTATCTCACCGACCATTCACCATCCAAATCCAACATTTAGCAAATGGACGTCGGTTCATTTTTCAAACCCAACGACATCTCATGTACAAACTAGCTCTAATGTCCACAATCTCCATTACAGAAATTGAGCCACCACATGTGTGCAACTCCACCATCATCCTCCACCAACGTCTCCATCCAACGACTGAACTTCATCAAGCCAAAGCATTCATGTTCAGCAACCATCCATGGAGACCACTCCATCCATCCACATCTCCAGTAGTCACCGGCTCATCTCCAATCTCTATGCTTCAATCAGCGTCATCCATCATGGGCTGCCTGTTTTTGGAGTTTGAAATAAGAAAGAAAAAAAGAAACAAACCAGCTACCGATTTTGGTTTCAACTAGATTAGGAAATAAAGATGTTTCCGTTTTGGTTTTTAAACAGAAAAGATGCACGTACGCTTCCCAAATTTGGTCCAGTTCTTAGGGCCCATTGTTCGCTCGCCTCAAGTGCAAGGCTACGATGTAGTAATAATCTCGGTAAGACCGAGGTCAATCCACAGGAAAGGAGGTAAACAATTCCAACTATCCTAATAACTATAATAAAAGAGGTTTGTGAAATTGGTTTTGAACATAAAATAGAAAATCTAATAATAGAAAGATAACTAGAGCATCAAGGATCCACTTATAGCTCTCCTTAGATGCATAATTCGCTATGGTTTCTCACTTTCTCAACTAGAATTGAAATTAAGTCCTATTTAGCCGGATGATAGAGCGGTTATATTATCAAATTAATCTGTCATATGTGTTGTTCATCAACATGATTCCCTCAATTCAAGTTAGGACTTGAGCACACTCAATTGCATAGGTCAATCCTGACTCCAATAGGTTAAGATCACAATCATAATCATCATTAAATCATGTCCCAAGGTATAACTAGATCATGATTTGAACTTGATTCAAATCACATACACAGTTTCACATACTCAAGAAATTCCAAAAAATAGACCTTTGGCATGAAGCTCCCACATGAGGATCATATGTCTAGAGCATATTGAATCCAATTCCTCGGATCATACAGGTCTAGAATAACTCAAAACAGTTAAGAACTCAAGCAATTCTTCTAAACATCCATGAGCTATCATAAGATTAAGAAAAACTACTTAAAACTTTATTTAAACTTCAAACCATTGTTCTTCAATAGAAATCCAACTTGAAACCAATAAAACGAATTAAACAATCTAAGAAAACTATAAGGTTCACCTCTTAGCTCTAGTTAAGAGATTAGCTAATGAAAAGCATATTAAAAACTAGAACTAGAACTAAGAAAAGGAAGAAAAACTAGCTTGAGGAGGCTAGGAAGCCTCCTATGACTTGAACTCCTTGCTCCCCATGTCCTAGCTTGATTTGGAATAGAAGAGAGCACCTCCTTTTATAATACAGCAAGAGTACCGCAACATAATAGATTTTGTTTCGCTTCGTATGGCTTAACTAATGGTCAGATTGCCTTCAAATTTGATTTGTAGCTTCCTTGTAATGTGATCTTCCTCATAGATATTTAGATTTTCAAGATTATCTTCTGAATGGGCCCACCAATCAGATCAGCAACTGCCTCTCAAAATCACGCAATTCAAGTACCTTCAGAACCAGTCATCTTGCTTTCAACGCTACGGAGTGCATAGAGGTCGGATTGATCTCAAATTTTGAAAATTGGTAGAAAACTTCCTCCTCTACATAATAGACGGATTAGATTGTCCAAAACAATTTCAGAATATGGTCCAAAAATTAGAACACTTGGGGCTTTTTATAAAATCTGCGCAGTTGGAATCTCTTTGGATGATCCATCTTTCTTCGACCGGTACGATCAAATCACACATTGTTTTGACTTGAAACTTTGTGATTATTCATATATAGATTTGGTGTAGAAGATGGTCAAAGTAGATTCTTCATATCATTAATGATGGGCCACCTGGACCGGCCCAGAGTGGAGTAGGCGGAATCTGAAACTTTCTGGACAGTTCGTATTGTTTTGGCCGCTATGATCAATCCGTAGCTCCGATCGACACGAAACCACTTGGGTTATTTCGGCGTCGAGCTCTTCTTTGACATGGACGTTTTGGATTTCCAAATATCATCAATATGGGCCCCAAAAATTGGGCCAAAAAATAAAAAACGGGACTACCTCTATTTGAAATCTGGATTCAGAAATTGCAAGTCCGACCTTCATAAAATATGTCCAGAGAATTTGCTGTTTCTGGCCGGTCAGGCTGTAAATTGTGACTTGTTCACACTTTTCTTCCTCCATTGCATTGCATCTTTCCTCCATCTCATATCCTTTATTTCTTTGATCTTCAAGGCATACAAAGTGACTCTTTTAACCATGAATTGGTGAAGTCTCCCTCTCATTCCTACAATCACAAATCCATGCATTAGATTAGTTTTTAAATCATAATAACCATGTATTATGAGTAATGAATTGGGGTTAGAATATGCACAATTAAGAGCTCAACACACCCCCCAACCAGCATTTTGCTAGGCCCGAACAAAACATGCGTGAAACAAGTTTCATTCTCCAAAAACCAACTCTCCTTCAGAAACTATTCTTCTATACATCCCATGACACACAAGTGTAAAAGTCAGAAAAATTAGATGATAGAAGTTGAAACCTTAAACTCTCAAAACATAATAAGTGTTCATATGAAATTCCCGCTGATTGTTTGATAAATAGAAGAACTTGAACAAATTCAACCTAGTGTGCATAGTGAATCTTCATCTCATGAGTTTCTAGGATTATCTTCTTCATAGATCAACTAAATTACGGATCTAAGGTGTACAAATCAACAACATGCCTATGACAGGAATTTACCTTACCGTCCTTTCGATGGCTTTCACATTACGTCCCATTTCCGGCTTTGGTTACAGGTAGACCATCCCCCGGTTGGTAATAGGTAGCCATTTTCAGAATTTTCCACCATATTCTCCATCATTCCCATGTTTTTATCCTTCCTTTCCCCTTTTCTTTTTCATTAGATAGGATTTTTAGAAATTCATATCTTTCGTTATTTTCCAATGGACAAGGATGGACAAAGTACCCCGGCTTGGTTTCTCAACACCTCAAATCTAAACCTAGCCAATCCAAAAATCTACATAATCCTTTCAAAACATGAGAATCGTGTAAAGTGAACTAGATGTAAAAGTGTTTCAATTTTTCTATCAATCAAATCAATAGGGGAATCCAATTAGAAAACCATCATGTTACAAGTCCTTTAAGAGTTTCAAAATCATCTCACTACATTTTTCTTCCTTTCATACTTACGACATCCCAAGTGCATATAAACGCGGTTTTTCAAAAGAATTTTGAATTTGCAGAAAAAATCAAAAAATTTCTACATAATTGCTCGAAATGTCACAAAAGCTGGTATATTCATCTAAGGAATCTTACCCCCCAACCAAAATCTTACATTGTCCTCAATGTAATAAGATATGCAATATGCATGAGATGAGAGCAATGACATAAAACAAAGGAGGGTGAGAACGAGAGTACCTGAGGTAGCAAGTTGATCAATCCTAGCATCTTTCATTATCTCGATGAGACTTATTCAATTCTAAATGCAGAAAAGAAATCCTAACCTACCTACCTACCTTTGCTTAGTCCGATCGACTACATGATCAAATCTGAGCAGGATCTTCATGAATTTCAATAGGTTTCTCATGAGGACCATCCAAAGTCCTGCTCAAATGTACACGTGGGTGCGTTTCTTCATTAAGGTCCAATCATAGTGTGCGCCACATGCATGTAAGGAGGAGATAAGAGCAACAAAAAGATATCTCCTCAAGTTCTGAATTGGGTTGTAATTGATTAAAAATGGGTCCTCCCAATCAGAATTTTCAATGGGCTGAAGAACTCATGATGGTGGAGAGACATTCATTAAGTATATTTCAGTTTGGGTTGTCTCCTCCACAAATTTAGAATTGCATGGTGCTTCCACAAACAATGGTTAAGAGTGTAAATCAGTAGAATGGTGATCTTCAGGCACCGAAACCATGTCTAACAAACTATCTTACTCCTTAATCATCTCATCATCCAGATCATAGGGGTGGGTCATGCATTTCTCTAGGAAATTGAGAGAGTCGGAAAAAGGGTCCTTGGTCTCCCTAAGTGATTGAGGAAATTCTGTTTCAAGGGTACGTAATTCCTCCTCCATGGAGGGCAGGTTTTCCAAAGAAATTTTTTTAGATTCAATGGTAGGCACATCATCTAGCATTGGTTGATTTTTTGAAATTTCAGATTGTGCCACCTTGTCATCCAAAGAAACATAATTTTCAACCTAAGGGAGTTCTTCCCCAATAGAATTGGTCATGTTATGTTGGTGGGAGGACTCAAAGAGATCCACTTCGGCCATCTCTCTAGCAAGAATATCTTTTGGCGACTCATAAACATTCGACCCTTTGGAAGAAGAAATCATGGACTCACAATCATTCATTGAACCCTCATTGTGGTTAATTGAGCTATCACTTTTATATTTTGTAGATTCCTTAGGTTCGTCAATCGTCCTTGAAATCTCTTCATTATTCAAATCGGCATAACTAAAAGAGATAGTTGATTCACCATAATCGATGGTAATGTTGGGATCACTGAGATCTACATCCCCTAAAAGTTTAGTCATCAAATCGGAAGAGGGTTGGGCTTTGATAGCTTTATCCTCCTCATTGTTGGGGAATGATTCGGTGTTCCCAATGTCGAGTTCAGGATTTTGAGATGGTGAGAGGTTTTGTATGCATTGCTCAGTTATTTTCATAAACTCTCGTAGCATATCCTCAAGAGTTCGTGTCGGTTGTGGCTCATGAGAAAGAAACTCTTGAGGATAATTGTTGGCATCTATGGTTGGCTAGTCTCCCAAGTTGAAATTTTGATGCTCCCACCTATTAGGATTATGCAGGTCATATGTTGTGCTATTAGATGGTTGTTGATATTTGTAGCCAAATAAGTGATCATACATTGTCCTAACCGGTGGAACATTATTCATCTCTTTCAGATACTCTCCCATGGTCTTACCTGGCGAAAAGTTATGCACATTGTTGTCATTCCGGTAATCTCGTAAGGTCTTACGTGGGTGAGTATTAGAAGTAGAGTGAGTCTTAGAAAAATATTCATGCTTGTAATGGTTCCAATCATAATGATTTTTTATTTGGTTCAACCTCTCTTCTTTCAAAAGGTATTTAGACAATCCACCCGTCCAATCATTCATAATGAAATTATAAGAATTGAAAATACCCTAACCTAGGAAGAAAAACAAAAAGAAGAAAGGAAGATGTTACCCGTGAAGGTGAGAACTACGTCAACAACTAAGTTCCTACAAAACACAAAAACAGAATATTATTAGTAATCTAGAAAAAAATCAAAAAACTACTTCTAGAAAAACTGAAAATCCTACCTAACTAAGACTACTCTATAGCTACTAGAACAATTAGAACCGTTTATCCTCTTCCCCGGCAACGGCGCTAAAAACTTGTTCGCTCGCCTCAAGTGCAAGGCTGCGATGTAGTAATAATCTCTGTAAGACCGAGGTCGATCCACAGGGAAGGAGGTAAACAATTCCAACTATCCGAATAACTATAATCAAAGTGGTTTGTGAAATTCGTTTTGAACATAAAATAGAAAATCTGATAATGGAAAGATAACTAGAGCATCAAGCATCCACTTATAGCTCTCCTTAGATGCATAATTCGCTATGGTTTCTCACTTTCTCAACTAGAATCGAAATTAAGTCCTATCTAGCCAGATGATAGAGCAGTTATATGATTAAATCAATCTGTCATATGTGTTGTTCATCAACATGATTCCCTCAATTCAAGTTAGGACTTGAGCACACTCAATTGCATAGGTCAATCTTGACTCCAATAGGTTAAGATCACAATCATAATCATCATTAAATCCTGTCGCAAGTTATAACTAGATCATGATTTGAACTTGATTCAAATCACATACATAGTCTCACATACTCTAGAAATTTCAGAAAAATAGACATTTGGCATAAAGCTCCCACATGAGGATCATATGTTTAGAGCGTATTGAATCCAATTCCTCGGATCATACAGGTATAGAATAACTCAAAACAGTTAAGAACTCAAGCAATTCTTCTAAACATCCATGAGCCATCACAAGATTAAGAAAAACTACTTAGAACTTTATTTAAACTTCAAACAATTTTTCTTCAATAGAAATCCAACTTGAAACCAATAAAACGAATTAAACAATCTAAGAAAACTATAAGGTTCACCTCTTAGCTCTAGCTAAGAGATTAGCTAATGAAAAGCATATTAAAAACTAGAACTAGAACTAAGAAAAGGAAGAAAAACTAGCTGGAGGAGGCTAGGAAGCCTCCTATGACTTGAACTCCTTGCTCCCCACGTCCTGGGTTGATTTGGAATAGAAGAGAGCACCTCCTTTAATAATACAACAAGAGTACCACAACATAACAGATTTTGTTTCGCTTCGTACGGCTTAACCAATGGTCGGATTGCCTTCAAATTTGATTTGTAGCTTCCTTGTAATGTGATCTTCCTAATAGATGATTTAGATTTTCAAGATTATCTTCTGAATGGGCCCACCAATCAGATCAACGACCGCCTCTCAAAATCGCGCAATTCGGGTACCTTTAGAACCAGTCATCTTGCTTTCAACGCTCAGGAGTGTACAGAGGTCGGATTGATCTCAAATTTTGAACATTGGTAGGAAAATTCCTCCTATATATGATAGATGGATTATATTGTCCAAAATAATTCTAGAATGTGGTCCGAAATTTAGAACACTTAGGGCTTTTTATAAAATCTGCGCAGTTAGATCTTTCTGGATAGTCCATCTTTCTTCAATTGGTACGATCAAACCACACATCCTTTTAATCTGAAACTTTGTGGTTATTCATATATAGATGTGGTCTAGAAGATGGTCAAAGTAGATTCTTTATATCATCACATGTACATCAATATTTGTAAAACCATAAATTTTCATGTCAAACGGATGTGTGCATTGATCGTATTAGTTAAAGGAAGATGGACAGTCCTGAAAGATTTCACTTGCGCAGATTCTAAAACAAGTCCTAAATATTTTAATTTTTGGACCACATTTTAGAATATCTTTGGACAATCTGAATCGTCTATCATGTAGAGGAGGACATTTTCTAACAATGTTCCAAATTTGATATTAATCCGACCTCTGCACACTCTGTTCCGTTGATCGCAAGGTGACCGGATTTGTATGTGTCTGAATTGCACGATTTGGAAAGGCGGTCACTATTATAATTTTTGAGCCCACTCAAAGGATAATTAAAAAAATCTAAACCATTTACGAGGAATTTCATATGGCAGGGAATCTACAGTTCAAATTTTAAGAAAATCTAATCGTTGGTTGCCCCATATTAGGCAAAACAAAATATGCTATGTTGTTGTCTTCCTATCTGCATTATAAATGTAGGATCTCTTTTCTCTTCTAATAATCATGGACATGGGGAGCAAATAGATTAAGAGTAAGGAGGCTCTTTTTTAGTTTATCTTCCTTTTCTAGTTCTAGTTTTTATGTTTTTCTTAAGTTAACTTTTCTTAAGTTAACTCTCAGCTAGAGCTGAGAGGTGATACTTCTAGTTTATTAATGATGTTTTAGTTATTTTGATTCGAATTTGGGTTTAATTAATGAACATGGTTTGATTTTAGTTTGAATGAAGTTCTAATTCTAATTCTTCTTTGATCTATGGATGACTCCAATCTCATTCGATGCTTAGAGGTTTTAAATCTAGTTACTTGTTTTATATTGTTTAGACCTATAAAGTTTATTAATCTACCATAGACTACGGGCATAGTAGATGCTTTGAATTTCTTGTGCTCTTAAATATGGTTCTTAATATGAAAATTGTTTCAAAACCAAAGTTCTTATCTTTTGTATGAATTTGAGATTGATGGAATTGTTTATTAAATTAGTTTGATTCAAGTTCAAGTTATGGTTTTACTTTAATCTAGTGACATGATTTGATAAAGACTATGGTTATGATCTTAACTTGTTTTGTTAAAAGATTGACCTGTATAATTGAGTCTGCCCAATGTTTAAGCCTTATTGAGGGGATTGTATCAATGAACAACATATCCATCCTAGATTGATTATGATTTAACTACTCCATATTCTGGCTGGATAGGATAAAATTCTAATTTCAGTTCAGTAACTAATCGAATCAATTGAATTAAATATTATTGATAACTAGACGTGGATCTTTGATGCTCCATTGTTTATTTTCACTATTTTTCCTTTAATTCTAATTTATTCGTCTTCAAAATCAATTCTAATTTATTTTAATTAGTTTAGTTTATTTCTAGAACCTAGATAGCCCTAAAGTGTTTGAACCTAAATTCCTTCCACGTTGATCAACCTCAGTCTCATCAAGATTATTACTGCATCGTGACCCTGCACTTAGGGTTGTGAACAACTTACTATTTATAGACAACCTCTATTTCTACTAGACTTTGTGGTTTTTGGCCAAAAATAGTAAGTGTCCAATAAGGCCCAACCACATTTTTCTCCTAAGTTTTCTAAGCCCTTTTCATGTTGGGCACGACTTTTACAACTTAAAGGATCAAAAGTTGTACTCAATCTAATACTTACTACTTACAGTAAAAACAAAACAAAACTAGACTTTTGAATTTCGCAAATCTGGCATGGGCAAGTTGGCATAGTGGGGTTGGTTGTCTTAAGTAGGTTCTCTTACCCAAAAGTCATATATTATATGTTAAAAAGTTATCTCGGTTTGCGAGATACAACTGATTTAAGGTTCTGACGGTCTGGATTGCTTCCACCTCCGATCAGGCTTTCTGTGGTCCATCTTTGCCGTGAAAGTGTCTGTGACCGGCTCTACATCATCAAACTTCGAGAAAACAATAATAAACGAGAACTAAGGCGTTAGCGATCCACTTTAAATCAATCTACAATGCTAATTCATTTATCCAATCCTTATAACTCAATTAAAATATAATTCATACCAATTAGAAAATAAAACAACCAAACCAATTATAATTCCCAACAACGATATGTTAATCTTAATTAATCAATATCTCATGAAGAACTAAGTATTTGATCGAAGGGAATTCCAAACATCTGTTGTACTCGAAGTCAACAATAAATCAAGGAATTTTATAGATCAAAACTTTCACCAAACTAAGAATTCAATCAATCCAAATAAAAATTCATCATTAAAAATCCTAATATTGAATTAAAATGAATTAAATATCTTAAATCCATCAAAAGCCTCACCACTTAGCCTTGGTTAAGAGTAAGAGATTATCCAAACATATCCAATGATTAACTAATCTCAAAAAAGAGGAAAAACATCAAAACCAGAACTAAGAAGAAGAAAAGAAGAATTAGAAAAGCTCTCTCTCTCTCTCTCTCTCTCTCTCTCTCTCTCTCTCTCACGTCTTAATTAATACCCTAAACACACTATAAAACCCTTTTAAATAAATTTTAATCTCACTGATTAACAATATCGTGCATTTATGCAAAATCGCGTAATGACTTTCACACCCGCACAGTCGACCGACCCATGTCCATGGTAGATTGTAAACAATACAGAAAGTCACGGTTGGTTGTACCCTGTCTTGGCTGACTGTTCGCCAACCCCAAGTGCAAGGTTGCGATGTAGTAATAATTCAACCGTGAGACCGAGATCGTCCTCAGGTATTGTCTTCACAATTCTAAGCCATGTAATTAAGATTATCTAAATTCAGATTTGAAATAAAATATGAATTTTAGAAATATAAAACTATCTACTTTTAAAATAAATTAGGAAACTAAGCACTAGAGCACCAAGGATCTACCTATAATCAATTCACAATACTAATGCAACCATTTAAGCTGATAACTCAATTAGAATCGGAGTCTTATCCTTATCCAATCGGAAGATGGATTTAGTTAAATCATTACAACACATCTAACATAGATGGAGTATCTATTGATATAGTTCCCTCATAACAATTAAGGCATCGGGCATATTCAATCACACAGAGAAATCCTTCAACAAAACAAGTGATATTATATTCATGGTTCTTCCTCAAATCTTGTCACTAGACTTAATTCAGAATCATGGATTGAACTTCAATCAAACCAATATCAATTTATAAAACATCCATCTCAAATCAAACCAAAAGATATGAACTTCTTCTAGTTTAGTTCTATATAAGCATTGAGGATACTTGGTTTGTAAGATCACATAGCATCCACCACATCATGATGAATCTAAGATATCTACAACTTAAAATCCTCTCAACAACAATCTATTGATCAATCTCAATAAATCAAAATATCCCATGTAAACACATTACAAGAGATAGAAGATCAAACTAAAACTAGCAACTTTATTTCAAACCAAAACTAGAATTGTTCATCATTAAATCCAAAAGTACTTGAATTAAATCAAGCGAAATATTATAAATGAGTATAAGCTTCACCTCTTAGCCCTAACTAAGAGGTTTAGCCAACCATGAAGAAGGTTGGACTAAAACTCAAAAGAAAAACTACTTAAAAAACATAAACTAGAACTAGAAAAACTAAAAAAAATGGAGTTGCAGAAGCTCCCATTTGATCTTCTCCACATATAACATGATTGAGACTCTTCTAGAATGCTTTAGGAAGAGTGTGGAGGTGTCCTTTTATAGTAAAATTTGCCCACCGAGTTGGAATCTTTGAGAATTGCGTAAGTTCTTACTTAGTCGGGTTGGTGGCCAACAGGTTGGAGCTCAAAATCCCAATGGATATAACTGAAAATTAGATTTTTGGACATCTACTGACCTGTCTGCTGATCGGTCGGACAATCGGTCGAATATGATAAAAACAGTCTAGAGAGTTTGCACCAATTCTATTAAAATTTGACTTGTCTGCTGACCGATCGGATTTTGAGAACGACCGGTCGGCTAAGGCCAGCGACCGGTTGTCAGCGCAACAGTAATGCTCTTTCCTGCAGTTTCTACATGTTACTTTTCTAGTCATGTAGCTCTACACTCTGTATTTTCTGGACAATTCAGGCATTGTAATTTAATATTTCCTAATTCTATTTTTAGCTTTAATTTCTTCCACCTCTAAGCTTTTCTTCACTTAAACTTTTGAGTGCTTTGAAGTGGTCATTTAACATGTAATTCATGATGTCTCTCTATTTCCTACAAACATAAATACACATATAAGTAGGTTCTTTTAATAGCTCAATTAATATAATTATGTGATGAATTGGGGTTAGAATATACACAATTTAGAGCTTAACACTCATCGTGCTTTTCTTTTTAGTACTTAAAATTCTTCATAGCAAGTTGCGATCGACCATACACCACCTTTGTCAACCATGCTTTTCTAGACTTGTTTTCTTCAAAATTTCATTGTATACTCTCGATCTTCATTTGATCTTTGATACCCACTATTGAAAATGTCAATTTCTTATGATCTTCAAAACTTCTCTTCTTTTATACTTCAGTATGCTTTATCTTCGTTTCCTTTCGTCTTCAAATCTCCATCAACAGCTCAGATCATCTCAAGACCTTCAATTCTTTCTTGCATATGGGAAATAGATCTAATAAGTGCAATTTAACATTAATATGCATAGGAAAAGGATGTAATATTGGGGTTAAATATACAATATTAAGCAATTATCACACCCCTAAACTGGTATTTTGCTAGTCTCGAGTAAAAGAATGTGAAAGGTTTTAAAAAATCCAAGACTAAAAATTATTTTTAGAAAACAAGTTCTATAAATTCATGTATCCTCAAGTTATCTAAACAAAAACTTACCAGGCACGAAGTTTTATAGTTAATGTCAGTCTAGATTCCAACACACTCAGTACACAATCAAATTTTGAGTTCAAATCATTAATCATTTAGTGGAAAAAAATTCCAAACAATGAGTAGCAAGGTGCTTAGTGAATTCTAAACTTAACACAATTAAGAATTTAGCTCTCTACAATAATGTTAACTTTATCAATTACCAAAAGTAGGCAGATCAACCAAAGACATTGAATCAAATCCTCACTATCTGTCCAATAGGAATTCCAATTTACTTTCAATTATTTTTCTACATCCACTGCTTTCACACTATTCATTTTATATCTCTTTTTTAAGGTCAAAGTATAAGAAATTCTTCATTTTCTTATTTATCTTCTTCTTTTATATCCCCTTCTTTCGACTTAAACAATCTGTAACCTTTTTCGATGTACACTTTTTTTTAAGAATCCATGTGAATAATTGGATTATAGTTTGGAAGTGTTGAGTAACCAAGCCGGAGAGTATTGTTCATCACTTTCAAAATCTAATTCAGGACAAGAATTTTTTTATTTCTTAAAGGATCATTATCCTGGAAGGATTTCCATCCTATGCCAATGCTATTACTAACATGTTTTTCTAATACAAAGTGAGCCTTTTGAATTCTTTAGCTATTGATTTTTAAAGAACCAAAAGGGGGGTTGAATTGAAAATTTTAAGAAAATATCGAAAAGGTCCACCTATGACTAACCAGGGGAGGGCTTGTAACTAAAGTTGGCAATGGGATTAGTGTGAAAGTCATCGATAGAAAGAAAAGTAATCTCTTATCAAATGCTTGTTGTTGACTTATAACTTAATTGATTCATGGAAGAAAGGGTAATTCTGAAAGATGAAGAGTTGAGAATTCACTGAGTACACTAGACTATGATCGTTTGAATTACTCTATTTGTTAATTAATTAAGTCATCAGAAGATAAGTGTTTCATTGTCATGCTACTAAGTATTTTTAAATTTCATTATTTGCATGATTCAGGTTTCATAGAAGATGGTTTTCTAACAGAGAGTTGAGATTAGGAATTGGAAATTATTTTTCGCATGGTTTGCTCGGGACTAGCAAAATGCTGGTTGTGGGTGTGTTGAGCCATGAATTGTGCATATCCGAACCTCAATTCATAGCATAATTGTATAATTTAAGTTATTAAAGTTAAGGACTTATGCTTATTTTTGTGTTTGTAAGTAAAAGAGAGAGATGTTATGGATTTAATGCTAATTTGAAGGACTTAGAGTGACTAGAAAATCAAGCTTTGATGAGCCAAATAAGTGAAGAAAAAGCCTTAGAAAAATCAAGTTAAAGACCCGAAATGGCCAGAAAAATCAAAGTGCAGAGCTGCAGGGCTAGAAAAGAAAGATGCAAAAAATTCAGAAAAATAACCCTGAATTCTGTTGTCTGTATTTACGATAACGTCGAAACTGATTTCGACCACACCAATGACCCCTCAAAACTAACTTCGACCCCATTGAAGTCCAATCGAAAATTCATAAATTTCTGCTGATATTTTAGCTGAACTCTCCAGACTAGTTTCGATGCCATCAAAACTGATTTATACCACATTAAAACTGCCCTCGAAACTGGTTTATACCCCATCGAAACTACAATTGAAAAAGACGGTGAATGTGCAATTTTTATAGAAATCAGTGGAACTTTCTAGAGCTGCGAAACCAGTTGGATTTTTTTGCTATTTAAAGGGTTGTTCCAAGACATCCTAAAACATCCAAAGAGTTATAGAAGCTTGGAAGTAAGGAGAAATCGGAGTGGAGGCTTTTACTTCAATTGTCCTACATTTTTCTTCTTCTAGTTCATGTTCATGTTCTTAGTTTTTTCTTTTGTTTTCTAGTTCAATCATGTCTTTGGTTGGTAAGACCTAAGACGTTTTTATGGATTAATTCAACCTGAGTTTCATTTTGATGAGTTAGTGTTGAATAATGGTTTGTTTTAAGTTTGCATAAGTTTTAATTTTAATTTTTCTTTGATCTATTGATGACTCCAAGGTCATCTGATGCTTAGAGAATCTAAATCTAGTTATTTATCTGTTTTGAATTGTTTAGAGTTATAAAGCTCCTTGATTTACCATAGACTACGGGCATGGTAGACGCTTTGAATTCATTGTGATCTAAATGATTGTTCTTAATGTGGGAACTATTTTAAACTAAAGTTCTAATCTTCTGTGTCAATCTGAGATAGATATTTTGGTTGTTGATTTTGGTTTAATTGGAGTTCAAATCAAAGGTTCTAAATCAAGTCTAGTGACAGGATTTGAGGAAGACTATGGTTGTGATCTTAACTAGATTGGATAAAGGATTGGCCTATACAATTGAGTGTGCCCAATGCCTGGGCTTTATTGAGAGAACCAAATCAATGAACAAACATCTGTTTTAGATGTTTATATGAGTTTATCCTTAGTGCTCTAGTGTTTTTAGAATTATTGTTTTTACTTTCTTATTCATTGTTTTAACTTGCAATTCTGTAATACATTTTTTTTCCAGATTTAGTCTCTTAATATAATCTCAATCTAAGTTGTTTTTGGGAAAATCCTGAGAATACTCGCATATAAATCCTTGTGGGATGATACTCGATCTTTTCGAATTATTACTACATCGCAACCTTGCACTCAGGGTTGTTGAATAGTATCTTTTCTTAACTAGTTGACATTCAAACATCAATTAATATAAATTTCACATGCTAGTTAATTTCACTTGAATTCAGTGGTGTTAATTTGAAATTGATTTGATATTATAAATGTCTACGTATATGATTGGAAGTTAGGTTTGAAATTATATTGGATATATTTAGAGGATGGGTTGTACATGTGTTGTAGATGTTATTTGAAGAATTAGGTTTGAAATGATTAATGATATGTTTTTACGGTGGGTCTTGTGAATGGCTTAATTGTCACTTTGAGGTTGAATTGAATTACTACTTCATTATTTTTTACACAAATGTATGATTGTTTGTGATTGACAGGAATGATGGAGCTTTTTCTCTTACTTTTATTGGTCTTGAAATTTGTTATAGGTTTACCATCTTTGAGAATTGATTATGCTTACATATCTTTTAGAATTCATCGTTTTCGTTTTGTCCTTGAATGGACTCCTTGCCCAAAGTGGCTTTTATGAGATTGTTTATATATTGGAATGATGGTAAGTCCTACTGTTAAATCTTAACAGGCCAGTAGTGTAGAGGTTTATGAATCCATTGTATATCAATCATTAACCATTAATGTGTTATGAAATTCTTCTTTTTGTTGTTCTCATGGGTCAAGATGGTGTTATGGGCATTATGTCCGAGTTGTCGGCTGATGCTAGGTTGCACGCCCCCCCATAGTGGCCATGAGTATTTAATTGTCTATTTGTGAACTACACTAATAAAGGTTGGCTAGTCATGCATACATGGCATAGGGGCGTTATCGGGTCCCTGGTCGACTATTTTGAAAGACCTATGAATTGTTCAAATGACCCAATTACATACAAGCACTATCGGGTGCCTAGTAGACGGTTTTGAAATACTAGTATACTGTTCAAACAATCTTTCTTGCATTGGAATGAGCCAATGTTAAGCCATGAATTATACATGTTCTAACCCTAATTCATAGCATAATGATATAGTTTAAGTTGTTAAAGTTAAGGACTTATACTAGCTTTTGTGATTGTAGGTAAAAGAGAGACAGGTCATGGATTTAATGATAATTTGGAGGATTTGGAGAGATTAGAAGATTAAACTTTGTTGAGCCAAAGAAGTGAAGAAAATGCCTTGGAGAAATCAAGTTAAAAACCTGGAATGGCCAGAAAAAGCAAATTGCAGAGCTGAACGACCATAAAAGTAAAATGCAGAAAATAGCCCTGAGTTGCTGCTGGATAGAATTTCGATCAATCGGAGTCTTATCGGAGTCCCATCAAAACTAACTCCAATCCATCGGAGTCATATTGGAGTCCCATCGAAAAGCAAGTGCGAAATATTTACGTGGATTCTTAAAGTTTTCAAGTCGGTGCGGGATCTTTCTTATAAAAGGCCACCTCCACTCTCTTCCTAGGGTATCTTGTAATGTGGGGAGCAAAGGATTCAAGACCTAGGAGGGTTCCTAGCCTTCTACAACTAGTTTTCTTCTTCTTTTAGTTCTAGTTCTAGTTTATTTTTATGCTTTTCATTAGCTAACCTCTTAGCTAGAGCTAAGAGGTAAAGCTTATAGTTTTCTTAGATGGTTTAATTCGTTTCAAGTTTTCAAGTTTAAATTTATTGTTGAACAATGGTTTTCTTAAGTTTGAATGAAGTTCTAAGTAGTTTTTCTTAATCTTCTGATGACTCATGGATGTTTGAAAGAATTACATTAGTTTCTTAATTGTTTTGTGTTTGCTCGCCTCAAGTGCAAGGCTGCGATGTAGTAATAAATCTCGGTAAGACCGAGGTCGATCCACAGGGAATTAGAGAACAATTTCTAAGTTATTCCAGCAACTAGGATTGCAACAATTTGGAGATTCAATTGAGAAAATTATACTAAAACAGTAACTTTAAGAAAAACAGTAATTAAAGGCACTAAGGCTTTCAAGGATTCACTTGTAGTAATCCCATGTCAATCCAATCAATTCAATCATAAAACTCAACTAGAAGTGAAGTCCTATCTCTCATCTAGTTGGAAAATAAAGCATTAAAATACATTCAATCTCACTTAAGTTGAACTTCCAAGTTCTAGTCTAATTCAACCACATGTAGAATTCGAAATCATAGCCTTCGGAGTAACAGCCATGCCTATGGACTATGGCATGCTCAAGGGTTACCATAATTCGAATCTAATCAAGCAAAACATGATAATCTCAGAGAATTACAAGGAATCCATGTTCGGAGCACATGAACTCTCATAAAACTTCTAAAAATATTAACTTTAAGAACTAGAATATTCAAAATTTAAACTTGAAGTAAAGCTACTTGAATTAAACTGAATCAAACATGAAATTGGCTACAAGCTTCACCTCTCAGCCTTAGCTGAGAGATTCTAGCCGAGCATTGTCGTACTACAACTAGAACTCATAAAAGAAAACTAGAAAACATAAAAATCCGGAGTTTGGAGGGTTGCAAACGCTCCACGACGGCTTCCTTGCTCTCCCACGAAGTTCCTTAGCTTTTATGATGCCCTAGGAAGAGCCCCTAGGTGTCCTTTTATAGTGGGGAAGCTCTCTTGAGTCGAAAACATCCAGAATTTGCGTAAGGTTACACAATGCGTAGAGAAAATTGGAGTTCAAATTTAGAAACTGTCGTTTTTACACATGGTCGACCGATCACGGCCGGTCGGACTGAGATGGCCGACCGGTCAGGACTGAGATGGCCGACCGGTCACGACTGGTCGGACTGCTTTGTAGTTAGTCTAGCGTGCATCAGAGGAAGATCCGACCCGTTGGCCGACCGGTCTTAACTGGTCGGACTGGATATGTTAGTAGTCCAGAGAGTACAGGGAAGTAGCCGACCCGTTGGCCGACCGGTCAGGACCGGTCGGCCCTTGTTCTTTCTCCACCTTTTCTTCCTTTCTTTCCTCTTCTCTCTTCTACTTGATTTCTTCTTTCTTTGGTCCTCCTTCAATCTTCCTCCAATGGTTCTAAATGGACCATTTTGGTCTCTAATTGGGTGAAGTCCGCTCTCATTCATATAATCACAAAACATGCATTAGATGGGCATGATGTAATGGGTTATATCATGTATAAATTGGAGGTTCAACATTTTACAAAGATCTAGACCTGTACGCTCCAAGGAATTGGATTCAAGACACTCTAGACTTAGATCTTCATGTGGGAACTTCAAACCGAAGTTCTATCTTTTCTAGAAATTCTGAAATATGTGTTGGGTGTTTATGTGATTTGAATCAAGTTTAAATCATGATATTAGTTAAGCCTAGTGACAGGGTTTGATGTTTATCATAGTTGTGATCTTAATCTATTGGAACTAGGATTGACCTATACAATTAAGTGTGCTCAAGTCTTAACTTGAATTGAGGGAATCATGTTGATGAACAACACATGTGACAAATTGTTTTGATAATATAACCATTCTATAATCCAACTAGATAGGATTTGATTTTGATTTTAGTTGAGTAATTGAGAAATCATACGAATTATACATCAAGGAAATCTATAAGTGGATCTTTGATGCTCTAGTTATCTTTTTTTTCTTAGATTTTTTTTATTTGATGTTTAAAACCGATTTCATAAACCGTTCTTAAGATTCTAGTTATTAGGATAGTTTGAATTGTTTACTTCCTTCTGTGTGGATTGACCTCGGTCTTACCGAGATTATTACTACATCACAGCCTTACACTTGAGGCGAGCAAACAAGTTTTTAGCGCTGTTGCCAGGGAAGAGGTTAAACGGTTCCAATTGTTCAAGTAAATATAGAGTAGTTTTAGTTAGGTAGGATTTTCAATTTTTCTAAAAGTAGTTTTTTTATTTTTTTAGATTACTAATAATTTTCTGTTTTTATGTTTTGGAGGAACTTAGTTGCTGACATAGTTTTCACTTCCACGGGTAACATCTCCCCATCTCCCTTTCTTCCTTTTGTTCTTCTTCCTAGATTAGGGTAGTTTCAACTTTTTATAATTTCATTATGAATGGTTGGACGGGTGGACTGTCTAAGTATCTTTTGGAAGATGAGATGTCGGATCATGGAATCCAAACTCATTATGATTGGAACAAGTATAAGTATGATTATTTTTCTAAGACTCAATCTATTTCTAATACTCCCCCAAGTAAGACATTGCGAGATTAACAGAAAAATAATAATGTGCATAACTTTTCACCGGGTAAGACAATCAGAGAGTGTTAGAAAGAGATGAATAATGTTCCACCGGTTAGGACAATGTATAATCACTTGTATGGCTACACATATCAACAACCATCTCATAGCCTAACATATGACATGCATAATCCAAATTGGTGGAAGCATCAAAATTTCAATTTGAGAGACAAGCCAACCATGGACGCTAACAATTATTGAGCCTCAACCGACTCAAACTCTTGAGGATACACTGCGAGAGTTTGTGAAAATAATTGAGCAATGCATACAAAACCTCTCGCCAACCTCTCAAAATCCTGAACCTGACATTGGGAACATCGAATTAATCCCTAACAATGAGGATGATAAGGCTATCTAAGCCCAACCCTCTTCCGATTTAATGACTAAACTTTTACTGGATATCAATCTCAGTGATCCTAATATTACCATCGATTATGGTGAATCAACTATCTCTTTTAGATATTTCGATTTGAATGATGAAGAGATTTCAAGGACAGTTGACGAACCCGAGGAATCTACAAAATCTAAAAGTGATAGTATGATTAACTACAATGAGGGTTCAATGGATGATTGTGAGCCCATGATTTTTTTTTCCAAAGGGCCGAATGTTTATGAGTCACTGGAAGATATTCTTGCTAAAGAGATGGCTGAAGTCGATCTTTTTGAGTTCTTCCACCAACAACACATGCCAAATTCTATTATGGAAGAACTCCCTTGGGTTGAAAATTCTGCTTCTTTGGGTGACGGGGTGGCACAATCTGAAATTTCAAACGATCAACTTATGAGTGATGTTGTACCTTCCACCAACCCGATGAACTTTATATGAAAAACCTTCTCTATAAAGAAGAGGAATCCCTTACCATTGAAACAGAATCTATTCAATCACTTAGGGAGAACGAGGACCCTTCATTCGACTCTCTCGATTTTTTAGAGGAATGCATGGCCCACCCCTATGATCTTGATGATGAGATGTTTAAGGAGTTGGGCATTTTGTTAGACACGGTGTTGGTGCCTGAAGAATACCATTCCACTTATTTACACTCTTTACCATTGCTTGTGGAAGAACCATGCAATTCTGAATTTGTGGAGGAGATAACCCGAACTGAAGAATACTTTATGAACGTCTCTCCACTATCTTAGGTTCTTTAGCCCATCGACAATTCTGTTTGGGAGGACCCATTTTTAATCAATCACAACCCAATTCAAAATTTGAGGTGTTATCTTTTTGTTGCACTTATCTCCTCCTTACATGCATGTGGCGCACACTATGATTGGACTTTAATGAAGAAAAGCACTCATGTGTAATGTTGAGCTGGACTTTGGATGATCCTCATGAGAAACTTATTAAAATTCATGAAGATCCTGCTCAAATTTGATCATGAAGTCGATCAGACTAATAAATGGTTAGTAGGTAGGTTAGGATTTCTTTTCTGCATTTAGGATTGAATAAGTCTCATCGAGACAATGGAAGATGCTAGAATTGATCAAATTGCTGCCGCAGGTACTCTCGTTCTCACTCTCCTTTGTTTTATGTCATTGCTCTCATGTCATGCATATTGCATATCTTGTTACATTAAGGACAATGTAATATTTTGGTTTGGGGGGTGAGATTTCTTTGATGAATCTACTAACTTTTGTGAGATTCCTAAGATGAATCTACTAGCTTTTGTGACATTTCGGGCAATGGTTGTAGAAATTTTTCAATTTTTCTAAAAATTCAAAACTCTTTTTGGAAAACTTTATATTTATGCACTTGGGATGTTATAAGTATAAAAGAAAGAGAGATTAAATGATTAATTTTGAAATCATTGAATTACCTATAATATGGTAGTTTTCTATATGAATTCCCTATTTGTATGATCGATAAAAAGTTTGAACACTTTTGAGTCTAGTTCACATTACACGATTCTCATAATTTGAAGGGATTATGTAGATTTATGGATCGGTTAGACTGAGATTTAAGGTGTTAAGGAACCAAGCCAGGGAACTTTGTCCATCCTTGTTCATAAGAAAATAAGAGAAAAGAACAAAAGATATGAATTTTTAAAAATCCTATCTAATGAGTATGTAAAAGAAAAGAAAAAAAAGAAGGAAAGAAAATATGGTTATTATTGAATATTTGTTGATAAATTCCGAAAAGGGCTACCTATTACCAACCAGGTTTACCCATAACCTAAGCTGAAAATAGGAAGTAGTGTGAAAGTCGTTGAAGGAACGGTAAGGTAAATTCTTATTGTAAGTATGTGGTTGAACTGTATACTTTTAGATTTTTAGTTTTGTTGATCTATGAAGAAGATAATCCTGAAAATTCTTGAGATGGACATTCACTATGCACACTAGATTATACTTGTTTGGATTCTTTTATTTATCAATCAATCGGTGGGGATTCTATGAGAAACACTCATTATGTTTAGGGAGTTTAAGATTTCAACTTCCATTATCAATTTTTTCTAAATTTTGCACTTGTATGACTTGGAGTTTATAGAAGCATCGTTTTCGAAAGAGAGTTAGGTTTTGGAATATTGGATTTATTTTCATGCATGTTTTGCTCTGGACTAGCAAAATACTGGTTAGGGGGTGTGTTGAGCCACAAATTATACATGTTATAACCCCAATTCATAACATAATGGTATAGTTTAAGTTATTAAAGTTAAGGACTTATACTTGCTTTTGTGTTTGTAGGTAAAAGAAAGAGAGGTCATGGATTTAATGATAATTTGGAGGATTTGGAGAGATTAGAAGACCAAACTTTGTTGAGCTAAAGAAGTGAAGAAAATACTTTGGAAAAATCAAGTTAAAAACTTGGAATGGCCAGAAAAAAGCAAATTACAGAGCTATAGGGCCATAAAAGTAAAATGCAGAAAATAACCTTAAGTTGCTGCTCGAAAGAATTTCGATCAATCGGAATCCTATCAGAGTCCCATCGGAACTAACTCCGATCCATCGGAGTCATATCAGAATCCCATTGGAAAAGCAGATTTTTTCATAAGTCTCTGGACAGATTTTCGATCAATCGGAGGAATTCTGATCCATCAGAAGGGGGTGCTCCGATCAATTGGAGATAAGTCCGATCAATCAGAACTGTCTGTACAAGTGCGAAATATTTACGTGGATTCTTGAAGTTTCCAAGTCGGTACGAGATTTCTCTTATAAAAGGCCACCTCCATTCTCTTCCGAGGGTATTTAGCAACGTGGGGAGCAAATGATTCAAGACTTAGGAGGCTTTCTAGCCTTCTACAACTAGTTTTCTTCTTATTCTAGTTCTAGTTCTAGTTTATTTTTATGCTTTTCATTAGCTAACCTCTTAGCTAGAGCTAAGAGGTGAAACTTATAGTTTTCTTAGATGGTTTAATTCGTTTTCGAGGTTTTAAGTTTGAATTTAATGTTGAACAACAGTTTGTTTAAGTTTGAATGAAATTCTAAATAGTTTTTCTTAATCTTATAATGACTCATGGATGTTTGGAAGAATTACATTAGTTTCTTAATTGTTTTGCAAAGATCTAGACCTGTACACTCCGAGGAATTGGATTCAAGACACTCTAGACTTGGATCTTCATGTGAAAACTTCATACCAAAGTTCTATGTTTTCTGAAAATTCTGAAATATGTGTTGGGTGTTTATGTGATTTGAATCAAGTTCAAATCATGATATTAGTTAAGCCTAGTGATAGGGTTTGATGTTTATCATAGTTGTGATCTTAATCTATTGGAACTAGGATTGACCTTTGCAATTGAGTGTGCTCAAGTCCTAACTTGAATTGAGGGAATCATGTCGATGAACAACACATATGACAGATTATTTTGATAATATAACTGCTCTATTATCCGGCTAGATAGGATTTAATTTCGATTCTAGTTGAGTAATTAAGAAGCCATACGAATTATACATCAATGAGAACTATAAGTGGATCATTGATGCTCTAGTTATCCTTTTATTATCAAATTTTTCCTGTTTGATGTTTAAAACCGATTTCATAAACCGCTGTTAAGATTCTAGTTATTATGATAGTTCAAATTGTTTACTTCCTTCCCTGTGGATCGACCTCTGTCTTACCGAGATTATTACTACATCCCAGCCTTTCACTTGAGGCAAGCGAACAACCGACTGTTTGGAAAGCTCATTCCTCGTTCTGGTTGGGTGTGCGTCCCCAGTTAATGAACATGTGCATGCATTCATACATTTAAATGGGATTAAAAATGTACAATTGTATGTGAACATTATGACTTGTGATGTCTGTTTACAACATGTATGAAATTTACATCTGATTGTGTTGGATCTTTATTGAGATTTGAATTGTGCATATTCTAACCCCAATTCATCACACCTTATGCATGGTTTGCATGTTTAAAGATTAATTTAATACATATTTTTGTGAATGTAGGAATGAGAGAGAGACTTCATTGAATTGATGCTAAAAGACCACTTTAGAAGTACATCGAAGAAAAAGGAAGATGAACCAAGAAAGTGAGAAGCAAGGAAAATTGAAGAAGGAGGAAATAAGAAAAATTAGCAAAACCAGTTGGTTCTACCGGTCATGACCGATCGGCCACATGGGTGTTTCCCCTATTAAGCACATTGGACTGCTGCCCAACCAGTTCAACCGGTCGTGATCGGTCGGCTAGCCTAGCCTGACTGGTTGGCCATGTACAATTTTAGCAAGTTCAGTAGCTTCATCACGAAGCTCTAAAAAATCATGCGCAAGTGCATAAGTGTTGTGCAACTCTGGAACTTTCTGAGTTGGTGGAGCTTCAAAGCTATAAAAGGACACCTAAGGGTGGATCTAAACACATTATAGAAGGCTTGAAAGTCATGGGAGGTGAAGAGGATCATCGTGAAGCATCTACAACTCCTCCAAATACAGTTTTTATGTGTTTAGTAGTTTTTCCTTTGAGTTTTAGTTTAACCTCTTAGTTAGGGCTAAGAGGTGAAGCTTATAGTTGTTTGCAATGTTTAATTCGATTCAATTCAAGTACTTTTGGATTTAATGAAGAACACTTCTAGCTCTAATTTGAAATAAAGTTAGTATTTTTAGTTTAATGTTCTATCTCTTGTGATTTTACTTTCATGGGATATTTTGATTTACTGAGATTGCTTAATGGTATGTTGTTGATAGGATTTGGGTTGTAGAGATCTTAGGTCCATCATGATACGTTGGATGCTAGGAGATCTTACAAACCAAGTTTTCTAAATGCTTATCTAGAACTAAACTTGAAGATGTTCTTATCTTTTGAATTGATTTAAGATAAATGTTTATGTAATGATTTTGGTTCAATTGAAGTTCAATTCACGCTTCTAAATCAAGTCTAGTGACAAGACTTGAGGAAGAATCATGAATGTGATCTTACTTATTTTGTAAAGGATTAGGCTATGTGATTGGATACACCCAGTGCCTTAGTTGTTTTGAGAGAACCATATCAGTAGATGATCTATCCATGTTGGATATATTGTGATGATTTCATTGCTCCATATTCCGATTGGATAGGGATAGAACTTTGATTCCAATTGAGTTGATTAGCTTGAATGGTTGAATTGACATTGTGAATGATTATAAGTGGATCCTTGGCGCTCTAGTGTTTATAATCCTGATTTAGTTTATAGGTAGAGAGTTTTATGTTCTTAAAATCCATCATTCAATACAAATCCGAATTTAGTCCATCCTAGTTATATAGTTTAGAATTGTTACGGCAATCCTTAAGGATTAACCTTAGTCTTACTGAGAATTATTACTTCATCACAGCCTTGCACTTGAGTCGAGCGAAGAACCTTCTCTCTCTTAGAAATGGATGAAATATTATATTGAATTGTGTTGAATGTTATCTCATTGGAAATACTATAACTTACTCATTGTTTGATATATTATCTTTGGACGATCTTTACTTAATTATTATTCTACCTGGTAATCTTGGAGGGTTTTTACTTCACTACGATACCGTTTGACGATGTCAAATAATATCAGTTGGTGCATGTGGCATGGATGAGAAGCTAGTTTGATCGTGCAGCTCGAGACTATCTGTCGTTTTAAATTACTTTTGTATTTCTTTAGATTAATTTCATTATGAGACATTTGGTTTGTGTAAGCACTATGGGCACCACTTAGAAAATTTGGATATGTATTGGATTGCCCTTTATTCAAATTTTGATTTGCTTTGGTTGCGTTATTTAAAAAAAATACTTATGAAATGTGGGTTATCATCATATGTTAATACTTGGGTTTTGCGAAACACGGGTTACGAAAAATCAGGGCATTACATGAGAAAGGTGATAATGAAGAAAGAAATAATTGGGTGGCTTATATAGCCTCACAAGATTGGTTGGACATGTTATTAGGTTACTTGCTATAATAAAAACGTAGCATGTCACTTAGATTAATTGGTACTGTTACTCATGTCGTTCGGACTGACCAAATATGGGTTCTTAGATTTCTTATCCTACTCAAACTGGTCAGACCGATTGGCTAGTTGGTTAAATTAGTAAGGCCTAAACTTTACTCATTGTAAGTTCTCGCTATGATATGGTTCAAGGAGTGGTTAATCGGTTAGGTTTCTAAGGTGTCATAGGGTTCAATAGCAGGGTTTTTTTTTTTTAATTAATCTCTAAATTTATATATAAAAAACCTATGGAAGTGTACAACAGCCGAGGCCATTTGACCAAACTTCAAACTAAAAAAATATCTGAAAGCCCGCCTATCGTAAATCTATACCCCATCAAACATTAAATTCTCCTGATATAACCCAACCCCACCTTATCCAGGAACAGGAGCCCATGAATCATTGGCGGTAAGCCTGAAATAGAGGAGAACGCTTGACGACCCTGGCAATTGCTACTCCACCGGGCAAGCCTGTTAGCCACTGATTTGGCTTCCCTCAGGCTGAGTGAAATTTTAACCTCCAACTTGCTCAAGAGCTTGCAGATAATACCCTGCCAATACCAAGCAGATGAAAAACTTGGGATTTCCTAAAGCCGAACCGTCCACATTGAGAGCACACTAACCGACCTCGGGTCTTTTCTATTTCACGATTGCCCCTGCATGATAGTCCTTATTGGCACCTACCACCCTAGCGCCCAAAGGATTGAAACCTCTCCTTGCTCTCGTGGTTAGTTAGGCTAACAGGCGGTCAAGAGCCAACTTTAGCCAGTCTTGGATCTTGAAAACAATAGCTAATTTGTTCATGGGTTGGTCTTCATACTTGGCCTTATTCCTGGCTGACCATAGTTCCCAGAAAATGAAGAACAAAGCTATGCCATCAGTGTCCTCCTCTTATTGGAGCAACTTGTCGACGACCACAAATTGTTAGCTTTGCTAATGGATCCCTACTGGGGAGCAGAGGAAATGGAGAAAAGGCCTTCGAAATGTCGCCATATTTTCTTTGCCATCTGACTATGACCGAGCAGGTGGTCAATAGACTCTGCTTGATGCCCTGTCAGGGAGGAAATCCCACAACAAACACATTTGGATGCCATTTTGACCCCTATTGATTAAACTCTTTCATTAACAAGAATGACTTAGTGGATGATCTTCCACGTTAGAAGGGAGATTTTAGGAGGAAGAGTAGAATTTCATACCCAGTTTGCCCATGATCTTCTCGGACTAACGCTCTTATAAAGGAGCCAAGCTAACCACACCCCAAATTCCCCTGTCGACATGCCCATCTAGACACTCCTATCAGTTGCATGAGAGGTGTAAATGCCCTACCCCAATATGTGATCGATCAAAGATTTCGGCAAAAGCTGAATGAAATACAGGTCAAGAATAAGGCCGTCTTGATCGAGAATCGTGTTCACTAGCGTAGCCCTTAGATGAGCCAGAGGGGAGGAAAGGGAGCAGTCCTTAAGCGGGCCCAGTCCTGACTAGTTGTCCTCTTATAGTAGATAGTCCCCTCTGCCCAACAACCAATGCACCTTTGCCTCAACTGACGGGAGCTCCTTGTAAATTTTCTTCCATATTGGCGAAGAGAAAGCCGCATCTGGACCAATGTTGCCTGCTCTGAGACTTTTACATATTTAAAGCTACATAAAGTGATCTAAACTGAGGAGTCCATCAAGAACTTGGTTGTCCAAGTGAGCTTCATTTGGAAGGAACGCATCACTTCCTTGATCCCTCTAATTCCTAGGCCACCCTCAACAATGGGACAAGATATAATCTTCTAGCTTGCCTAATGGCACTTCTTCTTCTCGTCGTCCCAGCTCCAAAAGAAATTAATGAACATCCTTTTCATATCTTGCACCAGACTTGCTGATATGTCAGCCACCGACATCACATTAATCAGAATCACGCTTAGAATGTGCTTTATCAGAGTGAGCCTCCCTACCTGCCCCAAAATTCTATCTCCCCAACCCATGATGTGTTTCCTGATCTTATCAATAAGCAGTTGGACATAAATCTTCCGCGGCCTGCCCTGATATATAGGGACCCCTAGGTAGGTGAATGGCATGTCCCCCTTCCTAAAACTCATGGTCCTTTCCACAATCTGACACCTGGAAGGGAACTGGTTATACGAGATTACAAAGAAGCTCTTGCTGGAGTTAATCTTTTGACCTGAAGTCGCCCCATACTTTTGGAGGAAAGCCGAAATCGCACACAAGGATTTGCTACTATCATTCCCAAATAGGATGGAGTCATCCACATAAAGAAGATGAGTCACCAGGAGGCAGTTATTGCACGTTTGAAACGGGCCGGACAACCCTCTTTCCACCAAATTTCTACAGCCTCGGCTAAACACCTCCGCTGAGAGAATGAATAAACTTGGAGATATAGGATCCCCCTGATGCAGGCCTCAAGATGACTTGAAAAAACTGCATGCTCTCCCGTTGAAAAGCAAAGATCATCCAACTGGTAGAGTCTCTACACACGCCTCCCCCTCCGCTCACATCTGGATTTTCTCTCGATGATCCATCCACGTTTAACTTCAACCAACCCTTTTTAGGTTTGTTCCATCTAACAAGTTCATACCTACATTCATGCATCATGGTGCTCATCTCAATTCCCATGGCTTGAAGGGCGACCTCTTCCACCATTGAATTTTTGTCTCTCTTTAGCAGTTCTTACTAACTTCCCTCAGCCAATGAGTACTCTTGGATATAATTTAGGTCTTAGACATGTTATGGTCCTCGAATCTAGGCACGTTACAACTAAGCAAAATATCCCAAACGATGGAACAAGGGGAAAAGCTTAATAAGTGCTTGAACCTGGAGGTCTGATTTTCTTTAGCAGACCAATGATTGATACGCTATTGTATAGAGTGGTTGGGATTGAGAGGTAAATCAAACAGATGAGAAAAATAGGACCATACCTTGTTGGTGATGTTACCATGACAGAAGAGATTATCCAAGTCCTCCACTTTGCTAGAGGGGTGGGTGGGAATCTGATTCTGACCTCCTGAGATAAGTCAATCATCATAAGAGGGTTGAGGAGCTTGAGCATGATAATTTGTTGTTGTGTTAGACGGGTTGACAAAACTCTGTGATGGCTGGAGTTATCGGAGTCCATGTGCATACCGTCTACCCCTTCCAGCAAAGTCATAGAAGGCTGGAAATCTTGACCAAGTTGTTCTGATACAGTGTGAGATTGTTGAGCATTAGAAGCATCTTACTACATCTGGGTCGCCAAAACTACATGATCGTTGGATCTATTGGATTCAAGAACCTAACGTCAACCCAATCCAGAGGAGTGATAGGCAACATTCTTCTCATCCTTTCTACTTGACCTTTGTGCGCTAGAGGAACGAGCTTCTAACGAGGCTGATGGAGATCTCCTCGCATTGGATTGTCACCTAGTTGGATACCTTAATAAAGCAGGTTCTGGCTATCATTATGGGGATTCTGCCTAACATCATCTTCGTTGGGAGCATTATTTTGAGCCAAGTGTGGGTTTTACACATCTTCACATCAAGCACATTTGTAGACCATGTAGACTCCAAATTTTTGGACCACACATCAACAGGGACTTCCCTGAGCATGATTTTCCATATCAAAATCTTTATTTTCAGGGGGATGAACTTGCTCCAGGCCCACTTAGTCCATTGAAGGCTGGGTTGGTGGTGACAAATTCGGTCCCAACCCGACTTGAGGGTGAACTTACCAGATGTTAACAGGTTTCAGGTGTCCTTTCTATCTATTAGGATGATATCTAAACCTTTAATGGCTTGAATCATAGAAGGTTGTAGTAGGTCTTCTAACTCAGAGATATTCCAGTTACTGGTTCAGAGGAAAATAATTTGATCAATGTGTAGGTAATGTGTTTCTTCTTCACAAAGCTAATTCTATGGTTTACCTTAGAGGTGAATGGAGGAATGTATCTGTTAGGAGTCACCTCTTTGGTGACATATGTGATACTAAAGGAATTTCTAATTACATGTGCTCTTATGCATACACTAATATTTTGAAAATCTGTTAGTGCTTTACTAATCATAATTTTTCAAAATCCCAGGTGTTACTTTGAGTAAACTAAAGATTATACGTTCGATATCTAGTAGAATCGTTTCTTTGTTGATTGAAGATTTTGGATCGGTTATAAATATTGCATAGGGAATTGGGTTCATTTTCATTCATCTATAAGACAATCATAAAGCATTCTCATCCCATTTTCATGCCCACAAGAAATATAGGAGCACGTGTAGCTAGAAAGCCATCGTTATTATTATCTAGAATCTTATTACATTCCAAGATCTGATTTATCACAAACCCCTAATCACATTATGTTTAGCATAGCCTTAATTTTAAGGTAAAATACAATATGGTGACAAAAGAGTGATAAACATTTTATGGGGGACTAAATAGTAATATTTAAGAAGATGCAAGAGATGTGTGATATGCAAAAATTCATCAACTTATGACTACTCTAGACAACCTTGGGATCGTTTCTGCAATCCATGCTTAGGCTCTATGGCCTCCCCATATGGTGAGTTAATAGGGGTCGGACCCATATTGGTATTTTCCATTCCAATACGAATTTGTGGCTATTTAATGGATTCAAGATAAAGAAAGATATGCTTGCCGCGTGTTAATTTCATAAATAGGGAGTGTATCACTATGTTTATTATTGAAGAATGCATTGTCCACGCATTAGGTTTTTGGGACATTGGATTCTTAGACTAGTTCTTAGTCCAAGTCCCAGGCATCCATTCTATTTCCATACAAAAAATATGAAAAACTATTTGTTATTATGATAGCACCAGAGCATTATATTAGATATTGTATGTGGGAGGTATTGACAGATCCATAGTGGATTAGAAAATAAAGGCTATTCATCACTTCTCAGTCAGTTTAAATCACCATGATAGTGACCACTGGGCTAGCTTTAACACATTAGTTGTTTACGTTTATGAAAAGATAGAAAAATAAACAATTAATGTTAAAAGAAAGTATTAAATATTGGCTATTGGGAGGAAGGCACGGCGGCATCATTGCCTTGGATGACATGGTGCCTAAAGAGATCTACTCAAATGTTGATAAATCTACATAGTAAATAAAAAAAGAAAAAAGAAAAAGAAAAATGTATAAGAACATGGCATGGCTTTGCCAGAGCCATGGGGGGGACACAACTTTTCCTTTAGGTCAAGTTTTTTGCATGACTACGCCTTCACTAGAGATTATGCATTTAGTGCATCTCTCCTAGAATTTCACCCGTGGAAAGTCACTCTAACCTCAAAGCTCAAAACTAAAGGAGAATGTAGAAATGAGATGACTAAGTGGCCACAGAGAGATCCCCTTAGAGTATTTATAAAGTTTCTTAAGACTCTAATCATGATGTGCTGCTCCTACATTGGATAAGGGCCACATCATGCTGAAAATGCAACCGTTCTAATGACCTTTTAGTGACATGGCAAGACTTAGGTTTGAGTCATTCCATGTGAAAGGGGATGGCGCGGAGTTGGCCATAGTAAACTGAGTTTGTTGGCTTAACAAAGCCTTGGGAGATAATTCAAACAACTACACAAGAAGGGAATAAAAAAAACTCTCTGTATTGAAAATAGCTTACTAGCTTGATTTGCTTACATTGAATGTGCAACACCACACCCCTTTATATAGTGACTTGCTACTATGTGAAATACCTAATATCCCCTCATTCTAGAATAATCTATAGCATTAACTACATTTAATCCATCCGTTTCTAACATATGGAAATCCACTAGCCACACCATGTGGAAATTCCAATAGCCATAACGTGTGGCTTTTCAAATGCCAAGAAACTTCCAAAGGTTGCTAGAGCATCTGAATTGTCCATTCGGTTTGGACGTTCCAACACACCCCTTCAAACCAAAACCGGTTTAATTCCAAGCATTGACCTTAGTCATTTAAATGTATCAGTCGGTAACGCCTTGGTGAAAATATCTGTCACCTGTTCAGTAGTATGACAGTATTCCAACTTCACCGCTTTTTGCTTCACTTGATCTCTTAGAAAATGGTATCGAGTATGATGTGCTTGCTCCTTCTATGCTGCACCAGATTTTTAGCAAGCTTGATTGCTGACTTATTATCCACATATATGGCTATGGATTTTTCCTACGGATGCTTCAGCTCTTTAGCAGGTTTTTTAACCAAATCGCTTCACAGACTATGGATGGTGCTGCCATGTACTCTGCTTCACATGTGGACAAAGCGACCACACTTTGCTTCTTTGAGTTCCATGTGAAGGTAGTCAACCCAAGATAGAAAATATATCCCGTGGTGCTTTTTCTTTCATATTGGTCACCTACCCAATCACTGTCTGAGTATCCATACATCATTGCTTCATCTTCGTATGGATAGAAAAGATCGAATTCCATTGATCCTTTAACGTACTCGATGATTCTTTTTGTGGCTAGCTAGTGTGACTCTTTTGGTGCTTTCATGTACTTACTTAGAAGCCCAACACTGTAGACGATATTTGGCCTTGTGATTGTGAGATATCTTGGGCTTCCAATCAGACTCTTGAACAGAGTCGATTCCTCGCTTCTTCCCTCTCTGTCCTTTGTCAGTTTTAAGCTCGTTGCTACATGTGTGTTCACGGCATTGCAGTCTGCCATCTTGAACCTTTCAAGCAACTCCTTGGCATACTTTTTTTGAGATATATGGATGCCTCCATTTCGTTGCTTCACTTCGATGCCTAGAAAAAAAAGACATCAGTCCGCCATCTGTCATCTTAAACTCCTTAAACATGACCTTCTTGAATTCATCAAACATCAACTGGCTGTTCCATGCAAATAGTAAATCATTAACATACAAGCATGCTATGAGTATATCGCCTTGAGTATTCATCTTAACATAGACTGTATGCTCATATGGACATTGGACGAAGCCATTCTCTTGCAGATAGCTGTCAATACGAGCTTTCCAGAGGAGCTTGCTTCAATCCATAGTGAGCTTTCTTTAATCGATACACCTTGTGTTCCTCCCCTTGAACAACAAAACCTTCAGGCTGGTCAACATAGACCTCTTCTTCAAGTATTCCGTTTAGAAATGTAGATTTCACATCCGGTTGGTAGATCATCCAACTATGATGGGCTACAAGGGAGATTATCATTCTCACCGTATCAAGACAAGCAATAGGAGTGAAGACTTCTTCATAGTCCACACCATACTTTTTTTGGTAGCCTTTAGCCACAAGTCTCTCTTTGTAGCGATTGATCTCTCCATCGACTGTGCGCTTGATCTTGTACACCCACTTGACGCCAATCATTTTCTAGCCTTTAGGAAGCATAGTTAGCTCCCATGTGTCATTTTTCTTGATAGCATGTATCTCTTCTTCCATAGTGAATCTCCAATATTCTTCTTTTATAGCCTCCTGGAATGTAGGAGGCTCATGCTTTGCATACAAGCAGAAAAGATTGACCTCTTCAGTTTGCTCATATACGTCGCTTAGGCTTCTCATTTTGATAGGTGCCATGGGTGACGATGAGATGGATGAATATTGACTTGATGGAGTACTTCCAAGAGAGACGAAATGTACTCCTGGAGTTCTGTGTACTGGCGATGCAGTCGAGGAGGGTGTTGCAGGTGTTTGCTCCTGGCAATCATGCCTATCTTCATGTTTTTCTATCTTGACTTGAATGTCTCTAGTCGATTCTTCCTCGTTCCATTTCCATGCTGCTTCCTCACTAAAGATCAAATCTCTACTCACCACTAATTTATTGGTTAGTGGGTTGTAGAGTTTGTAGGCCTTGGATACTTCACTGTATCGGATAAAGATGCATTTCTCACCTCAATCATCAAGCTTCATTCTTCTTGCTTCTGGAACTTGAGCGTAAGTGACACACCCAAATATTCTTAGGTGCACCACGTTCGGCTTGTAATCACTCCATGCCTCCTGTGGTGTCATGTTTTTTATGCTCTTGGTGGGACATCGATTGAGTAAGTAGGTAGTACATGCAACCTCCTCTGCCTAGAAACTCTTTGGCAGGCCTTTCTCTTTTAGCATGGTCCTCGCCATGTCGAGGATGGTGCAGTTCTTCCGTTCCACAATGCCATTCTGCTCTGGTGTGTAGGCTGCAGTGTGTTGTTGCTTGATGCCTTGTTCCCTACAATAATCTCGAAATGCATTTGAGGTGTACTCTCCACCTTTGTCAGATCTGATTACTTTAATTTTGTGATCACTTTCAACTTCAATACAAGTTTTGAACATTTTAAAGATCGTGAATGTTGCAGATTTTTCTTTGATGCAATACACTTAAAGTTTTGTATTGAAATCATCAATAAAAGTAATAAAGTATTTATTACCTCCAAGAGAGGGTGTTTCAAGTGGTTCGCAAATATTAGTGTAAACCAACTGAAGTGGTTCCTTCGCTCTTCTGGATACTCCACTTGGAAAGAGTTCCTTTGTTGCTTGCCAAGTGTGCACGCCTCACACACATGTTCTGGAGCTTTAATTGCCGGCAAGCTATGCACCATGCTTGATGAAGACAAGAGTTTAAGCCCACTGAAATAAAGATACCCAAAACGAAGATGCCATCTCTAAGAATCATTCTTCGCAAGTCCATACAAACATCTTTCTGAGTTTGTATTGATGTGAAGCAGGAACATACGATTCTTTTCCATTTAGACTTGGGTGATTAGTTTTCCGTATGCATTTCTTATAGAAAGAGAGTAGTCCTTAATGTGTATGACGTATACCTTTTCTAGAAGTTGCCCAATGCTAAGAATATTTCTTTTCATATTGGGCACGTAGTACACATTAGAGATGAAATTTGGCACACCATCCTTTTGATAAATTTTTATCTTGCCTTTACCTTTCATAGGGACTTTTGATGAGTCGCCAAAACTCACATTGCCACAAACTCCTTCTTCGAGTTCCATGAACAACTCTTTGTTACAACTCATGTGATTGCTTGCACCAGTGTCGAGATACCACACATCCGGCTGTTCACATGCCTTTTCTTGTGCAAGGAGAAGTATGGAGGTTTCTTGTTCATGGGGCAATGCTTCAGCATAGTTGGATCATTCATCTTGATCCACTTTCCTCCAACAGTCAGATGCATAGTGGCCGTATTTCTTGCAATTATAGCATTGAACATTTTTTGTATTTCCACGACCACGCATGGATCGACCTCTACCATTTCCTCTTCTACGGAAATTGGTAATCTTTTGTTGATTTTGTGATTGGCTTGGATAATATCCACGCCTTTTGCCTCTTGCACGATTACTAGTGCCACGGCCCCCTCGTTGTGTATGATCATTCTTTTGTTCATTTAGAGTCAACTTAGACTCTAAGGCATGTTCAAACATTGAACCCGCATTCTTTTGCATTCGTTGCTCATATACTTGCAACGAGCCCATCAATTTTTCAATGGACGGATTTTCCAAGTCCTTTGATTTTTCTATGGCCACAACCACATGCTCAAATTTGGTTGCGAGGGATCAAAGTACTTTTTCAACAACCCATACGTATTTGATCTTTTCACCATTTTTTTCAAGTTGTTAACTATAACAAGTAACCTTGAAAAAAAATCAGAAATAATCTCACCTTCTTTCATATGTGAGGTCTCGAATTCAGCTCTAAAGGTTTGGAGACGAACCTTCTTCACACGATCAACTCCTTTGAAGACGGTGCTAACAATTTTTCATGCTTGTTTGCATGTTGTTGCTTCAGTGATCCATTCAAAGGTGGACTTATCCAACCCTTGATAGATAAGAAATAGAGCCTTCTTGTCCTTCTTTATTTGATCTTTGAGGACCGCCCTTTGATCAGCGATGTAGAGATCTTTTTCTTCGGTTGTGGTTTCTACATACCCATCGGTAACGATCTCCCATAGATCTTGTGACCCGAACAGTGCTTTTATCTGGATGCACCAATTCTCATAGTTGTCCTTAGACAATTTCAGAATTTGCGACTAGATCGAGTTGGCCATTTAATCAGGGGCTTGAAGCAAATGAACAGAAATGATGTTTACTTGCCGGATGAAGAACAATATGGCTGCTGCACTTTTGATGAATTTCAGCTGCTGCAATACTGTTGAACCGGGGTTGTAACTCTGTTCAACCTGTATCTCTAATACCAGTTTGTTGGCCTTGCAAAGCCTTGGGAGATAATTCAAACACCTGTACAAGAAGGGAATAAAAAAACTCTCTGTATTGAAAATAGCTTACTTGCTTAATTTGCTTACATTGAATGTGCAACACCACACCCCTTTATATAGTGACTTGCTACTATGTGGAATACCTAATATGCCTTCATTCTAGAATAATCTGTAACATTAACTACATTTAATCCATCCGTTTCCAACGTATGGAGATCCACCAGCCACAACATGTGGAAATTCCAATAGCCATTACGTGTGGCTTTTCAAATGCCAAGAAACTTCCAGAGGTTGCTTAAGCATTTGAACCGTCCATTTGGTTTGAACGTTCTAACAGTCTGCATCCTCTACTTTTACCGAGCGGGAAATCCTGCTTTTCAGCTCTCTGATTGGTCCAGCTCAGTCTAACTGTGCCAGGCTGAGCTGGACCAATCAAAGAGGCAGCAGATAGAGGTTTTCTGCTCGGGCTTTACTTTGGGCTGTACTTTAACCAAGCCGCACCTTTGGGCTGTACTTTCCGGCTCCAGTCCGCGCTCTTAGCACTTTTATAGGTTTAGGCTGTGCCTTTACTTTACCTAGAACATTTCTGCACGTGTTTTTTTTACTTCAAGAGCCACAACAGCTAACGTCAGCAGTGTCCATCTACCACCGGAGCCTTTAGACTATTTAGAATACTCCGCAGAGAGTTGCACCAAGCAGCCTGCCAAATACCATTTTATCCATACCTCTCCGATTTAGAAACCAAGCTGACAGAGCAAACTAGGTTAAACCAAATGGGATGGCAGCCTTCTTAGCACCTACTCCATCAATAAGAGGCACCCAGATGCAGCCTGCCACTTTCCAAAACTGAGTAAACGCATGAGGAGATTACTTCTTGCTCATTCTTGCCAAGCCATCTGCCACCAGTGTTGATTTTCTTATAAATGCGATCAACAGAGCCGGGCACTGTAGATAACTCCGATCAAATCTCTTCCCGAAGCATGAGTATAGATTCTCATTGATTATTGGCCCAGGATTCGAATGCACATGCAGCCTATTTAGCATGTACAAGTTACCTGCAGTTGTGGAAGTGCAAGAACAATTCCTCGTTATATAGCAAACCTTCAGTTGTTGTTTGTCTACCGTGGATCCCTTGTACCGATGGTTTGGATCGCTAAACCATGGGCCCACTTGAACCAACTGCTTGAAAATATTTTAGCGGAGTTTACTCAATCATGTATCTTGATCTTTTGGTCAATACCATTTTAATTAAGATATAGACTTACCGTGCATTGCACACTAAATTTATTAACCTGTGTATGAGAAATGCTTCAGTGCTCTCTTAGAACTATAAGTTATAGTGCTACTACTCGCATCCGTCACTTGTGCAGTCCATTCCATCAATCAGAACTGTCCATTAAGTCCAAAACACATTTAATCATCTTTAGTTTGCCCTTGTTTTTTACAGCCATACATTTTCAGGGCCATTGATGGAACGGTAACAATTACCTAACAAAAGTTTTTGTGATTCTTTAGAATCATAAGCAATCCATAATATGCCCTAACAATAGATGGATCAAATTGTTAATTCGATCTTATTTTTTTCATAAATTAATATATTGACTATCTATATTAAAGTCCATTGATCAAATGGTTCATATTTGTCAGATTGGTGTATGTTTGCATGGTAGCCTATGGAATGTCCCCTGAACAGAATGAAACAGTACTGGGCAATCTATTGGACTAAGCCTCCCATTTATATAAATTTCCTAACTTCCCCACCTTTACAAGGAGCTTAGCAATATACCAAACCTTTTGAATCACACACGGGGACACCAAATCACCGATCACCAGGGTTCATTTAATAGTAACATTGGAGAAAGCTATGGTCCAAGAGTCATACCATTTGGAATCCGGACCCTTTGATGGGGCTGATTTGTTACAACCGTCAATAGATCACATGGCTAGAGTCATCATCAAAGTGCTACTTAAGAATAAGAAGGAATATAAAGTAGGATACATGGATTATTAATGGTTTCAAATTGTTCATTGGAAATCTTTTATTTTGCTCATTCCCGACAATCAATTTTCCATGCCATTGATAGGATACTATGAGGTCGACCTCATGGGAGCTTCTCATGAGGTCGAGCTCCATGGTACCCAATGTGTCGTGTGATAGACATCTATGCCATGCGTTTGGTAGATCCCCTCTAGGTTATGGAATGTGCCAACAATCAGCTGTGTGTATTAAGAAAAAAGGCAATTTTATTTCTTCATAGGTAAAAAGAAACAAAACCACAACACTACTTGGGCTGGGCCATTGAACCGAAAAACAGCAGGCCCGCCTATCGTATTCCACTAAGACTCTATATATCCTATCTCATATGTAGGCTTCCCAAACTAGCTTTATCGGGAGTTCAGTTCCCTCAGACAATCGCAAGAAGTTCTCCCGTTGACCCTAGAACCCGTTTCCACTAAGAGTCGCTGCCTCATCTTGCCATCAGCGAGCTTGCTCTCTTCTCTGGCACCACCTGAATCTTCACCTCAAACGGCTCCTAATGGAATCCACATGGTGCCACAAATGCCACATCTTCCACATCTGTGGTGACTTCTTCTGGAGCATACCTACCACAATGGCTGAATCACTCTCCACCTCTACTCTGCAATATTCCTGAGCCTCGCACAGAGCTGGGCCCTCCACCAGAGCCTTCATTTCAGCCACATCATTGGATCCCACACCATATGCTGATGAGAACGTAAACAAAAACAACCCATCATGGTCCTGCAGATCCCCCCACCCCCGGAGGGCCCCGGGTTTCCCTGGGAGGAACCGTCAACGTTAATCTTTACCCCGCCATCATTAGGTTTGCCCAACCGCACCACCGTCGTTATTCGATTTGGAGGTCCATCTTGGCCTAATCCTAAGGCCTGGAGGATCTGCTGCCTCGTACTATTGGCAGAATACTACTTTGGGAGGCTACCTCCAATCAGTTTTAACCAGTTGATAACTCTGGAATTATGATTCTGAACGCCCTAGCCTTCCTTCGAAGCGGGGTTTATATATGAAACTCAGGTGGGTTACACGATCTTAAACAATGTGAAATCATAACTAAAACATCTAAAAGCACTTTGTGGGCCCCATCTGAGTTTTGGAATGGCCTGCAATTTGGTGTGGCCCCTCATCCAAGTGGGAGACAATGTGATGTAGAACGGCTCGATGATTATTTCATGGCCCAGATGAACCAAAAGAAGACCGGTCGGGGTCGAAAGTGATCCGGACCGTCAAGATCGTAAACCGGTCGTATCTCGCAATCCGGAATGAGTTTCTGGACATATAATATATCATTTTCGGGTAGCTTGAGCTACTTTAGCCACCCAACCCGGCTATGCCAGGTTGCACATACCGGAATCACGAGATTCGACCATATCGACGGTCATTAGGCTAGTTTATTTTCAGTTTTACTATTTATAGCAAGTTTTAATTCGATCATAACTTTTGATCCGTAGGGTTTTAGAGTTAGTGCCCAACATAAAAAGGGCTTAAAATATTTAGTAGAATAACGTGGTTGGGCCCGTTTGATAACTTTCTATTTTTGGCCGAAAACCAAGAGTTCTAATAGAATTGAGCGACTTCTATAAATAGTAAGTTTACTATTTATAGTAAGTTGCGTTTTCTAGGAGTTTGAGTTTGAGTTGGAGTCTGGTACTTTACCTAGGGTTTAGTTTCATATTTATATATATTGTAATTCCGTTTCTATTCATTCAATCTATCAAAAACAATTATTCGGAATTAAGTTTTTTTTTTTTTTTATTCTTTTATTTCTTCTCATGGATTCGAGAAACAATCAGTTAGGGAGACTGTGATCAACCTACCACGTCCTCCCTGCGTCACAATGCATGGGCGGATGTCTAAACCACATCTCATTAGGCCCTATATACAAGGAAGGTTTGAAAGGGCAGCATCCACACTCAACTATTGTCTATGGTGTACAATAGTCATGGATAGGCCTGATTTTTAGGCTCATGGCTCAAGCATGGAAGGGTGCATCTGATTGATCGGATAGATGTCCATCATGCATCACAATAGGGCCCACTCGATCTCATGGGGAGATCCCATGAGATCAACCTCACACACAAAGATGAGAGAGAGAGAGAGAGAGAGAGAGAGGGAAGGAGAGATTTCTAGGCATCTAAGATGATTAAAAAACCATAATAACAAAGTAGAAACTCCAAATAAGAAAATTTATATGACAATACTACTCTTCATAATGCACTAATCACTTATCAAACTGCCATTAATTTCTAATTATTATCACCACCACCATTTCCATCGTCGCCAACTTGGTGCTGGCCAGGGCTGCTACCCCAGCCACTAAACTTCTCCCTTGGTATGCTATGGTGGTTGCTTGTGGTACCGCTTCCAGTGTACCCTACTTGGTCTCCATCCTTACCATTCTTTTCCTGCATTGTTTTTTGCTGATTCTGTCCTTGTATTTCCTCCATCAAGACCTTTCTATCCATGGCCCAACAAGAGCTGACCATCATCAGGACTAGTACAATAGCTGCAAACTTCATTCCCGTTTTAAGATTGTTGTTGTTGCTCCGAAACTACACAAGAAGGAAATGCCAAAGATGAGATGTAAGTGTGTGTTTTTTCCTTTCACTTTAGGAACGCCAAGATCAGATGTTTATGTATATATAGAGAGAGAGAGGGAGACATGATAGGGTTATATAATTGGCAGTGGTTACAGTAATTTGATGATGGAGTCTCCACCAAAATGAAGCAATATTTAGTGGGTTGAAGCTATTATTCAGGATAAATGTTTATTTAATGTCACTGAATGATGGTTTGACAGAAATTGTTATCCACATTAATGCAATGATACGGTTTAGGCACTCCTCACAAGATAGAAAGAAAGTCAATTAAAACACAGTGATTTGTCTGTGGCCTTTGCTTGATGATGTAATGGAGCAATTGGATGATTTTTTTTTTTCAACAAAACTTTGATATATCCCGCGGTAAGTTTTGAGATTGCCAAATGTAATACTAATGCAAGCTTATAAGGAGCCAGGGACTAATGACAATGTTCTCATGTGCAAGGTACTAAACTCATGCAACCCATCCATGGCACAAGTGAAATACTACAAGTGAGGACGTGGATTGCATGTATTCAGTGTTTAATGGATTCATGTAACTCTAATGTGGCTCAATCTAAACGATTGGCGTCCGCACATCGGATGCCGGAACCGCAAATCACTTCGGGGATTTGCCAACACGAGATGATGATTTTACCCATTTCATTGACAGAATCACAGCTAATGCAGGCACGCAGATACAGGTTTTCTGCATCCTGCACGTCAAGCTAAACCATTAAAATTCTATGCCCGGTTTTTATTTATTTATTTATTTTTAAATAAGAGAGAATCTCATTTCATCATAGGAAAATGAACAACTCCGCTACTTTTCAGGCCGGGCTTCCAACAAAAAACACTGGCCCAGCCTATAGTATCCCACTTAAGGCCCTACACACCCTTTTACATATGCAGACTTCTCAAACCTGATTTATTTGTTGGCTTTACAAAGCCTTGGGAGAAATTCTAAAACAAGCAAAAAAACAAAGTACTCTATTGCTCTATTGTTGAATTTTTTTGATTGAGTTATACAAATGACTACACATTTCATCTATTTATAGACTCTTAGATAGACATAACTCATGGGCTGTTACAAGACTCTTCATTCTCCTAAAGGTCACATGTTGCAGCTCTTTCAATGAGACCCTTGAGAATATCAAAGGCTGCTGAAAACTGCTGGGTCATTTCTTGCTGTAATTTGCTGAAACTCATGAGAAATTGATTATGCAACTGTTGAGAAACCAAAGGTTGCTGCTGTAACAGCTGCCTTTTGGTTTGCTACTTCCAACACTCCCCTTCAAACCAAAATTGACTTCATTCCAAGCATTGATCTTAGTTGTCTGAATGCATCAGTTGGCAATGCCTTGGTGAATATGTTCGCGACCTGTTCAGTAGTGTGACAGTATTCTAATTTTACCACTTTCTACTTCACTTGATCTCTAAGAAAATGGTATCGAGTATTGATGTGCTTGCTCCTTCCATGCTGTACTGGATTTTTGGAGAGCTTGATTGTTGACTTGTTATCCACATATATGACTGTGGATCCTTCTTGCGGATGCTTCAGCTCCTTTAGCATATTTCTCAACCAAATCACTTCACAGACTGTAGACGATGCTGCTACATACTCTGCTTCACATGTGGACAGGGCAACCACACTCTGCTTCTTCGAATTCCATGTGAAAGTAGTCATTCCGAGATAGAATACATACCCAGTGGTACTCTTTCTTTCATCTTGATCACCTCCCCAATCACTGTCTGAGTATCCATACAGCATCGCTTCATCATCGTATGGATAGAAAAGACTGAATTCCATTGTTCCTTTGACGTACCTGATGATTCTTTTTGCGGCTAGCCAGTGTGATTCTTTTGGCGCTTCCATATACCTACTTAGAAGCCCAACACTGTAGACGATATCCGGCCTGTGATTGTGAGATACCTTAGGCTTCTAATCATACTCTTGAACAGAGTTGAGTTCACACTTCTTCCTTCTCCTTCTTTTCTTAGCTTCAGGCCCGTTGTTACAGGTGTGTTCACGGCATTGCAATCGGCCATCTTGAACTTTTCAAGTAATTCCTTGGCATACTTTTTCTGAGATATATAGATGTCACCATGTTGTTGCTTCACTTCGATGCCTAGAAAGAAAGACATCAGACCTCCGTCGGTCATCTCGAACTCCTTAAACATGGCCTTTTTGAATTCATCAAACATTGACTGGCTGTTCCCTGTAAACAGCAAATCATCAACATGCAGGCATGCTATGAGCATATCGCCATGAGCATTTTTCTTGATGTAGACTGCATGCTCATATGGACATTGGGCGAAGCCGTTCTCTTGAAGATAGCTGTCAATACGTGCATTCCAAGCACGTGGAGCTTGCTTCAACCCATAGAGGACTTTCTTTAGCTGATACACCTTATGTTCCTCCCCTTGCATAACAAACCCTTCAGGTTGGTCAACATAGACCTCTTCTTCCAAAATTCCACTCAGGAATGCAGATTTCACATCAAGTTGGTAGATCATCCAACTGTGATGTGCTGCAAGGGAGATAATCATCCTCACAGTGTCAAGGCGAGCAACAGGAGCGAAGACTTCTTCATAGTCTACCTCTTACTTTTGTTTGTATCCCTTTGCTACGAGCCTTGCCTTGTAGTGATCGATCTCACCATCAGCATTTCACTTTATCTTGTACACCCATTTGACGCCGATAGCTTTCTAGCCATTAGGAAGCATAGTCAGCTCCCATGTATCATTCTTTTTAATGGCATGAATTTCTTCTTTCATAGCTATTCTTCAACATTCTTCTTTTATGACCTCCTGGAACGTCAGAGGCTCATGATTTGCATACAGGCAGAATAGATTATCTTCTTCAATTTGCTCATAGATGTCACTTAAGCTTCTCATTTTGATGGGTGCCATGGGTAAGGATGAGCTGGTCGAATTTTGATTTGATGGAGTACTTTCAGGGCTTCTGTGAACTGATGATGGAACCGAAGAAGGTGTTGTGGGCGTTTGCTCTTGATGGTCATGCCTTTCTTCCTGTTCTTCTGTTTCGACTTGAATATCTTTGGTTGATTCTTTATCGTTCCATTTCCAGGCTTCTTCCTCATTAAAGACCACATCTCTACTCACGACTACTTTATTGGTTAGTGGGTTGTAGAGTTTGTAGGCTTTAAATTCTTCACTATAGCCGATGAAGATGCATTTCTCGCAACGATCATCAAGCTTTCTTCTTCTTGCTTCTGGAACTTGAGCGTAGGTGGCACACCCAACGATCCTTAGGTGCGCCACGCTCGGTTTATAGCCACTCCATGCCTCCTGTGGTGTCATGTTTCTGATGCTCTTGGTTGGACATCGATTGAGCAAGTAGGCAGTACATGCAACTGCCTCTGCCCATAAGTTCTTTGGCAAGCCTTTCTCTTTTAGCATCGTTCTCGTCATGTCGAGGATGGTGCGGTTCTTTTGTTCTACAATGCCATCTGCTGTGGCGTGTAGGCCATAGTGTGCTGATGCTTGATGCCTTGTTCCCTACAATAATCTCGAAATCCATTTGAGGTGTACTCTCCACCTCTATCAGATCTGAGTACTTTAATTTTGTGACCACTTTCAACTTCAACACGAGCTTTGAAAATTTTAAAGATAGTGAAAGCGGTAGATTTTTCTTTGATGCAATACACTCAAAGTCTTCTGCTAAAATCAATAAAGGTAATAAAGTATTTATTACCTCCAAGAGAGGGTGTTTCAAGTGGTCCACAAATATCAGTATGAACCAATTGAAGTGGTTCATTTGCTCTTCTGGACACTCCACTTGGAAAGGAGTTCCTTTGTTGCTTGCCGAGTGTGCACGCCTCACACACATGTTCTGGAGCTTCAATAGCAGGCAAGCCCTGTACCATGCTTGATGAAGACAATAGCTTTAAGCCGCTAAAATGGAGATGCCCAAAGCGAAAATGCCATCTCCATGAATCATTTTTCACGGTTCCATAGAGGCACTTCTCGATTTTTGTGTTGATTTGGAGCAGAAACATGCGATTCTTCGCCATTTGGACTTGAGCCACAAGTCTCCCGTGTGTATCTATTATAGAGAGAGAATAGTTTTCCATGTGTATGACATACCCCTTCTCAAGAAGTTGGCCGATACTGAGGATGTTACTTTTCATGTTTGGTACATAATACACATTGGAGATAAAATTTGGCACACCATTCTTCTGATAGATTTTAACTTTTCCTTTACCTTTCACTGGAACTTTTGATGAGTCTCCTAGACTCACGTTGCCACGAGCATCGTTTACCAGTTCCACGAACAGCTCCTTTCCACACATGTGGTTACTCGCACCAGAGTCGAGATACCACATGTCATGTTGATCACATGCTTTTTCATGTGCAAGAAGAAGTATGGAGTCTTCCTTTTCATGATTTGATGCTTCTGCATAATTAGAATGCTCATCTTGATCTACTGGTTTACTCCAGCAGTCTGAAGCATAATGGCCGAACTTGTTGCAATTGTAACATTGAATATTTTTTGTATTTCCACGACCACGCATGGATCGGCCTCTACCATTTCCTCTTATACAAAAATTGGTAAACTTCTGTTGATTTTGTTGATGGCTTGGATGATATCCATGCCCTCTGCCTCTTGCACGATTGCTAGTGCCACGGCCCCCTCTTTGTGTATGGCCATTATTTTGTTCATTTAGAGTCAACTTGGACTCCAAGGCATGTTCAAGCATCGGTCCAACATTTTTTTGCATTCGTTGCTCATGCACTTGCAACGATCCCATCAGTTCTTCAATGGACAGTTTTTCCAAGTCCTTTGGTTCTTCTATGGCCACAACCACATGCTTAAATTTGAGTGTAAGGGATCGAAGTATTTTTTCGACCACCCTCACATACTCAATCTTTTCACCATTTCTTTTCAAGTTGTTAACAATGACAAGCAACTTTGAAAAATAATTCGAAATGGACTCACCTTCCTTCATGTGAGAGGTCTCAAACTCGGCCCTAAAGGTTTGGAGGCGAACCTTCTTCACACGATCAACTCCTTTGAAAATAGTGCTAAGAATCTCCCATGCTTGCTTGCTTGTTGTCGCTTTAGCGATCCATTCAAAGGTGGACTCATCCAACCCTTGATAGACAAGAAACAAAGCCTTCTTGTCCTTCTTTCTTTGATCTTTGAGGACCGCCCTTTGATCAACGGTGTAAACGGCTTCTTGCTCCATAGTGGGTTCTACATACCCATCGGTAACGATCTCCCATAGATCTTGTGACCTGAACAGTGCCTTCATCTGGATGCACCAATTCTCATAGTTGTCTTTTGACAACCTCAGAATTTGGGGCTGAATAGTGGTGGCCATCTTCACTAGACTATGGAATTGGCACCTAGGACCGGTGGCTCTGATACCACTTTGTTGGCTTTACAAAGCCTTGGGAGAAATTCTAAATCAAGTAGGAAGAAAAAAAAACAAAGTACTTTATTGCTCTATTGCTGAATTTTTTTGATTGAGTTATACAAATGACTACACATTTCACCTATTTATAGACTCTTAGATAAACATAAGTCATGGGCTGTTACAAGACTCTTCATTCTCCTAAAGGTCACATGTTACAACTCTTTCAATGAGACCCTTGAGAATCTCAAAGGTTGCTAAAAACTGCTGGGTCATTTCTTACTGTAATTTGCTGAAACTGATGAGAAATTGATTATGCAACTGTTAAGAAACCAAAGGTTGCTGCTGTAACAACTGCCTTTTGGTTTGCTACTTCCAACATTATTGAGATTTAGGTTCCCTCGGACTAGAATAGGAGGCTCTATCGTCGACCTTAAAACCCGCTGGCCCTAAGTATTGCTGACCCATCTTGCCAAGATGTCCCCAACTTTTTTTTTTTTAAGAAAAGAAATCTTTATTCACAAAAAAAAACATTTTACAATTCGGGCGAGCCCCGTTACAAAAGAAAGCGGAGCTACCTACTGTAGACTACCTAACTACAAAATGGAACCACTATAGGGCCCCTCCACTCTTGACTAGAGCAGCACCCCAGCACCTACGGAACCCAGGACTTGGGCTGCCTAATAAAAGCCTAGGTAGAATCTCAAAGACTACGCCAGCAGGCCGATACTATTTACACAACCAATTGGACCAGCCCCACCCTGTCCACGAAAAGCTCACTCGAATATCCGTCGGGAGCTCGACGGACCAAAGATTTCTTTCCTTTGGGTAGCGCTACCCCTCCTCGCTAAAGCATCCGCCACCCCAGTTACCTCCCACGGCACGAAGATAATAGAAATGGACCTACCACTCTTCAGCTGATTAAACTGGACCCATTTATACCAGATACCCCATGGGGAGGGGGGGTTTATTCTGCTTGGTTAGCAACTCCACCAAGAATTTGGAATCCCTTTCTACTTTGATATTTGAGAAACCCCTTTCCACTTCCATGGAAACACCCTCCAGAAGAGATCTACATTCAGCCTGGGTGTTGGAGCCGATCCCAAATCCTTGGGAGAAGGCAAAGAGGAAGTTACCACTTGGGCCCCTGCCCACTCTGCCCCCTCCAGACGGGTCTAGGTTAACCCTCGAAGAGCTGTCTACGTTGACCTTGATCCACTCAGGTTCCAGTCTCAACCACTTCATTACCTGCGGATGAGGAGTCTTAGCGGGATGAGCGTCCAGAACGACATCTTGGAAGAGCACCCTCGAGGTGGGGCTGGAAACTCTGGACCGGGGGAGCCCCTCAGTAAACCGCCGCTCCCACTGCATTACCTTGGAAACTACCTTCTTGTCGTCCACATGCTCTCCCTCAAATATGCTCGAATTCCTGGCTTTCCAGATATCCCAAAGGATACAGCAAGGAAGGAGGCCTTTAAGAATAGAGAGGCCATCAGTGCTGGACGCTGCATTCAACCATTGTATCGCACGACTGAAAACTGTCTAGCCCCCTAGGAGCGAAACACCCATGAGGGAACTCAAGAACCTCCAAACCTTGGAAGAAAGCTTGCCCGAGGAGAAGAGGTGGTCCACCGATTCAATCTCTAGGGCATGATCAGCAAAGCAGCAGGAGCATTTCGACGCAAGCTTCACACCTTTACCTGGACCCGCTCATCGACCGGGACCATTCTATGCAAAAGCCTTCAAATAAATATAGCAATTTTTAGGGGCAGCTTATTGTTCCAAAGCCAAGTAGCCCAGGTACAATGAACCGCAGGTCTCCTGCAAAGCATCTAGGCTGATTTCACCACGAACTCGCTCGAAGGCGTTCTCGTCCAAACACACCTATCTTACTCTTCGCTGGTGCACATCCCTCCTGAATCTGATCAAGCACTTGACGAGGAAGGAGAGCACTCGCCGACAAATTTTGGATGAGACCTTCCTAGCCAAGGAGGTCAACACCTTCAACTGAGCAAGTTGAGTTGGGACAGGGACTGAGCAATAGCCCTCCAGTGTTCCCAGCGACGACCACACCGAGCTCCACATATTGCAACTCCCTTTGCCAATCATCCATTTGACGTGCTCCTTAAGCATAGGAAGGCTTCTTCGAATGGCCTTCCAGAAAGGGGAGCCCAAGGTAAGAGGGATAACTATTCGCTTCCCCAAGTGTAGGGTTGCGATGTAGTAATAATTTGGTAGAGACCGAGATCGTTCTCAGGGACTTGTTAGGAATTCACAAAATTACTTCTAATATTCTCTAATTGAGAGCTAACTAAATAGATTTCTAGAATTGAATGTAGATAGAATTCTTAAACTAAAAGTGAATGTAATCAATATAAAAGAGCACTAGGGGTCCAAGGATCCACTTGTAGCAATCCTTGATGCATAATTCATTGTGATTTCCCAATTACACAACTAGAATCGAAATCAAATCCTATCTAGTCGGATGATAGAGCGGTTATAACAAACAATTTGTCATATGTGTGATTTATATACATGATTCCCTCAATTCAAGTTAGGACTTGAGCACACTCAATTACATAGGTCAATACTAGTTCCAATAGATTAAAATCACAATCATAATCATCATTAAACTCTATCACAAAGCATAATTAGATCATGATTTGAACTTCATTCAAATCACATACACAATTAACACATAATTCAGAATTTGGAACAAAAAAGTAGAATTTTGGTTTGAAGTTCCCACATGAGAATCCAAGTCTAGAGTGTATTGAATCCGATTCCTTGGAGCGTACAGGTTTAGAACCGTGGAAATCAATTAAGAACTAAAGCAATTCTTCCAAACATCCATGAGCCATCATAAGATTAAGAAAATTACTTAGAACTTTATTTAAACTTTTAAAAACCATTATTCTTCAATAAATCCAACTTGAAACCAAAACAAACGAATTAAAGCATCTCAGATTCACTACAAGCTTCACCTCTTAGCCCTAGCTAAGAGGTTTAGCCGTTCATGACCCAAGGAAACAAGAAAACAACTAAAAACAAGAACTAGAAAGCAACAAACTAGAGGGAGTTGTGGAACTCTGATTCCGTCCTTCTCCAAATCCCACCTTCTTAGATCTCTTTTAGGATGCCTTAACTACAATCCTTAGGTCCCCTTTTATAGTGGAGAGGTCCTACCACCTCAGAATCTTTCAGATTTGCGCAGCACCTACGCACTTGTTGTTGAACCTCTAATTTATACATTGCATTGCCCATTACATCGCATTATATGCATGGTTTTCATGTTTAGAAGGACCATCTAATGCATATTTTGTGATTTTAGGAATGAGAGCAGACTTCACTCAATTGGAGACAAAAAAAGGTCCATTTAGAACCTGTGAATGAAGGTCCAAGGTGGACAAAAGAAGGAAGAAGAAAGAGGGAGAAAAGAGAATAAAGAAAAGAAGAAAAAGTAGAAGAATGGTTAGTCCGACCGGTCGTCCGACCAGTCGGCCACACCTTTGGACACCACTGGAAGAAGGACCAGTTGGTCTGACCGGTCTTGACCGGTCGGCCAACCGGTTGGTGCCGCTGCTGAGCTCACTGGACGCATGACCAGAGTGGTCCGACCGGTCGTGACTGGTCGGCCAACAGGTCGGTGGCTGTTGGGAAACCCTTTAGACTAAAAATACATGTAGTCCGACCGGTCTTGACCGGTCGGCCATCAAGGTGGGAAGTCCACTGCACTCCCTGGACGGTTAGACAGGGTGGTCCGACCGGTCGTCCATACGTGAAATCAGGCAGTTTCTATTTCTGGTTCTGAAAATTGCTGCGCACTGCGTAACATTACGCGGATTCTGGATGTTTCCGACGCAACCGAGCGTCCTCATTATAAAAGGACACCTAGGGGCTCTTCCTAGGGCATCATAGAAACTAAGGGACGTGGTGCTAGAGAGAGGAAGCCATCGTGGAGCGTCAGCAACCCTCCAAACTCCAGTTTTTCTATATTTTCTAGTTTTTTCATGAGTTCTAGTTGTAGTATGATAATGCTCGGCTAGAATCTCTCAGCTAAGGCTGAGAGGTGAAGCATGTAGCTACTTTCCATGTTTAATTCAGTTTAATTCAAGTAATTTCAATTCAAGTTTGGATTTTTATTTATTCTAGTTCTTCAAGTTGGTAGTTTGAGATGTTTTATGAGAGTTCATGTGCTTCGGACATGGATTCCTTGCAATTCTCTGAGATTATTATACTGTGGCTGTTTAGATTCGAATTATAGTAGTCCTTGAACAGGCCATAGTCCATAGGCATGGCTGTTACTCCGAAGGATATGATTTCGAAGTCTACATGTGTTGAATGGGACTAGAACTTGGAAGTTCAACTTGAATGGGATTGAATGTGTTTGAATGCTTTATTTTCCAACTAGATGAGAGATAGAACTTCAAATCTAGTTGTGCTCTATGCTTGGATTGACATGGGATTGCTACAAGTGGATCCTTAAATGCCTTAGTACCTTTAAACTACTGTTTTCATTAAAGTTACTGTTTTAGTTAATTACTCAATTGAATTCTCCATTTATTGCAAACTGAGTTGCTGGAATAGTTTGGAATTTGTTATCCAATTCCCTGTAGATCGACCTCGGTCTTACCGAGTTTTATTACTACATCGCAGCCTTACACTTGAGGCGAGTGAACAAGTTTTTGGCGCCGCTGCCGGGGAATTTAGATAACGATTTTCAAATTGTTTTGGTGACTGTAGAAGTAGAAGTAGATAGGTTTTCTGATATTTTTAGAACTAACAAATTGTTTTGCTTTGTAGGATTTCTTCTCTAGTTCAAGCGCATCGGGTAATACCTTTCTAACTTAGCTTTTTACAGATTTTCTATTTTCAGATTAATTTCAGATTTCTAGGATTTAGGTTTAGTCAGTTTTTGGTTGAGTGGTTTCTGTCCCGTTGGGAACGTAACCACTCCAATCGTCTCCAATCCGAAGGTGGTTTAGTTAGACCATTGTCAGTCCATAAACGAGTCCGGAATTACCAAGAACGTTGTGAAAGTTGGGGAGTATGGATCAAACACCTTTAAGGAATCCTCCCTCTCCTACTCCAACTACAAACGCAAATCAAGAGGGAGTAGGAGAGAATGAGGTACATAACGTTCCTCCAATGAGATCACTGCGGGATTACCTACAACCAGCCAGTGCAATTACACCCTCTTGCGTGGTTCTACCACCAAACGGCGGAAACATTGACATAAAGCTGGGTGTAATTCAACTTATACCAAAGTTCCATGGGCTAGACTCTGACCGCCCATATCTGCACTTGAAAGAATTCGAAGAAGTGGTGGCTACCTTGCAATACACCAATGTTTCTGGAGATATCATTAAGCTTAAACTCTTTCCCTTTTCATTGAAAGAAAGAGCCAAAGATTGGCTTCACTATCTTAGACCACATTTGATTGGGTCATAAAATGAGATGACCCGGGAATTCTTGAAAAAGTTCTTCCCGGCTCATAAAACGAACACCCTTCGAAGAGCCATAATGAATTTCTCGGCTAAAGAGGGTGAATCTTTCTTCCAATGTTGGGAGAGATTTAAGGACCTCCTACTTGCTTGCCCACATCATGGTTATGAGAGTTGGCGAATTATAAACTTTTTCAACGATGGATTAAGTTCCAATATGCACCAATTTGTAGAGATGATGTGCAATGGCGAGTTTATGAGCAAAAATCCAGATGAGGCTTGGAGTTATTTGGACATGTTGGCTGAAAATGCCCAATCCTGGGATACCTCGGATAAACCCAATAACCCCAAGCCTATTCAAGAGAAAGAGAACGGAGGGATTTATATTCTCAAGGAGGAAGACGACGTGAATGCAAGGATAGCCAACATCACAAGGAAGATCGAGGCCATGGAACTTAGTAAAAGTGGAGTTCCAAAGTCCAATGAAGCTATTGAGACCATATGTGGGATTTGTCACACCAATTTACACGCTACACAAGATTGTCCCACAATTCCTGCATTTCAAGAGGTATTACATGAACATGCAAATGCCACATATGGGTATCAACGGCCTTTCAATGGACCGGTGGGTAATACGTACAATACTAGTTGGAAGAACCACCTAAATTTCAGTTGGAAGAATGCTCCCACGGGCAATCCTACCAACTCTCAAGGAGGGCCACCCATGCAAAATATGGCCCCACCTCAATTCTCAATGGAGGATACCTTGAAAGCGTTTATACAAGGGCAAACGCAAATAAATCAAACAAATCAGCAAATGTTCCAAGAGCTTAAAGTCTCGGTTGATGAGATTAAGGGACGCTTGAATGCTAGGGAAGGGACCTTTCCGGCCCAACTTCAGCCCAATCCAAAGCAAGTACATGAAGTGAGCATTCCTAATCCTTCCAACCAACACATGGAGTAAGCCAAATCCATCACCACTCTTAGAAGTGGTAAACAAATTGAAAAATCTATTCTGGTGAAGGCCGACAAGCCTAATGATCTGGTAAATTCTGAGGATGAGGATGGATCTAACTTAGCCCCACAAGAAATGGAACGCGTTTACAAGCCCGTAGCACCATTCCCTTTGAGATTGGTTGCCCCAAAATCTCTTCCAAACTCTCATGATATTCTAGATATTTTCAGACAAGTCAAGATTAACATTCCTTTGCTTGATGCCATCAAACAAATCCCCTCTGATGCCAAGTTTCTAAAGGACCTATGCACAACAAAATGCAAATATAATGTGCAGCAAAAGGCCTTCTTAAATGAGCAAGTGAGTGCCATTCTCACTCAAACGACCCCCCCAAAATTCAAAGATCCCGGTAGTCCCACCATCTCATGTATCATTGGAGACTATCGGATTGAGCGTGCGTTCCTAGATTTGGGGGCAAGTGTGAACTTGATCCCATACTCGGTATATGAGCAATTGGGTCTTGGTGAATTAAAACCCACCAAAACCACGTTGCAACTCGCTGATAGATTTATCCGTGTACCGAGGGGGATAGTTGAGGATGTTCTAGTCCAAGTTGATAAATTCTACACACAACCGGTTTTAGATGCTAGCACTCAAATACCGGTGATCTTAGGCCACCCATTCCTTGCTACATCAAACACAATCATCAATTGTCGGAATGGGGTGATGCAATTATCCTTTGGGAACATGACATTAGAGGTGAATGTGTTCCACTTGGGCAAAAGACATAGGGATGTTGATGATGACGAGTTCTTCGAGGTGAACATGCTCGAATCTTTTAAAGAAGAAGAACTCCTCCAACTTGAACCACTAGAAAGCTTGGAGACATGCTTGGCATATTTCATGGATTCCGAAGACCCCATCATTAGTGGAATTGTACAAGCATTGAATATAGAGAGACCGGTAGTTGGTACTAGCTGGTGGAGGCCCCATTTTGAAAAGTTGCCACCAACCACATCAAGGCCTCTACCGTCTAACATCAAACCACCGAAACTTGACCTTAAACCATTGCTATCCGAGCTTAAATATGTATATTTGGGTCAAGAGGAAACTTTCCCAGTTGTCATTGCCTCTCACCTAGAGAAAGACCAAGAGCTCAAATTGATTGAGCTACTCAAAGAACATAGGGAAGCCATAGGTTGGACAATAGCGGATCTCAAAGGGATAGATTCTTCGGTTTGTACTCACCGTATACACCTTGAAGAAAATGCAAAAACGACTAGACAACCTCAAAGACGGCTAAATACAAACATGACGGAGGTTGTCAAAGCCGAGGTGTTAAAGCTATTAGATGTGGGTATCATCTACCCCATCTCGGATAGCCAATGGGTGAGTCCTACCCATGTTGTCCCCAAGAAATTCGGTATTACCATCATAGAAAATGCCAATAACGAGCTTATACCGACTAGGGTGACCACCGGTTGGCGTATGTGCATTGATTATAGGAAGCTCAACACGGTTATTAGGAAAGACCACTTCCCTCTCCCATTCATGGATCAAATTTTGGAGAGGTTATCAGGCCATTCCTATTATTGCTTCCTAGATGGCTATTTCGGATGCAACCAAATTGAGATAGCCTCAGAGGACCAAGAGAAAACCACATTTACATGCCCGTTTGGTACCTTCGCATACCGAAGAATGCCATTCGGGCTATGTAATGCACCCGTCACATTCCAATGATGCATGTTGAGTATTTTCTCGGACACGGTGGGTGAGTTTATTAAGGTATTCATGGATGACTTTTCTATTTTTGGTTGTACTTTTGACAAGTGCCTCAATCACTTGAAGTTGGTCTTGATGAGGTGTGAGGAGAAGAAGCTCGTTTTAAATTGGGAAAAGTGCCATTTCATGGTACAAAGAGGAATAGTTCTTGGACATATCATCTCGTCCAATGGAATAGAAGTAGACCGGGCAAAAATTGACATAATTTCCAATCTACCACCACCCAAAAGCATATGCGATGTGCGGTCCTTCCTTGGACACGCCGGTTTCTATAGAAGATTCATAAAGGATTTTAGCCATATATCAAGGCCTTGATGTAACCTTCTACAAAAGAAGAACCAATTTGAGTGGAGTGCCGAATGTCAATTAGCTTTTTCAAAGCTAAAAGAGATGTTGACAACCGCGCCTATCATGCAACCACTAGATTGGTCCATTCCTTTTGAGTTGATGTGCGATGCGAGCGATTATGCTATTAGGGCGGTGTTAGGCCAAAAGAAAGATAAGAAGCCCCATGTTATCTACTACGCAAGTAGGACCTTGAATCCCGCCCAAGTTAATTACTCGACTACGGAGAAAGAGCTCCTAACCATCATCTTTGCCTTGGACAAATTTAGGCCTTACTTAATAGGATCCAAAGTAATCGTTTACACAGATCATGCGGCGCTGAAACACCTTCTTTCTAATAAGGATGCCAAGCCCCGTTTGCTTAGATGGATCCAACTCCTTCAAGAATTCGATTTGGAGATCAAAGATAAGAAGGGGGTAGAAAATGTGGTGGCGGATCATCTCTCCCGCCTAGTCCTACCTAATTCCATTGACGAGTCACTTATTGAGGACTCATTCCCTGATGAGCAACTCTTTGTTGCTTTGCATCCACCGTGGTACGTTGACATAGCTAATTATCTATCCACAGGTGCGATGCCGATTCATTGGACTGCGCAGGACAAACGTAAATTTCTAAGGGAAGTGCACAGATTTTTCTGGGATGAACCTCTGTTGTTTAAATATTGCCCAGACCAAATCATAAGGAGATGTGTCCCTGATGATGAACATAATTCCGTCATCTCCTTTTGTCATGATCAAGCATGTGAGGGTCATTTTTCCGCCAAGAAAACCACTGCAAAAATTCTGCAGTGTGGTTTTTATTGGCCCACGCTATTTAAAGACACCCACGAGTTTTGCAAAGCATGCGAGCATTGCCAAAAGTTATGAGGGTTATCCCGTCGAAATATGATGCCTCTCACCCCAATTCAACATCTTGAAGTCTTTAACTGTTGGGTCATCGATTTCATAGGACCATTCCCCTCATCTTTTGGACATTTCTATATCTTGCTTGCCGTAGACTATGTCTCTAAATGGATAGAGGCTATCCCATGTAGAACCAATGATCATTGCACGGTTCTTAAGTTTCTCAAAGAAAACATACTCTTTAGATTTAGGACGCCTCGAGCCATCATTAGTGATGGTGGTTCTCACTTTTGCAACAGACCTTTTGAAGCTTTAATGAAGAAATACGGTATTAGGCATAAAGTGAGTACCCCATACCATCCACAGACAAGTGGGCAAGCTGAAATCTCCAATAGGAAAATCAAACAGATTTTGAAAAAGACGGTGAGATCGGATCGCAAGGATTGGTCCCTAAGATTAGATGATGCACTTTGGGCTCACCGTACCGCTTACAAGACACCCATTGGAATGTCCCCTTATAGACTCGTCTATGGGAAAGCTTGCCACTTGCCTGTGGAGATAGAACACAAAGCCTATTGGGCAATTCGGGCTTTAAATTTTGACATTGACAAGGCTAACTCGCTTCGCAAACTTCAATTAAATGAGCTAGATGAGATCCGGAACGATGCGTATGAGAACTCGAGAATCTACAAGAGTAAGATGAAGGCCTTTCATGACAAGCACATCTTTGGGAATCTTTCCATGAAGGACAGAAAGTGCTCTTGTACAATTCCCGACTTCATCTTTTTCTGAGAAAACTACGATCTCGATGGACCGGCCCATATATTGTCAAAGAAGTTTTTTCTCATGGGGCCGTTGAGATTGAGAATGCAGCAAATGGTAATTGTTTTAAAGTTAATGGACAACGCCTTAAACCATTTGTTGAGAAATTTGATTTAGAGGACATGTCCATCACTCTAAATGATCCTGTGTATCAGGATGATTGATCTCCTAGTCTGACGGAGGTATAACATAGGTAGGTTTAGTTGTTTAGTTTTACTGTTTTAGTAGGATTTAGTTGTTGGAGTTGTAGACTTCCATGATCGCTCTCACAGGTACTATTGTTCTCACTCTCTCATATTTTACCATTGCTCTCATGTTCATGCTCATTACATATCTTTTTACATTGAGGACAATGCAAGATTTGGTTGGGGGTGAGATGAGATTCTTCATCTAGCATGTTGCAACATTTCGAGCATCATACGTGCAAATTTTTTTCAAATTTTCTAAAATTTCAAAACTCTTTTAGAAAACCTTATTTCTATGCATTCGAGATGATATGAGTATAAGAAGAGGAGATACGAAGTGTGTGATGTTGTAAGTCTTGAACTTCTCCTAACATAATGGTTGTATATGTTAGTTCCCCTATTGTTGTGAGTGATAGAAAATTTGAACACCTTTACACTTAGTTCACATTACACGATTTTTATGTGTTGAAAGGATTATGCGATTTGTGGTTGAACTAGCCTTTGATTTAAAGGTGTTAAGAAACCAAGCCGGGGTACTTTGTCCATCCTTGTCCATGGGAAAATAATGAAAGATATGGATTTCTAAAAATCCTATCTAATTTAAAAGAAAAAGGAAAAGGAAGGATGAATTGGGAATGATGGAAATTTTGTGGAAATTTTCGAAAAGGGCTACCTATTACCAACCGGGGGATGGTCTACCCGTAACCAAAGTCGGAAATGGGACGTAGTGTGAAAGTCGTCGGAGGGACGGTAAGGCAAATTCCTGTCATTGGCTTGTTGTTTCTCTGTACACCTTGAGATCCTTAGTTTAGTTGATCTATGGAGAAGATAATCCCAGAAACTCATGAGATGAACTTTCACTATGCACACTAGGTTGGATTTGTTCGAGTTCTTCTATTTATCAATCAATCAGCGGGAATTTCATGTAGACACTTATTATGCTTTGAGAGTTAAGGTTTCAACTTCTATCACCCAATTTCTCCAAATTTTATACTTATATGTCTTGGAATGGATAGAAACATGGTTTCTGGAGGAGAGTTGGTTTGAAGGTTTGAAATTGTTTCACGTATATTTTGCTCGGGACTAGCAAAAAGTTGGTTGGGGAGTGTGTTGAACCTCCAATTTATACATTGCATTGCCCATTACATCGCATTATATGCATGGTTTTCATGTTTAGAAGGACCATCTAATGCATGTTTTGTGATTTTAGGAATGAGAGCAGACTTCACTCAATTGGAGACCAAAAAGGGTCCATTTAGAACCTGTGAATGAAGGTCCAAGGTGGACTAAAGAAGGAAGAAGAAAGAGGGAGAAAAGAGAATAAAGAAAAGAAGAAAAAGAAGAAGAATGGTTAGTCCGACCGGTCGGCCACACCTTTGGACACCACTGGAAGAAGGACCAGTTGGTCCGACCGGTCTTAACCGGTCGGTGCCGCTGCTGAGCTCGCTGGATGCATGACCAGAGTGGTCCGACCGGTCGTGACCGGTCGGCCAACAGGTCGGTGGCTGCTGGGAAACCCTCTGGACTAAAAATACATGTAGTCCGACCGGTCTTGACCGGTCGGCCATCAAGGTGGGAAGTGCACTGCACTCCCTGGACGGTTAAACAGGGTGGTCCGACCGGTCGTGACCGGTCGGCCAGCCCAGTCCGACCGGTCGGCCATACGTGAAATCAGGCAGTTTCTATTTCTGGTTCCGAAAATTGCTGCGCACTGCGTAACCTTACACGGATTCTGGATGTTTCCGACGCAACCAAGCGTCCTCACTATAAAAGGACACCTAGGGGCTCTTCCTAGGGCATCATAGAAGCTAAGGGACGTGGTTTTAGAGAGAGGAAGCCGTCGTGGAGCGTCTGCAACCCTCCAAACTCCAGTTTTTCTATGTTTTCTAGTTTTTTCATGAGTTCTAGTTGTAGTATGACAATGCTTGGCTAGAATCTCTCAGCGAAGGCTGAGAGGTGAAGCTTGTAGCTACTTTCCATGTTTTATTCAGTTTAATTCAAGTAATTTCAATTCAAGTTTGGATTTTTATTTATTCTAGTTCTTCAAGTTGGTAGTTTGAGATGTTTTATGAGAGTTCATGTGCTTCGGACATGGATTCCTTACAATTCTCTGAGATTATCATATCGTGGTTGTTTAGATTTGAATTATAGTAGTCCTTGAGAAGGCCATAGTCCATAGGCATGGCTGTTACTCCGAAGGCTATGATTTCGAAGTCTACATGTGTTGAATGGGACTAGAACTTGGAAGTTCAGCTTGAATGGGATTGAATGCATTTGAATGCTTTATTTTCCAACTAGATGAGAGATAGAACTTCAAATCTAGTTGTGCTCTATGCTTGGATTGATTGGATTGACATGGGATTGCTACAAGTGGATCCTTGAATGCCTTAGTACCTTTAAACTACTGTTTTCATTAAAGTTACTATTTTAGTTAATTACTCAATTGAATTCTCTATTTATTGCAAACTGAGTTGCTGGAATAGTTTGGAATTTATTATCCAATTCCCTGTGGATCGACCTCGGTCTTACCGAGTTTTATTACTACATCGCAACCTTACACTTGAGGCGAGCGAACACTTGTGCACAAAATTGAAGCTTCTATGAGAAGCTGCTGGATTCCACCCGTAATACCCTGGGCAACCGGTCTTGACTGGTTGGACTTGGTTAGCTAACCAGTCTTGACCGGTTGGACCCTTTCTTTGATCACTCCAGAGAGCAGAAGTTGGGGGGGGGGGGGGGGGGTTGTGTTGTGTTTGGTGTCCAGAGAGGTAAAGGAGCATGGCCAACCAGTCAAGACTGGTCGTGGCCCTCTTAGCCGACCGTTCATGACCGGTCGGACCTGATTTTCTTCACTCTTCTCCTTTCTTTCTTCTCTCTTCGCTCTCCTTGCTTTCTTCTTTCTTTGGCCCACCTTGGGTCTTCATCCCAGGCTCCTAAATGTACTCTTTTAGCTATCAATTGGGTGAAGTCTCTCTCATTCCTATAATCTTAAAATCATGCATTAGAGTAGTCTTTAAGCTTGAAAACCATGCATAGTTAGTGATGAAATGGGGTTAGAATATACACATTTAAGCGCTCAACAATAACAGGCAGCTCTCCCATGAAATTTGAGGGAAATTTGCTCCTCATGAACTTAACCCACAAGCTGCTCTACGGCTCGAAGAAGGTGGTCCATTCGAGCTTCATTTTGAGACTGGCTTTAAAATCCTTCAACCTTCTAACTCCCAAACCCCCTTCTTTAGGAGGGAGGGTGATCTTCTTCCAGCTAATCCAGTGAGTTTTGGGCTTTTCCTTTGCACCACCCCTAGAAAAAATCAGCAAACACCTTCTCAAGTTGAGAGAGAAAACCCACTAGTACCTCCACCATGGCTATCTGGTGGACTAGGACACTGCTAAGCACCTGCTTGATCAACAACACTCTACCCACTTGTGACAAGCATCTAGATTGCCACCCTTTGATGCTGCTACAAATTCGATCAAGTAGCGGTTGGAAATACGCTAAATAGGATCTCCCCTGATTATCAGCACCCTTAAGAATGAAAAAACGGTAGAGGACCTTAGGATGTCCAAGGTTCTCTCAATGAAATGCACCCTGGAAGATGGCAAACTTCTTTCCACCTGGAAAGAACTCTTGCCCCTATTCATTCTTTATCCGAGATCCTCTCGAACTCCTTGAGGAAAAGGTTGATCTTATTTAGCTCCCTTCTACTGCCATTGTTAAATAGAATCGCGTCGTCCGCATATAGGAGATGAGAGATCATGGGTGCATTTCTATGAGTCTTGTAAGGCTGGCCTAAAACCAAATCGAAGAGATGCTTGAAGCCCCTGTTGAACACTTCGGTTGCTATAATGAATAAGTACAGGGAAATAGGATCTCCCTGACGAAGCCCCCTCGAGGATTTAAAGAAACTGCACGCTTCCCCATTCATTAGCATAGAAAATTAACTATTTGACTATCATATTACTTCAACGATTGAATCCATCTTTGAGCAAACTTAAATCTGACAAGGAACCTCAACGAGAAAGCTCCATTTGATCCTATCGTACGCCTTCTTCATGTCCAACTTGATCATCACGTTCCCTCCTTTGACCTTCCTCCCAATATCTCAGCCATGGACTGCTTTAGTATGAACGCTCCCAGCTCCTCTGACACCAGGGAAGGGAGCAAGAGAGCTAGCTTATTAGCAATAACTTTTGAGAAGATCTTATACATACAGTTACACGGACTAATAGGCCGAAATTTCGAGAACTTTGATGGGGCAGGGACCTTTGGGATGAGGCAAAGAAGGGATGACGTAAAAGCTTTGGGAATCTTACCCCCTTGGAGAAGGAATTGCATTTCATGCAGCATGTTGTGCTGAATAAAATTTCAACAGGATTTGAAAAAAGCTCCAAAAAAACCATCGGGCCCAGGGACTCCATCAGGGAGAAGTGCTTCAACCGTTGCCTTAACCTCCTCCATTACTGGATCCTTGAGAAGGTTTTGATTATCTTCCTTATTAACAATCCACGCAATCACATGGAGAAGCTCACTTGAAGGATCGCAAGACTCCGCTTGGAAAAGACCCGCAAAGAATCTCATCGCTTCCCTAATTTCCTCTGAGTTAGACGTCTTGCTTCCATCTCTCCGCTGAATTTAATGGATAGCCACCCTTTTCCCCTTCTCATTGGCAGAATTAAAGAAGAAACTCGTGTTTCGGTCACCTTCCTTTAACCAGGAGTTTCTGGATTTTTGTTTCAAAAAAATCTCTCCTAAAAGCTTTAGTTGCGACAGGTTGTTCTTTGCTGCTATGAGGTCGTCGATGCTTGACGAAATCAGGTCCCTCTGCATATCCATTTCCACCCAGTTTACCTCTTTTTCCGCCATGTTAATCTTGCTGAAAATATCGTCGAAGACCTCTCTATTCCAGCTTTGCGCTGCCCCTTTAACTGCCTTTAGCTTCGCCACAAGAATCAGCATCGGGTTGCCCGCGGGTTCACTACCATTTGCCTCCCAGACCCCTTAGACCATTGGCATGAACAAGCTATCTTCCAGCCACATTCTTTGAAAATGGAATGGTTGAGGGAAGGATGTATTCTTCTCTGGAAAAGAGATAAGAAGGGGGAATGATCCGAATTCACCCGCGACAGGTGCGTCACCTCTAAGGATGGGAACTTCTGAAATCACTCGTTATTACATAAAGCTCTGTCAAGCCTGATCCACACTTGTTATAGGCCTGCTTCATTATTACACCACGTATAACCATTTTCCACAAAACCAGCGTCCTTGGGCTCTACCCGATTTACAGCTTCCGCAAAATCATTGTAGGACGGCGAGGGCCTTCCACGCCCCCCCGATCTTCTCATGTTGCGCTAGGATCTCATTGAAATCCCCACACACCAGCCAAGGACCCGGGTAGTGGACACAATATTAGCCATCTCTGCCCATAACAGTCTCCTAAGAATAGCGGAGCATTTGGCATAAACCACCGAGATTAGCACTGAGAGGGCCCCATCCTGTGAGGTCACCTTTAAAGATAACATCTGGTCTGAAGCTGAGTGGATTGATACCTGGAGCGATGACTTAACAAACACCCAAAATTTCCCCCCAACTGTCGTGTTCGAGAAGGAAGTATGAAAACCCAACCTCAGCCCAGTATTAACTCACTTGACTTCGCTGCTCATAGGTTCTAAAATGGCAACTAAGCCCGGCTTGAAGGAGCGGATATACCGATTAGCGGTGCCAATCATTGCATCATTTCCCACACCCCGAGCATTCTAAATGATCATCTTATCCATCTGATACACATCCTGAGTTCATGGCCCTCCCCGTGCTCTCCTGCTGACGCCCTCCTTAGCAAACGGGCCCTGAGAAGTGGGTCCTTGCTTGTTAGAAACATTCCTACGTCTGAACACCCTAACCTGTAGCTCTCCTTTCTCCTTCCAATTTATCATCTGCTCGAGCCCTGCCTGATCAATCGATCTAACTTCACTGAACTTCAGACTCCTTTGCCCCGTCAATTGCAGTCCATCTTCCTTCCAAATTTGGGTAGCCAACCTGACAGCCTGAAGCGGAGTCCGTGCTGCGCTGAAGTTGATTTCGCCCTGACCACCAACTTTTACAGCCAGACTGTTATTGGTGAAGAATAGTGAGAGATCGACCTCCAACCGCAGTCTCCCTCGATCCTGCTCTGAGTCGACCACTCGTTGATCGCACTCTGAGTGAAGTTGGGAGCATGATACCTTTGAGGGGCCTACAATGTTATCCCACTCCTCCCTTAACCAATTTGTGTCTTGCCAAGGTCTTCTTGGAGTGTATCCCATTGATAAAGATCTGATTTTCCCGGCTTTACTACGTGAAGGAGATCTTCCTCTCGGTTGGCCTCCCATACAGGTTCTTGGGGAGAGATATCCTCCTAACTCCGCTTATTTCTTTAGATAGTTCGGGCATGCTGGTGCTCTCAACGGCTCACTCTGGGGAATGGCCTTTGGGTCCAATCCCGTGACTCTTTGGAGCTCGTAGTCTCCCCCTAACCCGACTTCTCTGAGGGTGCTTTCACATTCCCCTCAATGCTATCTGTATTCTAATGGCATCTAGTAACAGCATATTGGTTCTCTGCTCTTTCTGCTGATGTGGGGGTACCAGGAGGGCGATGAGTTGTCTGTGCCTCTAGCCTGGGTTGATCTCCCGTGGATGTGTGGCCACGCTTGGGAACGAGTGAAGAGTCATTACATTTAACAGGTGCTATGCAAGTTGGGCTACAAACCTCCTATTCCTTCGACTCCTCCGCAATCCGTTCTCGGACCGGCACGGGGCATTCCCAGACCCCAATACCAGCTGGAAGTTCTTTAGGTGTGATAGAGGAATTCTAGCAAACAGGTTGGGGGCATGGAGGGATTTGCCGCCAATCCCCATATGATGCTTGCTCACTACCGACATTCTCAGCGGCCATATCACAAACGATTGGAAGGAAAAGTGGATGATGCTCGTCGGGTCCATCAAAGGCCCTTTCCACCCAAGCATTCGTCGATTCTCTGACCTGTAGACCACCAAAGTGTTCCTCCATTTCTTCAAAAGTTGTCTTGTCTATGGCTATTCGTTCTAGCTCGGCAAAGACGATGAAGTCTTCATTGCTAGCCTTAAGCCTAAGCACCTTTCGGATGTTGGTCCCCAACCGGAGCTTCACCTTAATTCTTGCGAGCACTTGGATAATGTTGTATTTAGCTGTTCTATCTATCTCAATCACTGCTCCAGAATAGCTGCCTAAATCCACAATCACTGAGTCCATCCACGCATGAGCCGAAATGCCGAAGAGCCTCAATCAAACCCCGTCCCCCTAGCACCAAGTACGACTTCCATGGCCTTAGATCTCTCAAGACCATCTTTCACTGAAGCTATAAATATGAGATGTAGTCTATCATTTCCACTCTAGATTTGAAGACGAGGAGGAAGCGCTCCGATGCTATTGTTGAGCCTCCAATTTATACATGATCTAGCCCATTAAATCACATTATATGCATGGTTTGAATGTTTAAAAGACTCATCTAATGCTTGTTTTGTGATTGTAGGAATGAGAGCGACTTCACCCAACTGGTGACCAAAAAGATCCATTTAGAGTCCTTTGATGAAGACCCAAGGTGGGCCAAAGAAAGAAGAAAGCAAGGAGAGGAGAGAGAAGAAGAAAGAAAGAAAGAAAGTGTGAAAAGGAGAAGTCCGACCGGTCGGCCACCCCCTGCTGACCTCTCAACGTCACTGGACCAAGGACCAGTTTGGTCCGACCGATCATGACCTGTCATCCAACAGGTCGAGTCCCTCTTTGTGCACGCTGGACATTTCAGCAGGTCCGACCGGTTAAGACCAATCGGCCATGCATAAATAGCAACCTTCTATTTCAAGCTCCAAGTTTTTTTGCGCAATGCATAAGTGCTACGCAATTCTGGAAGATTTCGACGTAGTAGAGCCTCCCCACTATAAAAGGACACCTAGGGTCTCTTCCTAGGGTATCATAGAAGCTGAGGAACTTTGTGGGAGGTGGAGGAAGCCGTCATGGAGCGTTTGCAACCCTCTCGAATCTGGTTTTTTATGCTTTTTAGTCTTTTTCATTGAGTTCTATTTGTAGTATGACAATGCTCGGCTAGAATCTCTCAGTTAGGGCCGAGAGGTGAAGCTTGTAGTAATTTCATGTTTAATTTAGTTTAATTCAAGTACTTTCACTTTAAGTTTGAATTTTGAATGTTCTAGTTCATGTATAGTTGATATTTTTAGAAGTTTTATGAGAGTTCATATGCTTCGGACATGGATTCCTTGCAATTCTCTAAGATTATCATGTTTTGCTTGATTAGATTCGAATTATGGTAACCCTTGAGCGTGCCATAGTCCATAGGCATGGATGTTACTTCGAAGGGTATGATTTCGAATGCTATGTGATTGAATAGGACTAGAACTTGGAAGTTTAACTTAAGTGGGATTGAATGTGTTTAATGCTTTATCTTCCAACTAGATGAAAGATAGAACTTCAAATCTAGTTGTGTTTTATGCTTGGATTGATTGGATTGACATGGGATTGTTACAAGTGGATCCTTGAAAGCCTTAGTTCTTTTAATTACTGGTTTTCCTAAATTACTGTTTAAGATAACTCTCTCAATTAAATCTCTTATTTGTTTCAATCCTAGTTCCTGGAATAGTTTAGAATTGGTTTTCTAATTCCCTATGGATCGACCTCGGTCTTATCGAGATTTATTACTACATCGCAGCCTTGCACTTGAGGCGAGCGAACAGCTATTCTGGTGACATCAACCATGGAGGATGCAAACCTGGACTCTCTGAGGGCTCAAATGATCTTAAGGATAGGTAGGTTACGTATCTTAGCCATAACCACAATGGTGAGATCCAGCTCCCTGCTTTTCCTTTGCATAACTGAATCATCTGCTCTGGTGGTAAAATCGTCCTCCTCCCCGCTCTCATTAGATCCCTTCATTTGAACTACCTCTCTTGAGTCTGCCTTTTGCACCTCTACCCACCTTAGCCACCTCTACAAAGGGCCTATGGGGTAATAAGGGGCGATGGGCTTCCTGAACAGGCTGTGACGGAGACTTTTGCTGTCCCATGGGCGGCCTAGAGCGGTTGGAGGCATACCTTGGCCTTGCCTCTTAAACGATAACCAACCTGCCATTGATCTTTCTTTCTTTGTTTTTTTTTAACACGACCTGGCCCAAACCCGACTTGCCCGAACCCGAACATAACCCGACCCAAACACGACCCAGCCCAACCGAAAGCACCGAAAGGTGTTACTGGTGTAACACCCCGTATTTTTCCCGTATTTTTTCGTATTTTTTTTATGCCACTACTAAAACCCCACCATTTAAGTAACCCAGTTTCTACAATCATTTTTTATCTTAAACTTAGTGTATGGCCTATTTAACACAAATTAACCGTACACGTCGAAAATCAGATCCCCGATCATTATGCAAATGCCCTAATCAGAAATTTGATCATAAGTGGCCCACCTTAACTCGGATCTGCCTCAATTTTGTTTTCAGTGGTTAAAATGATGATTGCGACATGTTGGATAGATCAAAGAATCCCAATCCACTTGGAGTGGACCTCGCTTGCGAGGGCAGCCATAAATGGCCGTGTACGTGCGACACATGATATAAGACATTTTTTTTAAAAGAAGACCTCTTCTTCTCCATGACTCTCTGTAACAAATGGACGGTCGCTGCCACTTGGGTGATCCTCACCGCCATCTATGTGGGCCCCGTGTCCAGCATACATATCGTCAATCTTGACGGCGCCCCACCAAAACCCAACCATTACAAATTTGGCGACCAGAACTTGATTGTGTAGTCTGCTCCTAACCACCGTCCAAATCGAAGAATCGCAAAGATCCGGACCTCCACCTTGTATGGGCCGTCCATACTTCACCCAAACCTTCTGTGGACCCTCCCTTCACTATGAACGGTCCTCATGCGTAAGGGACCGGTGTATAGAGAGATCTGAGCTTCCCATCGCCGTTTCATTGTGAAGTACGGAACCAGAACCTAGAAGCTTCCTCCGAACCCTAATCTGAGCTGTATAAAACCTAATTTCCTTCTCCACAGCCTCCATGATTGTCAGAGAGAGAGAGAGAAGCCGTTAGAGAGAGAGAAAGAGAGGCCGTGAGGAGGGAGAGGGAGAGAGAGAGAGAGAGAGAGAGAGAGAGAGAGAGAGATAGGAGGCCAGCTGCCGCTGGACGGTTGTTGCCGGTCAGTCGTCATGGACGGCTGTTGCTGGACTCTGTCCAGGGAAGGAGAAGGAGGAGGAAAGGAGAAGAAAGAGAAAGGAAGAAGAAAGGGAGAAGAAAGAGAAAAGGAGAAGAAATCTCGAGCCAAACCGGGTCGAACCGAGCCAAACCGAGTCGACTCAGCCGGCACCCGAAATTCTAAGAGGTAGGCCCCATCTTCTTTGATATCGTCTCATATAGACAGCCTACATTTAAACCTTATGGTGAACCCAACTGTAGATGTCCATAATATTGTATACCATGTTGAAATTATTCATGATTTGCTTATTTTCCATGATTATACTAGGTTTAGGACCTAGAGAAGGTGCACATTATTTATGAATCATATCATTCAAATTCTACGGTAAGGATTTCTTTTTAAGCCCATTTACGGTAATATCGCATGATAGGTCGAATTGTGTCTTAATGTTGTGGTTTGTGGTATGTACTTAAAACATGAATGATTGTGAATATATTCTTTATGAAATCGTGTTTTGATGAATATATTTGATATTAATTGCTGAAATTTCATTTTATATAGATGGTATGTCAGATCTGAGAGTTAAAGAAAGAATGATGATTTATTTGTATGTGTATATGAGAATATGTATGCAATATGCTTCAAAATGCTTGTTCACATGTGTATATGAGATTATGTTTGCTTCATATTTCAACATGTTGTTCACATGTAAAAGATTGAGATTATGATTCATGTATGAGGATGGTTGTATGTATGGATGTCGTCCTAAGGGAAGCCCTTACCCCATAATAGTATAACTGTATATATAGAAATTGATGGATTCGTAAGAAACCAATGAGGTGTATTTTGGCAAGACCATGGTCGTAATGTTAACGAAGTGCCAAGCATTTATGTGAATGAGTAAATAATGGACTCTTGAGTTAGATACAAATGTTTTGGGTGCCATGTGTCTCATCTTGACTAAGATGTGTACGTCTTTTCGTGGTTGGCTCCTATTGAGAGGAAACGGCTATTCTACGTCATGACAGACCATGGATGGGGTGTAGAGCGACCTTAGGATAAGAACATCTCTAAAACTGGTGGATGATAAGCTACTTAACTAAATGTGGAACTAAATCATGCATACATCGGTTGCCAGTGAAAGTTTGCAAGGGCCCGTTTCACTAATTGTTTTTGGTGTATGGGAAGAGTGGAGTGATCCCGTCCTAACTAAAACCTCTAGTTGCTAGTGATTGGTGAGAAGAGTGGAGTGATCCCGTCTCATTGGTCAGGGTGCCTGAATCAGAGCATGCATTTCATGCATAGCATTAATCAAGACATTTCTTTTTGCGTGTTTTGTATGATATATGCATTGTTTGGATATTATTGTAATAGTCTTAATTAGTGATCCTTACTGAGTTGATCGCGAGCAACTCACGTCCTTCTGGGATGATGTTTTGTTTAAAACACCACCAGACATTGCAGGTGATGATCCATTAGGTGAGCCTGATCTGCAGGGTGACGAATATGAAGGCTCGTGGCAGCAAATGGTGGATGAAGAAGCCTATGTAGATTGATGATGATCTATTTATTGCTTTAGTAGAGAAAATATTAATTCTTTGAATTTTAAATAAGTTCCCTTTTATGGGGACATTTAAATGAACATTTTGTTAGGCATGTTTTATATTTAATTTTGAACATAAAGTAGAAAATTATGGAATAAGATATTTATTTTCCGTCATTTTGCTTGAATGCCATGAATGTATATATATACAATATGTGTGTATGGAATTATGATGTCAACACACAGGAGTTAATACCTGAATGTTGACAGATCGTGTTGTCCACGAGAGCCGAAAATTCGGGGCGTTACAACTAGTGTGTCTCAAACCTGAGACCAGCCGGTTGATAAACTCAGACTCAACCAACTATGCTATAGGCCTTACCTCTTGGACGATGACCAACTTGCCATCAATCTTTTGGCCATTTAGAATCTCTATCGCTTTCATAGCATCATCTGCGTATAGAAACCTAATGAAACAGAATCCTCTCCATCTAGCGGGCGACGACTCAGGCAGGAAGAAAATGTCCGTTACCTTCCCGTGTCTGCCGAAAATCTTCCTGACATCTTCTGGAGTGCACGAGAATGGGAGATTCACAACAAACACGCTATAATCTCCCCGAATCTTTCGCTGCCTAGATACCACTTGCCAATCTCCCTGCGTTCCTTCCTCTACTGATGGCTGGATAAAGGCTTTTGGGGTTTCCTCCAGCATATTGACGGCGTCCCTCTTTCTAAGCTATCCACAAGCAATTACCTACCTTCAGCATTTGCTTCTCTGGGCACCGCCTAAATCTTCATCTCAATTCGGCACCTAATGGAATCCACTTGATGCCAAATACCATACCTTCCACATTTGAGGTGTCTTCTTCTGGAGCATGCCAACCACAATGGAGGAATCTCTCCACTTCTACTCTCGAATAGCCTTGGCCTCGCGCAAAGCCAACCCCTCCACCAGAGCCTTCATTTCTGCCATATTATTGGAGCTAACTCCACAGCTTGAGGAAAACAAAAGCAAAAAATGTCCCTTCGTGGTCCCTGCGGATACCCCTACCCTCGGAGGGCCCCGGGTTAACAAGTAAGGAACTGTCAATGTTAATCTTCACCCAACTAACACTGGGTCTACTCCACTTAACTACCGTCATGATTTGATTGAAAGGTCTTTCGGGGCCTAATCCTATAGCCTGGAGGGTCAGTTGCCTCGTCTGCTTGTAATGATATTGATTAGGAATAAGGTTACCACCAATCAATCTTAACCAGTTGTAAACTCTGGTTATGACTTTGGATGCCTCCCCTTAAAGCGACTCTCATTTAATTCTGCCCACATCTCCTAAAAGATTAACAGGGGCAAAGACCCCGTAAAATAGTAAAACTATCAGCAATGGGTGTCGTCGACCACAACCTATTCGTTCTCTCTATAACATCTCTTTTCACCCCAGCCTGCACTCTAAACAACACAAAGAGGTGAGAATTTTTTTCCACCTACGAGGAACCTCCTATATTTTCTTCACAGCAGCTGCATCTAGACGCCAATCAGATTCCTTTCATTTGAACTCTGTGATCCACTAGAACCACCCTGTTCAGAACCTTCCAGGAAAACAACCCGATGTTTTATGGCAATTTCACGTGCGAAACCTAGTTCTCCCAGGATTTCCTTTCCCTCGCCTGACAATCAATGTTCCACACCGAATTCAATTAAAATTTACCGGTCTATGAGAATATCCAGTCCTACTTATCCTCCCCAAAAGTTGTTCTCATTCCCTCTTCAGATTTATGCTCCACGACTACCTGCGAGAGGAGATTCTAACCTGGAAGGTTGAGAAACGATCAAACCAATCTGCATTCCCAAGTACACAATCCAACCTGTATCACGTCCTGGAAAAGCGTATGCGGTTTTTGCTCCAGGTAAAGCTGTTTCCCATGTACCCTGCGTCGATCAAATGGGTTGTGTTGATTGCCTCTATGAACTCTATCAATCTCCACCCTAAACTTTCAAATTAAAGTGGTGGATTCTGTGCAAAAACTATAGTGTACCCCACCATATAAAGTTCTAAAATGAGCCTTTTCTGAAGGGTTTTACCTAAATAAATCTTGCGAGCATATGAATTCTCATAAGATGCTTTGACTCTTCATACTTACTAAAATTTTCTTCAGACTGTATATACAGAGAATGAAAAGTAAAAAAAAAAAAGAACCGGGAACCCCTCGTGTTTCCAATGCCAAAGGAAATTGCCCTGTCTAAAATAAAAAAATCGTGTTGGCCCTAGCTCGTGTTTCTGTAAGTCCAATCCAACCACTAGTTGCATGACCAAAATTTAGGCAGAGATAAAAAAGAACCCTATCCATAATTTAGGTGGACTATACAATTGGAAATAGTGTACACCGTGATATGCCCACCATACCAACTATTTCCCTCTATATGACCCACCTAAATCATAGATTATCTTGTTTCTTGGGCCCTAGGCTTAAATTTGTTTTGTGGAGCCTAATGGTTGGAGTGGATTTCTTATAATCTTCATCGTGGTCCCTGTAAATATTCAACGATGGACATCTCTCCCAACTGTTTGTTTTGGGGTGACCCATCTAAATCATGAGTTGGCCTAATTTTTTTTTCCATGGGGCTAATGCTGGATTACACAAGTGTTGATCAGAGTGGATTTCACCTACACATTATGGTGGGCTTAGGTGTTCCTCTCATAAATTTTTTTCTTTCTCAATATACTAAAAGCTAGATTTATTCAATCAGTTGCAGGAAAGGATGCTCAACGGATTGCTTGGTGTGTCACACCTCACGTGCATTAACGTCACTAAGTTTTGTGGGCCTTACCATGATGTATGTGTTATATCCATATCATCCATTCATTTGATGAGATAATTTAAGGCCCGATCCTAAAAAAAAGGAGGCAAATCCAAAGATTAAGTGGACCACACCACAGAACGCAACGGGGACAATGATTTCTCCTGTTGAAACCTTCCTGGGGCCCACCATGATGTTTATTTTCCATTGAGGCTATTCATAAGGTCACATCGACCTATATGAACGAAAAACAAATATCAGCTTGACCCAAAACTTCTATGGCCCCCAAAAAGTTTTAATGGTAGCGATTAATCCCAGTTTTTTTATATAGTATTATGGTCCAGGTCCACTAGAGATTTAGATCTACCTAAATTTTGGGCTCATGGCCTAAACTGATCTCGCCAAATCAATGGACGGCCTGGATATAACACATACATTATGGTGGCGCCCATAGAAATTATTGACATCAACACACCACGTAGGTTGGTGGCTCACCACGCAATCCGCTTCCAACGTCATCACCTCATATTACCAAAGGTTGAAAGAAGGATTATTGACGAGGCCCATCGTGATGTATACGTAAAATCCATTTCGATCATTAGTTATGTAATCCAACATTGATCCTATTAAAAAAAAAACTATGTTGACCTATGATTAAGATGGGCCACACTAAAGGAGATTGTTAGGAGAGATAAATATCTTTGATTTTTATAGGGCCCACTGTGATGATTATAAGAAATCCACTCCAACCATTAGATTCCACTAAAACATTTAGGCCTAAGGAATAAAAATAAGGACAAACCATGATTCAGATGGGTCGCACACTATGTACACTGTTTCCAATCATATCGTCCACCTAAATCATGGATGGGGTTCATTTTTTATATCTATGCCTAAAATTATGTCATGCAACTAGTGGTTGTAGTCTTTAAATTGATTTCGAAGCCTAATCATGGGACTCAGAATTCCATGCGTGTGACCCACCTTGATGATCCAAGGAAGGCCCAGTATGGTGTTTAGTTAAGCCCCAGTATTGGTCTCCAACTATGTCCTTTCTAACCCAATTATTGGATTATCTTTGGGCATCTTTTAAAGACCTTTTTTTTTGGGATAGCTTGTTGTCTCATTTTTTGGAACAAAAATACCTTAAAATGTGGTGAAAAGTGTTGGAATCGGTGCCTCAAATCTTCAACAACAAGGGCCACCGACCGGTCATGGATGGCGACCGACCAGTCGGTCGGAGCGAAATTCAGGACATCGAGCTCTCTGGACGCTTTATGAGCATTAACGACTGGTTTATGACCATTCGACGATGAGGTGTGACTAGCGGCAAGTTTCCTAATTCAAGTTGGTTTCTTGCGTGGTTTTGCACAAGGTGTTTCTAATTTCGGTTTTCTCATTATATAAGGGGTGTAATACAAAAATTAGAGTATCCTAGATTGGAAAGGGGATTGAGAGAGGTTCGAGGTGAGGAAAAGAGCTTGGGATTTCTCTTATGGGGCTTGAGATCATGGTTTTAGGTCTCCATCTCTTGTAACTTCTGATATCATAGAAAATAATTTTCTTTGTGCCGTGGTTTTTTACCCGTGAGGGGTTTTTCCACGTAAAATTGGATTGTCTCTATGTGGTTGATTGCGTGTGGGTGTGATTACGTTATGTTGCTCCTTTGATTCTATACTCTATGTGTTTGGTTTGCTTCCATTGTGGGCTGATTTTCCCAATAACTGGTATCAGAGATTAACGTTGAGAGGTAAAGAGAATCTAAGACGAGGTATCAATGACGTCTTCTAGCATGAGATTCAACATAGAGAAGTTTTCAAGAAAAAATAATTTTGAACTTTGGAAGGTGAAAATGAAAGGCCTTCTAGTTTAGCATGGGCTACCAGATACGCTCCTTCGAAAACAACTGGAGGCTATGAAAGAGGAAGAGTGGAAGAGTATTCATAAAGAAGCCAATGTCTCAATCTAGTTGTGCCTAATGGATGAGGTCTTGTACAAGGCCATAAAAGAGAAAACTATGGCTGAAATGTGAGCGAAGTTGGAGAATATCTACACAAATAAATCTCTAGAGAATCGCATATATCTAAAGCTTCAGTTGTACAATCTGGGGATGACGGAGGGGGTGACAGAGGGGACCGATGTTGAGAGCCATATCAATAATTTTAATAGGCTCGTTTGCAAGTTGATGGATGTAGATGAACCGATGAAGGACAAGGATTAAGCATTTATCTTGTTGAATTCTCTTTTAGATTCATATGAGTCATTCAAGGACTCATTGTGCGTAGGTAGGAAAACCATTGGCATTGATACCATTATCTCAGCCCTTCGGTCGAAGGTGATGAGAAAGAAAAGTGGTGATGTAAGTTCTTCTACGAACGTGGCACTGGTTATGAGGGGGAGAAATTCTGAGTGGGATGCGGGATTTTCGTCATCGAGATCTAAATCTAAGGGCAAGCGGAAGGGCAAGGTGAAGCGTTGAGACTGTGGTGAAGAAGGGCACATGAAGAGGGATTGTCTGAATCCCAAGAAAAGACAAGAGAAATTTAGAGATTCTTCTAAGGAGGGAGCTAATGTCGTAGAGGATGGTGGTGACGTTTATGATGTATTGACTGTATCCGGTATGGGTCTCTCGGTGGAGAGTGGCTCTTGGATTCAGGTGCATCATGTCATGTTTGTACTAACTGGAGTTTATTAATGACATATAGAGTGTATGATGGTGGATCAGTGCTTGTGGGCAATGGCTACACTCGTAAGGTGGTGACTATTGGTTTGGTGCGCATCAGGATGTTCAATAAGATCGAACGTGTCCTGAAATATGTGAAGCATATCCCCAAGATAAAGAAGAATGTGATCTCAATCTCTTGGTGCACTCGAGGCGAAAGGGTACAGGTTCATTGATCGCAATCGGTATTGTAAAGTGAAGAAGGGGGCACTCGTGATGATGAAGGCACAAAGGTTTGGAAATCTTTACAAGGTGATCGGGAGCACTATTGATAGTGGAACTGAAGGATTGGCAGCAGGATCCACGGTTGCTCCTACGTATTTAGCAAGCGCCAAAGGGCCACGTGAGAAGAGCAAGGTATATGAAGGTGCGAGGATAAAGTCGATGGGGTAGGAAAAGTGTTCGCTCGCCTCAAGTGTAAGGCTGCGATGTAGTAATAAAACTCGGTAAGACCGAGGTCGATCCATAGGGAAAGAAGTAAACAATTTCAAGTACTCTAATAACTAGAATCTAAGAAGTTTAAGAAAGTAGTTTTTCACATGAAATAGGAAAATCTGAAAATAAGAAGAACTAGAGCATCAAGGATCCACTTGTAGTAGTTCAATGCCAATCCATTCATCCAAGTACAATACAATTAGAATCAAAGTCCTATCTCTCATCTAATTGGAAGATATAACATTCAAGCACAAACAATCCCACTTAAATCTGAAAATTAGATTTCTAGTTCTAATGAAGCACATAGAACTTGAACTTGTAGCCTTCGGAGTAACAGCCATGCCTATGGACTATGGCATGCTCAAGGGTTACTACAATTCGAATTCAAACAACCTAATCATGGTAATCTCAGAGGATTGTAATGAACTCATGTCCGGAGTACACAAACTCTCACAATTCATCTAAAAATCCAAACTTTATTCAAACTAGAAGTTCAAAATCTAAAATTAAGAAAAGGGTACTTGAAATAAAAGAATTAAAGCATTGAAACCAACTACAAATTTCACCTATATCTCTAGCTAAGAGGTTAGCTAAGGAAAAGCATATTAAAACTAGAACTAGAACTAAGAAAATGAAGAAAAACTAGCTAGAGGAGGCTAGGAAGCCTCCTATGACTTGAACTCCTTGCTTCCCACGTCCTTGCTTGATTTGGAATAGAAGAGAGCACCTCGTTTTATAGTGCAGCAATAGTACAGCAACATAGCAGAATTTGTTTCGCTTGGTACGGCTTAACCACTGGTCGGATTGCCTTCAAATTTGATTTGTAGCTTCCTTGTAAAGTGATCTTACTCATAGATGATTTAGATTTCCAAGATTATCTTCTTAATGGGCCCACCAATCAGATCACCTGCCTTCTCTCAAAATCGAGCACTTTGGGTACCTTTAGAACCAGTCGTCTTACTTTCAACGCTCCGGAGTGTACAAATGTTGGATTGATCCCAAATTTTGAACATTGGTAGAAACTTCCTCCTCTACATGATAGATGGATTAGATTGTCCAAAACAATCCCAGAATATGGTCCGAAAATTAGAACACTTAGGGCTTTTATAAACTCTGGGCAGTTGGATCTTTCTGGATGGTCCATCTTTCTTTAAACGGTACGATCAAACCACACATCCTTTTGATCTGAAACTTTGTGGTTATTCATATATGGATGTGCTCTAGAAGATGGTCAAAGTAGATTCTTCATATAATCAATGATGGGTCACCTGGACTGGCCCAGAGTGGAACAGCGAAATCTGGAACTTTCTGGACAGTTCGTATTGTTTTGGCCACCACAATCAATCCGTAGCTCCGATCGACACGAAACCACTTGGATTAGTTCAGCGTCGAGCTTATCTTCGACATGGATGTGTTGGATTTCCAAATATCATCAAGATGGCTTCAGAAAACTGTTCCTAAAATCTAAAAACGGGAATAGCTTGCTGCTTGAAATCTGGAAATGTAAAATTGCATGGCCGACCGGTCTAGACCGGTCTAGACCTATCTGGCAGGTGTCCAGGGAGTGCAGCCAACCGGTCTTGACCGGTGGGACCCAGTTTCTGCATTGTTTCTTCTTTCTTTTCTTCTCTCCTTCCTCTCTCTTTGCTTTCTTCTTTCTTTGGCCCACCTTGGGTCTTCATCCAAGGCTCCTAAATGTCTCTTCTTGGTCTCTAATTAGATGAAGTCTGCTCTCATTCCTACAATCGCAAAACCTGCATTAGATGGGTCTTTTAAACATGCAAACCATGCATATAATGTGATGTAATGGGCCATATCATGTATAAATTGGAGGTTCAACACACCCCCCAACCAGCTTTTTGCTTGTCTCGAGCAAAACATACGTGAAACAAGTTCAAGCCTCCAAAAACCAACTCTCCTTCAGAAACCATGTTTCTATCCATTCCAAGACATATAAGTATAAAATTTGAAAAAATTAGGTGATAGACATTAAAACCTTAAACATAATAAGTGTCCATATGAAATTCCCACTGATTGATTGATAAATAGAAGAACTTGAACAAATTCAACCTAGTGTGCATAGTGAAAGTTCATCTCATGAGTTTCTAGGATTATCTTCTTCATAGATCAACTAAACTATAGATCTCAAGGTGTACAGAGCAACAACAAGCCAATGACAGGAATTTGCCTTACCGCCCTTCCGACGGCTTTCACACTACGTCCCATTTCTGGCTTTGGTTACGGGTAGACCATCCCCCGGTTGGTAATAGGTAGCCCTTTTCAGAATTTTCCACCATTTTTTCGTCATTCCCAATTTCATCCTTTCTTTTCCTTTTTCTTTTAATTTAGATAGGATTTTTATAAATCCATATCTTTCGTTATTTTCCCATGGACAAGGATGGACAAAATACCCCGGCTTGGTTTCTCAACACCTTTAAATCAAAGTCTAGCTAATCCATAAATCACATAATCCTTTCAACCCATGAAAATCGTGTAATGTGAACTAGGTGTAAAAAGTGTTCAAATTTTCTATCGATCACAACAATAGGGGAACTAACATATAAAACCATTATGTTGGGAGAAATTCAAGACTTACAACCTCACACACTTCATATCTCCTCTTCCTATACTCATATCATCTCGAATGCCTGGAAATAAGGTTTTCTAAAAGAGTTTTGAAATTTTAGAAAATTCGAAAAAATTTGCGCATATGAGGCTTGAAATGTTGCATCATGCTAGATGAAGGATCTCATCTCACCCCCCAACCAAAATCTTACATTGTCCTCAATGTAACAAGATATACAATAAGCATGACATGAGAGCAATGAAATAAAACAAAGGAGAGTGAGAACGAGAATACCTGAGGTAGCAAGTTGATCAATGATAGCATCTTCCATTGTCTCGATGAGACTTATTCAATCCTAATTTCAGAAAAATAAATCCTAACCTACCTACCTACCTTTGATTAGTCCGATCGACTACATGATAAAATTTGAGCAGGATCTTCATGAATTTCAATAAATTTCTCATGAGGACCATCCAAAGTCCTGCTTGACAGTAAACATTTGTGCTTCTTATCATTGAAGTCCAATCGTATTGTACACCACATGCATAAAAGGAAGAGATAAGAGCAGCAAAAAGATATCTCCTCAAATTCTGATATGGGTTATGATCGATAAAAAACTGGTCCTCCCAATTAGAATTTTCAATGGGCTGAAGGACCCATGATGGTGGAGAGACATTCATCGTGTATTCTTCCGTTAGAGTTGTCTCCTCCACAATTTCAGAATTATATGGTGCTTCCACAAACAATGGTAAAGAGTGTAAAACAGTGGAATGGTGTTCTTCAGGCACCGACACCGTGTCTAACAAAATGTCCAACTCCTTAATTATCTCATCATCAAGATCATAAGATTGGGCTAAGCATTCCTCTAAGAAATCGAGATAGTCGGATGAAGGATCATGATTTTTCTTGAGTGAGTGCAAAAATTCAGTTTCAATGGTGAGGGACTCTCCCTCCATGGAGTGGGATTCTTCCAAACTAGGTTCTCCATAACTAGTATGAGGCACCAAGTCGGAAGTATGCAAGGCTTTAATAATCTCTTGAATAATGGGGTCGTTTGAATGTTCAAAGTGAGCCAAGCATTCGTCCAAAGAATCTGAATTTTCACTCATGGGAGTCTCATTCTCCACATTAAAATTAAGCATGTCAAGTTGGTGGAGTGACCCAAAAATATCAACTTCGGCCATCTCTCTAGCATGCATATCCTCTAGAGACTCATAATCATTATGCCCTTGGGAAAAAGAAACGATAGGTTCATAACCATTCACTAAACCTTCATTGTAGGCAACCCCACTACCACTTTCAAATTTTATGGATTCCTCGGGCTCATCAACCGTCATTGAAATCTCTTCATCATTAAATTCAAAGCATCCAAAAGAGATAGTGGACTCACCATAATTGATGATGACATTAGGATCATCGAAATCAATCTCCTTTAAAAGTCTATCCATTAAATCCGAAGAAGGTGGGACTTGGGTAGCCCCATCATCCTCATTAGAGGGGATTGATTCGATGCCCCCAATTTCAGGCTCAACGTCTTCATAAGATGGTGAGGAAACTTGATTTAATTGTTCATCCACATACTCATTCCATATTTCCTCAAGCATTTGTGTATACTTATCATCATAAGAAGAAGACGTTTTAGGGTGATTGTTAATAACCATGGTTGGTTCCTCCCTTGAACAAGGAGAATGATGGTTTTCCCAATTAAGACCATATGCATTGTAGGATGAAAATTTATATAATGGTTGATAGGCATATCCATACAAGTAATCACGCATTGTCTTAACCGGTTGGCTATTATTCACCTGTCCCTTTTGTTGTTGCACACCTCCTACCATAACCGGTGGAACACTCATGTTATTTTCAATCCGGTAATCACATAATGTTTTTACCGAATGATCATCCAATTTTGCTTCGTTCCGATATTCCCCTATCGTCTTACGTTGTGTCTCAATATGTGTATTGTTTTCATTAATGTAATCACGCATCGTCTTACGTGGGGAGGTAGTGGAGGTTCTTTGAATCTCAGAAAAATATTCATGCTTGGAGGGATCCCGATCATAATGAGTTTGGGTCCCTCAATCCGACATCTCATCCTCCAAAAGATGCTTATATGCACCATTCGTCCAATCATACATGATAAAACTTTAAGAAATTGAAAACTACCCTAATCTAGAAAAAAGAACAAAAAGAAGGGAGATGGGGAGATGTTACCCAATAGAGTGAGATCTATGTCAGCAACAATGTCCTACAAAATCAAACAAAAAAGTGTTAGTTATCTAAAAAAAATCAAAAAATCTACTTCTATAAAAATTGAAAATCCTACCTAACTACAACTACTCTATAGCTACTAGAACAATTGGAACCGTTCAACCTTTTCCCCGGCAGCGGCGCCAAAAACTTGTTCGCTCGCCTCAAGTGTAAGGTTGCGATGTAGTAATAAAACTCGGTAAGATCGAGGTCGATCCACAGGGAAACAAGTAAACAATTCGAAGTACTCTAATAACTAGAATCTAAGAAGTTTAAGAAAGTAGTTTTTCACATGAAATAGGAAAATTTGAAAATAAGAAGAACTAGAGCATCAAGGATCCACTTGTAGTAGTCCAATGCCAATCCATTCATCCAAGTACAACACAATTAGAATCAAAGTCCTATCTCTCATCTAATTAGAAGATATAACATTCAAGCACAAACAATCCCACTTAAATCTGAAAATTAGACTTCTAGTTCTAATGAAGCACATAGAACTTGAACTTGTAGCCTTCGGAGTAACAGCCATGCCTATGGACTATGGCATGCTCAAGGGTTACTACAATTCGAATTCAAACAACCCAATCATGGTAATCTCAGAGGATTGCAATGAACTCATGTCCGGAGTACACAAACTCTCACAATTCATCTAAAAATCCAAACTTTATTCAAACTAGAAGTTCAAAATCCAAAATTAAGAAAAGGGTACTTGAAATAAAAGAATTAAAGCATTGAAACCAACTACAAATTTCACCTCTAACTCTAGCTAAGAGGTTAGCTAAGGAAAAGCATATTAAAACTAGAACTAGAACTAAGAAAAGGAAGAAAAACTAGCTAGAGGAAGATAGGAAGCCTCCTATGACTTGAACTCCTTGCTTCCCACGTCCTTGCTTGATTTGGAATAGAAGAGAGCACCTCCTTTTATAGTGCAGCAATAGTACAGCAACATAGTAGAATTTGTTTCGCTTGGTACGGCTTAACTACTGGTCGGATTGCCTTAAAATTTGATTTGTAGCTTCCTTATAATGTGATCTTACACATAGATGATTTAGATTTCCAAGATTATCTTCTTAATGGGCCCATCAATCAGATCACCGACCGCCTCTCAAAATCACGCACTTTGGGTACCTTTAGAACCAGTCATCTTACTTTCAACGCTCCGAAGTGTACAGATGTCGGATTAATCCCAAATTTTGAACATTTGTAGAAAACTTCCTCCTCTACATGATAGATGGATTAGATTGTCCAAAACAATTCCAGAATATGGTCCAAAAATTAGAACACTTAAGGCTTTTATAAACTCTGCGCAGTTGGATCTTTCTGGATGGTCCATCTTTCTTCAAGCGGTACGATCAAACCACACATCCTTTTGATCTGAAACTTTGTGGTTATTCATATATGAATGTGCTCTAGAAGATGGTCAAAGTAGATTCTTCATATCATCAATGATGGGTCACCTGGACCGGCCCAAAGTGGAACAGCGAAATCTGGAACTTTCTGGACAATTCGTATTGTTTTGGCCACCACAATCAATCCGTAGCTCCGATCAACACGAAACCACTTGGGTTAGTTCGGCGTCGAGCTCCTCTTCGACATAGATGTGTTGGATTTCCAAATATCATCAAGATGGCTTCAAAAAACTATTCTGAAAATCTAAAAACGGGAATAGCTTGCTGCTTGAAATCTGGAAGTGTAAAATTGCATGGCCGACCGGTCTTGACCGGTCTAGACCTGTCTGGCAGGTGTCCAGGGAGTGCAGCCGACCAGTCTAGACCGGTCTTGACCGGTCGGGCCTTTTTGGCCGACCGGTCTTGACCGGTGGGACCCAGTTTCTACATTGTTTCTTCTTTCTTTTCTTCTCTCCTTCCTCTCTCTTTGCTTTCTTCTTTCTTTGGCCCACCTTGGGTCTTCATCCAAGGCTCCTAAATGTCTCTTCTTGGTCTCCAATTAGATGAAGTCTGCTCTCATTCCTACAATCACAAAACCTGCATTAGATGGGTCTTTTAAACATGCAAACCATGCATATAATGTGATGTAATGGGCCATATCATGTATAAATTGGAGGTTCAACAAAAAGCGATGAAACTATGATGATGACGGAGTAGAGATGAAGGACAACGAGTGACAAGGTGCTGTATGAAGATTGGGGCTGTGGTGGAGATTGTTAGAATCGATGCCTCTAATCTTCAACAACAGTGGCCACCGATAGGTCGTAGATGGTGACCAGAAGGTCGGTCATAGCGAAATTCAGGACAACGAGCTCTCTGGACGGTTTAGGCATTGACGATCGGTCTATGACAGGTCGACAAGGGTCCCCTACCGGCAGGTGGTGAGGTGCGACCGATCGACAGGTTTCTTGCACGGTTTTGCGTAAGGTGTTTCTAATTTCGGTTTGTTCATTATATAGGGGGTGTAATATGAAAATTATAGTATCCTAGATTGGAAAGGGGATTGAGAGATGTTCTAGGTGACAGAAAGTTCTTGGGAAAGCTTGTGATTTCTCTTATGGGGCTTGAGTTTTGGGTTTCGGGTTTCCATCTCTTATAACTTCTGATATCATAGTAAATTGTTCGCTTTGTGCCATAGTTTTTTACCCATGAGGGGTTTTTCAACGTAAAATCGGATTGTCTCTGTGTGGTTGATTGCGTGTGGGTGTGATTGCATTGTGTTGCTCGTTTGACTCTATACTCTGTGTGTTTAGTTTGCTTCCACTGCGGGCCGATTTTCCCAACAAAAGTGAGGCCCACATTGTCTTAAAATGGGACTCGTTCGGACCTTTGATGACAGTATGGAATTTGACTTAAGTATCAGTTCAGAAATTTTGTATTTTGGGCCAAAGCCCCTTCTTCAATTCATCGTGGTGGGCCCCACAAATGTTGTTTAGGGGAACCACCTCCTGGGTTTTATAGTCCTCATATCGGGAAAGATAAATGACCACTTACATCACCCAAAATGGACCCTACGTAATTGGCACACAGTCCAAAATGAGGCCAACAATGGTTGTGTAGAAAATTGTATGCAGATTTTACAAGTACTCATGTTGGGTCTTACATCATTAGTTCTACACACAGTTTCAGCGGACCCTACCTTGAAAGTTTTGAAGCCTATATATAGGGCTACCAGGAGTTCACTACGTTTTGCTCAAAATGTGCCCCACGAGATCGTGAGTTCGACCCAAAAAATGGGTCCGACCAATTTCTACACAACTGAAAGAAAACAAAATCTAATTTAAATCTGAAGTCTTTGTGGGCCCACTGCTGTGGGGTCCATCATCTTGTATGTAGTCCACCTAGTCGTCTAAGGCCATGGGCACAATCAGAGTCAACGTGGTTGTTGTATATTGTTGCTTCAAAATAATTTAAATGAAATATTTTAAATATTTCAAAACTTCCCTTCAAATCTTTTTGTAGTGCCTTTTTGGTTTTGTCTTTTTGTGCTAAAAGATAGTCCCACATCGGATTTGAGTTGGGAAACTTTCTTGGCTATAAGAATGGTTTTTGCCATAAGGGCATGAGCCCTTCAAGGGGCATGTGAATTTAGTTGTTTGGGGGGGCTATGCCCAAAGCCTCCCACTATGCCTAAAACCACACACGCACGAGTGCGCCCGCTGGCCGGGGCTGAGCCGTGGACGTGGATGTGTGATGTGTGATGTGCAGGTGCGACCCTAGCCAGAAAGTCCAACGGACTTTTCTTTTTTTCAAAAGGCACAACCATTGGGCTGCGGTTTGAATCAGGCCCAATAAATGCTTTCTTCTACAGAGAAGCCCAACGGTTATTTTATTTGAAAACCGAAGCAATGCATCTCTATTTTAATGGGTGCTTAAACACCACTCGAGACATCTCTTGAAGTCTATAAAAGGACTTCTGATGATCTCTGTTTTAATCAATTCGAATTTCATCTTTTACTCTCTCCATTTTCTGATCTTTGCATTATTATTTTCTTCTTCGGGTTAAACCTACAAAGGGTGGTTCAGGCCTGAGTACGGGGTGCAACCTCGTGACTAGGCAGCAATCGTTGTATCCTGGAGGTTGTCTGTCCATCGATCCTGTTGCACTAAGGAAATTATCTAAGGGAGGGCAGTAACAACTTCAAGCCGAGTGACTTATAATCACGCCTCGACTCGACTATACGATAAGTTGATTTAATTTATTTCTTTCAAAAAATCTTCTCTATAATCTGTCTTTTTAAAACAGTCAGATTTCTACAATTATAATTTTTATTTTAATCATCATTTATCTAGATTTAAGAACCCAGATCTTACAATCTTGAAGTTGTTATTTGTTAAATCTAGATAATGGTTACCATAACAGTTAACCCAACTTCAGAATTATCCAAAATCGAACCCTTTGCTGGACAACATTTCAAGAGATGGAAATAGAAACTGAAATTTGCATTAGACACACTTAAGGTGTCATATGTTTTATCTGATTCATTCAAGTATGATGCCAACGATGAAGCCCATACGAGAAATGATCACAATTGTAAAAATTACATTTTGAAGACTCTCTCCAATGAATTATATGATATATATGCAACATATTCAAATGAAAAAGAAATATGGGATGCACTTGAAAAGCAATACAAGTTGGAAGAGGCCGGGGCTAAGAAACAAGTAATTGCAAATTTTTGACATTATAATATGACAGATGAAAGGACTGTTTCTGATCAGATTTTGGAATACCAAAATTTAATTCATAAACTTTAAACAGAAGGCCTCAAAATGCATGAAATCTTTCTTACAGGTGCACTAATTAAAAAGTTGCGACTTTCCTGGAAAGAATATAAATCCAAAATGAAACATAAGAAAAATAATATGACTTTGGAAAGCATTATAATTCATATTCGAAAAGAAGAGGTCAACAAAATAAGAGAGAGAAAGGAAAATGCAAATGAATTTCTTTCGAAATCCAATCTTGTTGAACCAAGTATACAAAACAAAAAGAAAAAGGGTTCATGTTTCCATTGTGGAAAACCAGGCCACATATAGATTAGTGCAGGCTAAAAAATAAGACAGTTGTAAAGCCAATGAAAAAGAAAAAAGGCAAATGTTTTCATTGTAACAAACCTGGGCATCATATTGGAGAATGTAAACTGAAAAAGAAAGAATCCAAAGCTCAGGTTAATCTTGCAGAACAAGATGTGGGAGATGTGATAGCCGCTGTTGTGTCAGAAGTAAACCTAGTAAACAATATGCATTGGGTACTAAATACTAGGGCTACTCGTCACATATGCAAAGATCAAAGCATGTTTGCCTCCTATCAAGCAGTAAGGGATGAAGAACAGGTGTTCATGGGAAATCCCCGAACTTCCTCAGTTGTTGGAAAAGGGAAAGTGTTGTTGAAGCTCACATCAGGAAATACTTTTGCTCTAAACGATGTTCTGCATGTACCTGAGATTTGAAGGAATCTAGTTTCTGAATCTCTCCTGAATAAAGTTGGAGTTAAGTTGGTGTTTGACTCAAATAAACTTGTACTCACCAAGAATGAAGTATTTCTACGAAAGGGTTACTGTTGTGATGGGCTTTTTATTCTGAATGTAATAGTTAATGATATTAATAATAAGAATTCTAGTTCTACTTATATTATTGAGTCACTTAGCTTATGGCATAAAAGACTAGGACATATAAATGCAAGCTACATTAAAAGAATGAAAATGTTGGGTTTAATACCTAACTTATCAAATAATGAATTAGATAAATGTGAGACATGCGTAGAATCTAAATTTCATAAAAAATCATTCAAACCTGTAATTAGACACACTGAAACTCTTGAATTAATTCACAGTGATCTTGGTGATTTTAAAAATCACATGTCTAGAAATGAAAAAAGGTATTATATTACCTTTGTAGATGATCACTCAAGATTCATTAAAATATATTTTGCTAAGAAATAAAGATGAAGCACTAGAATCTTTTATTACATATAAGAAAGAAGTTGAAAATCAACTTAATAAGAAAATTAAACGTTTAAAGTCAGATAGGGGAGGTGAATATGAATCCTTAATGTTTAAAGAATTTTGTGAAAAGAATGATATTATTCATGAAACTACTGCACCTTATACCCCTCAACAAAACGGTATAGTAAAAAGAAAAAATAGGACATTAAAAGAAATGATGAATGCAATGTTGATTAATTCAGGATTAGCATCCAATATGTGGGGAGAAGCAATACTCTCTGCTTGCTATATTCAAAATAGAATACCAATGAAATCAACAGGAAAAACACCTGATGAAATTTAGAAAGGTTATCCACTTAGTTTTAAATACATTAAAGTGTGACGGTGTCTTGCTAAAACAGGACTACCTGAACCTAAGAAAATGAAATTAAGTCCTAGAATAACAGACCGTGTATTTATAAGATATGCTAGCAATAGTACAGCTTATAGGTTCTTAGTTCTAAAATCTAAAGATAATATTCTAGATCCTTTTACTATAATTAAGGCAAGGGATGCAAAATTCTTTGAAAATGAATTTCCTATAAAAGTTATATTAAAAGAAATAGAAGAGACTGTTAATCCAAATGTTGCCTCAACTAGTAAGAATATAGAAAAAGAAAATAAAGAAGAAATAGAACCTAGAAGAAGTGTCAGAGTTAGAAAGGAACCTAACTTAGGAGATGAAATATTTAAGTTTGTATACTTACTAAAAGAAGATCCTCACACTTATTCAGAAGCTGTTAGTTCGCCAAATGCCTCGTTTTGGAAAGAAGCTATTAAAGATGAACTAGAGTCTATTATGTCAAATAATACATGGGAATTAATAGATTTACCACCTGGTAATAAACCAATAGGTTGTAAATGGGTCTTTAGGAAAAAGATGAAACCAAATGGAACCATTGATAAATTCAAGGCAAGACTAGTAGCCAAAGGTTTTAAACAAAAAGAAAGAATTGATTATTTTAATACTTATTCTCCAGTGGCTAGAATATCTTCTATTAGAATCTTATAGCTATTGCCTCTATATATAAGTTAATAGTACATCAGATGGATGTTAAAACTGCTTTCTTAAATGGAGAATTAGAAGAAGAAATATACTTGGATCAACCTGAGAGCTATATAATAAAAGGAAAAGAAAAAAAAGTTTGTAAGCTAATTAGATCTATATATGGTCTAAGGCAAGATTCTAAGCAATGGCATGAGAAATATGATAATATATTAAAATCAAATGGATTTAAAATAAATGATGCAGATAGATATGTGTATAGTAAATTTACAGAAAATGAAGGAGTAATAATTTGTTTATATGTAAATGACATGCTCAGCGTTGGAACTGATATTAAGATAGTTAAATCCACCAAGTTCTTGTCATCTAAATTTTACATGAAAGACTTAGTTGAAGCTAATATGATTTTAGGCATAAAAGCAATCAGAAAATATGAAGGTTTTATCCTTTCACAATCTCATTACATTGAGAAAAAGTTAAAAAGCTTTGATCACTTTTACAGTATGCCTATTAGTACTCCTTATGACTGTACTATACATCTAAAGAAGAATACGGGTGATAGTGACAATTAGAATATTCTAAAATAATTGGAAGCCTCATGTACTTAATGAATTGTACTAGACCTAATATAGCCTATGCAGTAAATAGGATGAGTAGATATACACATAATCCTAGACATGAACATTGGAATGCTTTATTTAGAATACTAAGGTATTTAAAAGGTACAATTGAATATGGTATACATTACTATGGTTTTCCCGCTGTATTAGAGGGATACAGGGATGCTAACTAGATTAATGATTCAGATGAAATTAAATCCACAAGTGGATATGTTTTCACCTTGGGTGGAGGAGCTATTTCTTGGAAATCCACCAAACAATCATGTATAGCTCGATCTACTATGGAATCTGAGTTTATATCATTAGAGAAAGCAGACACAGAAGCCAAATGGCTAAGAAATCTTTTGGCTGACATTCCTTTGTGGTCTAAGCCTGTAGTAGCAATATCATTACATTGTGATTGTCAAGCAGCAATAGCTAAGGCTAAAAGTAAAATATATAATGGCAAGAGTAGAGGTGGGCACAAACCAAGCCAGCTCAAAAGCTCGGCTTAGATTGGTTCAAAAAAGCTCAGTTTCGATTGGTTCGAATGGAAGTTCAAACCCAACCAAGCCTCCAAGTCAAGCTCGTTTGAAAAAACAAACCAAGCTCAAACTAGGGTAGTACCAGCTCGGCTCGGCTTGAAGCTCGATTTGATTCAGCTCGGTTTGATTCGGCCCGTAGATTATAAGCACACTATTTCCTATGGTGTGATCCACTTGAGCTTTGGATATGATTCCATTTTGGGATCATGTCCTAAAATGATATGTAAAATAGATGGACAGCATGGATAATACATATACATGATGACATGGATAATACACAATACATATACATGAATGCACACTGTTTCCTTGCACTTGTAAAATTATGCTTATGTACTTTTGTTTGGAAAATACTCTTACATGTCTATTTTAAAGTCGTACTCCTTTAGAGGATGTTAAACATCATATTGTAAAATACGCTTGTACTTTTTTTTTCTAAATTTTTAAAAAAATTTCTAATTAAATAAACAAGGAAAAAAAGAGCCACTACCTGTTTGAATTCGGCCCGGCCCGGTTTGGAATTTTCAACCAAACCGATCCCGGCTCGAACCAGAATTTTCGGGAGCAAACCAAACTCGAGCCGCATGGGTCGGTCCGAAACCCAAACCAAACCGATCCAAAAACTGCGGTGGTACAAAAACAAGCCAAACCAAACTAGGGTAACTCGGCTCGGCCCGGTGTTGAACCTCCAATTTATACATTGCATAGCCCATTAAATCACATTATATGCTTGGTTTTCATGTTTAAAAGGCCCATCTAATGCATGTTTTGTGATTGTAGGGATAGGAGCGACTTCGCCCAATTAGAAACCAAAATGAGCACATTTAGGAGCCTTTGATGAAGGATGAAGGAGGACCAAAGAAAGAAGAAACCAAGGAGGGAGAAAAGAGATGAAAGAAAGGAAGAAAAAGAAGAAAAGAAAGGCCCGACCGGTCGGCCAAAGGAGCCAGACTGGTCAAGACCGGTCGGCCACCCTCCTATGACACCTCTAGATCAAGGACTAGACTGGTCCGACCGGTCTTGACCAGTCAGCCATCAAGTCAGCTGTCCCCTGAGCACGCTGGACTCCCAAGCAGACAGGTCCGACCGATCGTGACCGGTTGGCCAGCCCAGTCCGACCGGTCAGCCATGTGAAAACAGCAACCTTTCCAAATCCGGACTCCGATTTTCTCTGTGCATTGCGTATCCTTACGTAAATTTAAGATGCTTCCGACGCAACAGAGCTTCCCCACTATAAAAGGACACCTAGGGTCTCTTCCTAGGGTATCATAGAAGAAAGGAACTCTGTGGGAGAGGAAGGAAGCCATCGTGGAGCGTTTGCAACCCTCCAAACTCCGGGTTTTTATGTTTTCTAGTTTTATTTTATGAGTTCTAGTTGAAGTATGACAATGCTCGGCTATAATCTCTCAGTTATGGCTGAGAGGTGAAGCTTGTAGCCAATTTCATGTTTGATTCAGTTTAATTCAAGTAGTTCTATTTCAAGTTTGGATTTTGAATGTTCTAGTTCTTAAAGTTGGTAGTTTTAGATGTTTTATGAGAGTTCATGTGCTCCGGACATGGATTCCTTGTAATTCTCTGAGATTACCATGTTTTGCTTATTTAGATTCAAATTATGGTAACCCTTGAGCAGGCCATAGTCCATAACGGTTGTTACTCCGAAGGCTATGATTTCAAATTCTACATGTGTTGAATGGGACTAGAACTTGGAAGTTCAAATTGAGTGGGATTGAATGTGTTTAATGCTTTATTTTCCAACTAGATGAGAGATAGGACTTCAAATCTAGTTATGTATCTTGCTTGGATTGATTGGATTGACATGGGATTACTACAAGTGGATCCTTGAAAGCCTTAGTGCCTTTAGATTACTGTTTTTCATTAAGTTACTATTTTAGCATAATTATTCCAATTGAACCTCTTATCTATTGCAAACTGAGTTGCTGGAATAACTCAGAACCTGTTTTTCAATTCCCCATTGATCGACCTCGGTCTTACCGAGTTTTATTACTACATCGCAGCCATGCACTTGAGGCAAGCGAACAAGTTTTTGTTGCCGTTGCCAGGGAATTTAGATAACAGTTCTAAATTGCTTTCGTGGCTATAGAGTAGAAGTAGTTCAGAATTATTGTTTTCTTAGGATTAGTTTTTCTAAATTCTAGAACTAACAAAGTTTGTTTTATTTTGTTGGAAGTTCTTCTAGTTCAACCAAATCGTTATTATCCTTCCAACTTGAACTCTTTTAGTTTTTTGTTTTTGTTTATCAGATTTTAGGATTTAGGATTAGTTCAAATTTTTGGATTTTGTGGTTTATGTCCCGTTGGGAACGAGACCACAACAATCATCTCCAATCCAAAGGTGGTTTAGTTGGACCATTATCCGTTCATAGACGAATCCAAAAATCTATAGAACATTTTGATAATTTGGGGAGTATGGATCAAACACCTTTAAGGAATCCTCCCCCCTACTCCAACTACAAACGCAAATTAAGAGGGAGTAGGAGAGAATGAGGTGCATAACGTTCCTACAATGAGATCACTACGGGACTACCTACAACCGGCCCGTGCAACTACACCCTCTTGCGTGGTTTTACCACCAACCGAGGGAAACATTGACATAAAGCCGGGTGTAATTCAACTTATACCAAAGTTCCATGGGATAGACTCTGGCAACCGATATTTGCACATAAAGGAATTTGAAGAAGTGGTAGCCACCTTGCAATACACCAATGTTTCGGAAGATACCATTAAACTTAAGCTCTTCCCCTTTTCATTGAAAGAAAGGCCCAAGAATTGGCTTCACTCTCTTAGACCACACACGATAGGGTCATGGAATGAGATGACCCAGGAATTCTTGAAAAAATTCTTCCCGGCTCATAAAACGAACACCCTTTGAAGAGCCATAATGAATTTTTCGGCTAAAGAGGGTGAATCTTTCTTCCAATGTTGGGAGAGGTTTAAGGACCTCCTGCTTGCTTACCCACATCATGGCTACGAGAGTTGGCAAATTATAAACTTCTTCAACGATGGATTTAGTTCCAATATGCGCCAATTCGTAGAAATGATGTGTAATGGCGAGTTCATGAGCAAAAATCCAGACGAAAGCTTGGAGTTATTTGGATATGTTGGCCGAGAATGCCCAATCTTGGGATACCTAGGATAAACCCAACAACCCCAAGCCTACTCAAGAGAAAGAGAAAGGAGGGATCTATATCCTCAAGGAAGAAAGCGACGTGAATGCAAGGATAGCCAACCTCACAAGGAAGATCGAGGCCATGGAACTTAGTAAGAGTGGAGTTCCAAAGTCCAATGAAGCTATTGAGACCATATGTGGGATTTGTCTCACCAATTTACACGCTACGCAAGATTGTCCTACAATTCCTGCATTTCAAGAGGTGTTACATGAACATGCAAATGCCACATATGGGTATCAACAGCCTTTCAATGGACCGGTGGGTAATACGTACAATTCTACTTGGAAGAACCACCCAAATTTTAGTTGGAAGAATGCTCCCATGGGCAATCCTACCAACTCTCAAGGAGGGCCACCCATGCAAAATATGGCCCCACCTCAATTCTCAATGGAGGATACTTTGAAATCGTTTATACAAGGGCAAACGTAAATTAACCAAACAAATAAGCAAATGTTCCAAGAGCTTAAAGTCTCGGTTGATGAGATTAAGGGATGCTTGAATGCTAGGGAAGGGACCTTTCCGACCCAACCTCAGCCCAATCCAAAGCAAGTACATGAAGTAAGCTTCCGTGATCCTTTCAACCAACACATGGAGCAAGCTAAATCCATCACCACTCTTAGAAGTGGTAAACAAATTGACAAATCTATTCCGGTGAAGGCCAACAAGCCTAATGATCCGGTAAATTTTGAGGATGAGGACAGATCCAACTTAGCCCCACAAGAAAAGGAATGCATCTATAAGCCCGTAGCACCATTTCCTTCGAGATTGGTTGCTCCAAAATATCTTCCAAACTCTCATGATATTTTAGAGATTTTCAAACAAGTTAAGATAAACATTTCCTTACTTGATACCATCAAACAAATCCCCTCTTATGCCAAGTTTTTAAACGACCTATGCACAACTAAACGTAAATATAATGTGTAGCAAAAGGCCTTCCTAAATGAGCAAGTGAGTGCCATTCTCACTCAAAAGACCCCCCCCCCCCCCCCCCCCCCCCCAAAATTCAAAGATCCCGGTAGTCCCACAATCTCATGTATCATTAGAGACTACCGGCTTGAGCGTGCATTGCTAGATTTGGGGGCAAGCGTAAACTTGATCCTGTACTCGGTATATGAGCAATTGGGTCTTGGTGAATTAAAACCAACCAAAACCATATTACAACTCACTGATAGATCCATTCGTGTACCGAGAGGGATAGTCGAGGATGTTCTAGTCCAAGTTGACAAATTTTACTACCTGGTAGATTTTATCGTCTTGGACACACAACCGGTTCTAGATTCTAGCACTCAAATACCGGTGATTTTAGGCCGCCCGTTCCTTGCTACATCGAACGCAATCATCAATTGCTGGAATGGGGTGATGCAACTGTCTTTTGGGAACATGACATTAGAGGTGAATGTGTTCCACTTGGGTAAAAGGCACAGGGATGTTGATGATGACGAGCTCTTCGAGGTAAACATGCTCGAATCTTTTGAAGAAAAGAGCTCCTCCAACTTAAACCACTAGAAAGCTTGGAGACATGCTTGGCACATTTCGTGGATTCCAAAGACCCCATCATTAGTGAAATTGTGCAAGCATTGAATATTGAGAGACCGGTAGTTGGTACTAGCCGGTGGAGGCCCCATTTTGAAAAATTACTACCAACCACATCAAGGCCCCTACCGTCCAACATCAAACCACCGAAGTTTGACCTTAAACCATTGCCATCCGAGCTTAAATATGTATATTTGGGTCAAGAGGAAACATTCCCAGTTGTCATTGACTCTCACTTATGGAAAGACTAAGAGCTCAAGTTGATTGAGATACTCAAATAACATAGGGGAGCTATAGGTTGGACAATAGCGGATCTCAAAGGGATAGATTCTTCGGTTTGTACTCACCATATACACCTCGAAGAAAATGCAAAAACGACTAGACAACTTCAAAGAAGGCTAAATCCAAACATGATGGAGGTTGTCAAAGCCGAGGTGTTAAATCTACTAGATGTGGGTATCATCTACCCCATCTCGGATAACCAATGGGTGAGTCCCACCCAAGTTGTCCCCAAGAAATCCAGTATTACCATCATAGAAAATGCCAACAACGAGTTTATACCGACTAGAGTAACCACCGGTTGGCATATGTGCATTGATTATCGGAAGCTCAACACAGTCACTAGGAAGGACCACTTTCCTCTCCCATTCATGGATCAAATCTTGGAGAGGTTAGCGGGACATTCCTATTATTGCTTCCTAGATGGCTATTCCAGCTACAACCAAATTGAGATAGCCCCAGAGGACCAAGAGAAAACTACATTTACATGCCCGTTTGGTACCTTCGCATACCGAAGAATGCCATTTGGGTTATGTAATGCACCCGCTACATTCCAACGATGCATGTTGAGTATTTTCTCAGACTTGGTGGGTGAATTTCTTGAGGTGTTCATGGATGATTTTTCTGTTTTTAGTTGTACTTTTGATGAGTGCCTCAATCACTTGAAGTTGGTCTTAATGAGGTGTGAGGAGAAGAACCTCATTTTAAACTGAAAAAAGTACCATTTCATGGTACAAAGAGGAATAGTCCTTGGACATATCTTCTCGTCCAATGGAATAGAGGTAGACCGGGCAAAAATTGACATAATTTTCAATATACCATTACCCAAAAGCATACGCGATGTGCGGTCCTTCCTTGGACACGTCGGTTTCTATAGAAGATTCATTAAGGATTTTAGTCATATCTCAAGGCCTTTACGTAACCTTCTCCAAAAGGAGAACCAATTTGAGTGGAGTGCCAAATGTAAATTAGCTTTTTCAAAGCTAAAAGATATGTTGACAACCGCTCCTATCATGTAACCACCGGATTGGTCCATACCTTTTGAGTTGATGTGCGATGCAAGCGATTATGCTATTGGGGCAGTGTTAGGCCAAAAGAAGGATAAGAAGCCCCATGTTATCTACTACGCAAGTAGGACCTTGAATCCCGCCCAAGTTAATTACTCGACTATGGAGAAAGAGCTCCTAGCCGTCATCTTTGCCTTGGACAAATTCAGGCCTTACTTGATAGGATCCAAGGTCATCGTTTACACAGATCATGCGGCACTGAAACACCTTCTTTCTAAGAAGGATGCCAAGCCCTGTTTGCTTAGATGGATCTTACTCCTTCAAGAATTTGATTTGGAGATCAAGAACAAGAAGGGGGTAGAAAATGTGGTGGCGGATCATCTATCCCGCCTAGTCCTACCTAATTCCATTGACGAGTCACCTATTGAGGACTCATTCCTTGATGAGCAACTCTTTGTTGCTATGCATCCACCATGGTACGCTAACATAGCTAATTATCTCTCCACAGGTGCGATGCCGATTCATTAGACTGTGCAGGACAAAGGTAAATTTCTAAGGGAAGTGTGCATATTTTTATGAGATGAATCTTTACTGTTTAAATATTACCCAGACCGAATTATAAGGAGATGTGTCCTTGATGATGAACATAATTCCGTCATCTCCTTTTGTCATGATCAAGCATGTGGGGGTCATTTTTCCGCCAAGAAAACCACTGTGAAAATTTTGCAGTGTGGTTTTTATTAGCCCACGCTATTTAAGGACACCCATGAGTTTTGCAAAGCATGCGAGCGTTGCCAAAAAGTTAGGAAGATTATCTCGTCAAAATATGATGCCTCTTACCCCAATTCAACATCTTGAAGTCTTTGACTGTTGGGGCATTGATTTCATGGGACCATTCCCCTCGTCTTTTGGACATGTCTATATATTGCTTGCCGTAGATTATGTGTCTAAATGGATAGAGGTTATCCCATGTAGAACCAACGATCATCATACTGTTCTAAAGTTCCTCAAGGAAAACATTCTTTCTAGATTTGGGACGCCTCGAGCCATCATTAGTGATGGTGGTTCTCACTTTTGCAACAGGCCTTTTGAAGCCTTAATGAAGAAATATGGCATTAGGCATAAAGTGAGTACCCTATACCACCCACAGATAAGTGGGCAAGCTGAAATTTCCAATCGAAAAATCAAACAGATTTTGAAAAAGACGGTGAGGCCAGATCGCAAGGATTGGTCACTAAGATTAGATGATGCGCTTTGGGCTCACCGTACCGCTTACAAGACCCCCATTGGAATGTCTCCTTATAGACTTGTCTATGGGATAGCTTGCCACTTGCCTGTGGAGATTGAACACAAAGCCTATTGGGCAATTCGGGCTTTAAATTTTGACATTGACAAGGCTAGCTCGCTTCACAAACTCCAAGTAAATGAGCTTGATGAGATCCGAAATGATGCTTATGAGAACTCGAGAATTTACAAGAGTAGGATGAAGGCTTTTCATGACAAGCACATCTTCAGGAAATCTTTCCATGAAGGTTAGAAAGTGCTCTTGTATAATTCCTGACTTCATCTTTCTTCGAAAAAATTGCGATCTCGATGGATCGGCCCATATATTATTAAAGAAGTTTTTCCTCATGGGGCTGTCGAGATAGAGATGCCGCAAATGGTAATTGTTTTAAAGTGAATGGACAACACCTTAAACCATTTATTGAGAAATTTAATTCAGAGGACATGTCCATCACACTGACTGATCCTGTGTATCAGGATGATTGATCTCCTGGTCTAATAGAGGTATAGGTAGGTTTAGTCGTTTTAGTTTTGCTTGCTTAGTAGCTTTAGTTGTTGAGTTGCAGCTTTCCATGATCGACTCTCTCAGGTATTATTGTTCTCACTCTCTTCTATTTCACCATTGCTCTCATGTTCATGCTCATTGCATATCTTTTTACATTAAGGACAGTGCATGATTTGGTTGGGGGGTGAGATGAGATTCCTCATCTAGCAGTTTGCAACATTTCGAGCCTCATATGCGAATTATTTTTTTAATTTTCTAAAATTTCAAAACTCTTTTAGAAAACCTTATTTCTATGCATTCGAGATGATACGAGTATAAGAGGAAGAGATACGAAGTGTGTGATGTTGTAAGTCTTGAATTTCTCTTAACATAATGGTTTTATATGTGCATTCCCCTATTTATGTGATTGATAGAAAATTTGAACACTCTTACACCTAATTCACATTACACGATTTTCATGGGTTGAAAGGATTATGTAATTTAAGGATTAGCTAGACTTTGATTTAAGGTGTTGAGAAACCAAACCGGGGTACTTTGTCCATCCTTGTCCATGGGAAGATAACGAAAGATATGGATTTATAAAAATCTTATCTAATTTAAAAGAAAAATGAAAAGGAATGGTGAAATTGGGAATGATGGAAAATGGTGGAAAATTTCGAAAAGGGCTACCTATTACCAACCGGGGGATGGTCTACCCGTAACCAAAGCCGAAAATGGGACGTAGTGTGAAAGCCATCGGAAGGACGATAAGGCAAATTCCTGTCATAGGCTTGTTGTTGCTCTGTACACCTTAAGATCTAGAGTTTAGTTGATCTATGAAGAAGATAATCCCAGAAACTCATGAGATGAACTTTCACTATGCACACTAGGTTGAAGTTGTTCGAGTTCTTCTATTTATCAATCAATCAGCGGGAATTTCATTTAGGCACTTATTATTCTTTGAGAGTTTAAGGTTTCAACTTCTATCACCTAATTTCTCCAAATTTTATACTTATATGTCTTGGAATGGATGGAAACATAGTTCTGAAGGAGAGTTGGTTTTGGAGGTTTGAACTTATTCACGCATGTTTTGCTCGGGACTAGCAAAAAGCTGGTTGGGAGGTGTGTTGAACCTCCAATTTATACATTGCATAGCATGTCACGCCCCGAAATTCAAAACCCGAGTACAACAACCCGAAGCCCAAGTTCCAGGGTGTGAATTGAAAAGTCGAGCATAGTTTCCTTGAGATTCCATTCCACACATCGCATAACTAAAATAAATCCCAAATATAAAGTTTCTTTTCTACTAATGTCTTATTACAATGAATTTTACAAATAAATTGACTACGGTTGGCGCTTGAGTAACGCGTGACCATCTAAATACTCTGCTCCATCTACGTCTTTTTCCTTCCTGAAGACCTGCAAGAACTGTGGTGATTTTGGTGAGCTAAAGCCCAGTGAGGTCATTTCTATCACAAGTAATATTCCAGTTAATAAGAGATAAGATGATAATCATCAATAGATAGAGTTATATGAAATATACGAGGATGAGGTCATGATTGATACACTTTATGATTTATTATAAATGAAACATGATTATCATGATGTCATGTATGTCATGATACGTGTGAGAGCAATAAACATCTAGGAACTCGCTGCCACTGAACATTAGGAATCTGTCGCAAATCAACCATGCTCACCAAACCGGTACAGCGAGGCGGCAAATCAACCATGCACACCAGTGGGCAAATCAACCATGCACCACTGATCCAACTGAGCAAATCAACCATGCTCAATAAGTGAAACGATCAGAACTCGCTGCCACTAAACATTAAGAACCTGTTGCAAATCAACCATGTCACCTAACTGGTACAGCGAGGCGACAAATCAACCATGCACACTAGGAGTCAAATCAACCATACTCCTATTCTGTCGCAGTGTATAAATGTATGTGCATGTCATGAGTTATGGAAGCACTTCTTCAAGCATACAATGCATATCAAACTCAAGTCCAATCACCCCATGCATGTGTTATCTTCATTCAAGTAAGTTATTGTCAATCGAGGAATTTAAGAAGGTCATCGTGATTGGTTTAGTGTTGACAAATAACTAAGGCTGTTCCGAGAGTTATGTATTGTACATTATCTAAACCTAAGTTGTTGTCGATTAGGAAGTTTAAGAATAATATCACATGGAATCTTGAGAATACTACGTGTATTTAGGGGTGCATGTTGGCGACATCACATGTATGTGTGGACCGTCGCCGTTCCGCGCACCCACACGACGTTCGTCCCTTTCCTTTCGGGAAAAGAAGAAGAGGTGCGTGCGTGCAAATCGCCGTTTATGCCACTAGCTTGCCTCGTTCTCGAGGGCTTTGTTCGGTAGTCGTGTTAAGCTGGATGTGTTTAAATGAGTTTATATAAGACCAGAGTCGCCACTAGCCAGTTACGTCGAATCTACAGTCGGCTAGACCCCATAGAAACGTTAGAAAAGGGGATCCGAAGATTCCTTCCTCTAAAATGACTCCTTTTGATCTGCAGCCAGAGATTTGAGGTAAGGGTTCATGGTTACAAGGTGGGAAGAGGTTAAGCACCCCACACACTGCCTGTACCGAAGTACGGTCTCTACTTCACAGAATCGAACTAACACTTGAAAGTCTGATTTAATCCTCGTGCATTCTTATAGATGACGTGATGCATGAATGCGGGTCTGAACAGTAAGAGTTTCTGATGGGCAGGTTTCACTAACAGGCAAGCCCAGAGCATACGCTCGAACTGACAGGTGTTTTATACGAGATGCATGTAGTGTGTTTGAATAATCAAGGTGCTTATAGTGACTAATGCATGAATGCATGTCTGAACAGTAAGAGTTTCTGATGGGCAGGTTCCACTAACAGGCAAGCCTAGAGCATACGCTCGAACTGACAGGTGCTTTATGCGAGATGCATGCAGTGTGTTTGAATAATCAAGGTGCTCGTAGTGAAGTAGGGGGGGTTGGAAAAAAAGTAAATATTGCACTTATGCTAGATGCGAATGAGATGATGCTGGTAAAAGAGTAGCTAGATGGATGGAGGTGTCGCAAGGGTTGCCTTCGAGTGGCTGGATCAAGACTTGGATGGCTTGGGAGACTTGGACCGGTGGTCAGGCTCGGCTGGACCAGGGCTAGGCACTCCTCACTCGGGCTCTCCTTGGTGGAAAGGTGGGCTAAGGGGATGGAGAAAGACTCGGAACAGACGGACTCTCTCTGGGCTGGATTGTGTGTTGAAATGAGAAGGGGAGAGGAGAATTTATAGCAGAGGGTAGTGGCAGTTCTCGTAAATAGGTTTGGGCGGCCCCTTGGGGGCCGCCCGTACGGACACTCCTCGGGTTCCAGCGCGTGGTACGGACATGTCTCGGGGCTGCTGTTTTGACTCAGTGGGTTGACTCGGTGAGTTGACTCAGCGGGTCGACTCGGCGATTTGACTTAGCGAGTTGACTCGGCGGATTGACTCGGTGTTTTGACTCAACGGGTTGACTCAGCTGGTTGACTCAATGGGTTAACTCAGCGGGTTGACTCAGTGGGTTGACTCAGTGAGTTTGACTTTTTTAGGATTTTTTGACTGGTTTTTCTTATGGGAGGTTTTTCAGGCTGATGCTTAGGGGCGGGTTGACTGGGTTCAGGCTTGAGTTGGGCTATGGATTGGGGCTTATAAGGGCGAGTTTGGCTGAGTTTGGACTTGGGATTTGGGGTATGGTCCTCCGTTCATCCAGTTATCTCTACCAACAGTGTAGCCGAAGGTGGGGTGTCTACAGATGCCCCTCTTTGGCAGAGGTTGCTTGCAACCGAATGCCAAAGTGAGTGGACACCCCACTTCTGACCCGGTCATTCATGGATCATGGTTTGAAATCTTTGCTTGCCTTTGCATCTGTGCCAGTTGATCGTCTGGAAATCGATCACTCGCACATACCGCCGAAGTTTGGAGAAAATGTTGCGATTGTCCTTGCATACGCTGCAACCTAGGTACCCAATCGTAACCCTTCCATTCCCGATCAGTACTAACACCGGAAAGGTACAGCAGAGCCTCTGCGTCGCTAGTCTTACGAGGATACTAACCCTGAGACTGATTGTGATGTTTGATGTTTTCCTTAGATCACTCCAGGAGTACTTGTTTCACTTGACTGTCAAAGTGGTTAAATGCCCTGCGTCATGTAGCCTTACGGGATTCTACTACGCCGACTTGGACTCAATCAAGGTACTTCAGGCATCCACGCCTAGGTATGTGTGGGTGGTCCTTTTCCACCCGATCTGCTGATTAAGATGCTTGGTTTGCAATTCATTCTTTCCTCGATTGTGGTCTGGGATCTTTGTTGTCCTTTGTATCTGAGTCAGTTGATTGTTTGGAGATTGATAACTCGCACATACCACGGGAGTTTGGAGAAAACATTGCGATTGTCCCTGCAGTTTGCTACAATCTGGGTACCCAATCGCAGCCCTTCCATTCCTGATCGGTACTAACATCAGAAAGGTACAGCAGAGCCTCTGCGTCCGTAGTCTTATGAGGATACTGACCCTGTGACTGATTGTATGTTTGATGTTTTCCCAGATCACTCCAGGAGTACTTGTTTCGCTTGACTGTCAAAGTGGTTAGATGCCCTGCGTCATGTAGTCTTACGGGATTCTACTACGCCGACTTGGACTCAGTCAAGGTAGTTTAGGCATCCACGCCTAGGTATGTGCGGGTGAACTCTTTCCACCCAATCTGCTGATTTTGATACTTGGGTTACAATTCATCGTTTCCACCTGTTCAAATGGTTTCTTTGACTGAGCCTTTTGGCTTTCATCTTTTCGTATCTTGGCATGTAGTACGACCGCACTGACACTGGAGTTCAGTTCGACCGTACTCTGAGTGCATTGGATCCGATGGTCTTCGAGGAAACCGCGAGACATCGGATCTTATTTGATTTTTGCGTCGGCTCCTACCCAGAGATATGGGAGATCTCTTGGTGTTTTGGAGGCAGAACGCTCTACTGGGAAAATATTTTTTGGATTTTTTAAAAGATACCCACTCTGGGGAGTGATACTCCGTGGGGTTTTTATTTGCAAATAGGAATATTTTTTGTCTTTTTGAAATGGAAAATCTGGTTTGCACGCGCCTCTACTAGGGATGCCTGTGGGGTGTTTAGCTAACTGACTTTTATTTTTGAAAGCAGGTAAACATGATGATTGATGCGATGGATGCTGATGCATGGAGATGCATATTTGATGATGGATGCATGGCTTGGCTCATTCTCTTTCAGTTTGATGATTTTGCTTTTGCTGGAGATGCAGAGAATTTTGAACTTATTGCTTGCAGGGTTGTGCTCCCGTGGGGATTTCTTTTCAATGAGGATGTTTGGTCAGCGGGTTGGTCAAGATCCCGACCGATGGTCTATCATGTCCATCGTCCCAAGATGTTGTTTCTTTGCTAATGAGAATGTACGAGGATGTTATCCGACTTCAAGATGTTCTTCTGGGCATAAATGCGATTGAGACGGTGCTTGGTCGCCAGTTTTGGTCAAGATTCCAATTTGCGGGCGATTGGATCCGTCATCCCAAATTGTGAAGAGAATGGAGTTCAAGACTCCTGAAGTGTAGTGCTGGGGGATTGTGACAATTTTTATGATTTTTTGTAAATATTTGGTCAGAATCTTTACTTAAGTAGTCAGGATAGAGATCGGTTATTGAAAACAAAGGAAATATTTTTGTGATTTTTGAAAAAAAATTTATTTGAAAGCAAGGGAAATATTTTTTTTTTGTTATTTTCGCAAATATTTGATTTGAAAGCAAGGGAAATATTTTTGTGATTTTTGAAAAGGTGATTTTGCAATGTTTTGGTATTTTGTGATTTTTCTGAAATGCAGGGAAAAGGTATGGAATTTTCATCCATTTCCAGCTTCTACTGCTGGTAAGGCACCCAATCCATTTTACGTCAGCGAGCAAGACGAGTCTCACACAGTTAAGTGCCGTAGTTTTACATCTTCGGATGAGGGGATTTTTGAGGGTTTTCAGTCAACACACCCACAAAGTTGCATGTTCCTCATGTGCAATGCACATAGACCACGTATTGTCTGACGGACTCCTTCGGCCACAAAATGAGCCACATCCTCACATTTCCCTTAGTCAATCCAGTTTGGGGCCTTACGTTGCTCACAATTCCGTGAGGGTGCACTCCACCTCCTAACAGCTTTAATCCCCTTCATGAGTTTTAGGAACAGGGAACATCCGTCAGATTCAACAGCGACTTCCAAATCAAGGTTGACTATCACGGTGCGTTCAACACGAACAGGATTGCGAGGTTCTGCCCGCCTCAGCCTTTACCTGTTTAAAAGATTCCGGACACCCGTACGATCAAGTGTCAGCCATGTCTGGAACAGGTTAGGAAAGAAAGCCTCCGAGAAGTTAATCCCAGTGTAGTTTTAGGTCTTCGGACCGCTAGAGATGAATTTGTGCAGTTGAAATTGATGGTGAAATTTTTATTTTTTATTTTTTATTTTTTTATTTTATTTTTTATTTTATTTTTATTTTTTTTGAAAAAGTTTCAGACTTCAACTCGGGTAATCGGGGTTGATGCTGGTTTTTATGGAAAGCTTGAAATCTTTTTGGTATTTTTGAAAAATGATCCGGATAATCGGACCTTGATCCCAGCGGTTGAGGCCGATGCCGGTTTTTAGTTGAAAGCAGGAAAAGGTCCCCCGAGAAATTAATCCCAGTGTAGTTTAAGGTTTTCGGACCGCTAATATGTACATGCTGAAAATACATTCTTTTTGTGATTTTTTCAAAAATGTTCCAGGTCATCAGATCTTGGCCTGAACGGCTGGGATCGATGCTAGTTTTTATTAATATCCCTCGGGATATTGATCCCGGCGTAGTTTAAGGTCTTCGGACCACACTACTGTACAAAACAGGGCAAACACATTTTTTTGTTTTTTGAAAAATGTCCGAAGCCATCTGATCTTGGTGTGAGCAAACAAGACCGTTGCCGGTTTTTATTGAAAATCTCTCGGGATGTCGATCCCGACGTAGTTTAAGGTCTTCGGACCCAAAACTGTACAAAAGAGTGCTGGAAATGTGTACATATATATATATATATATATATATATATATATATATATATATATATATATATATATATATATATATATATATATATTTGTGATTTTTTGAAAAATGTCCGGTGTTGTCGGATCTTGACTCGAGCAATCAAGACCGATGCCGGTTTTTATTGAAAATCTCTCGGGATGTTGATCCCGACGTAGTTTAAGGTTTTCGGACCCAAAATATGTACAAGCAGGGCAAACACATTTTTTTATTTTTGGAAAATGTCCGGTGTCAGCGGATCTTGATTCGAACGATCCAGACTGCTACCGATTTTTATTTAAAAAGTCCCTCGGGATCTTGATCCCGACGTAGTTTAAGGTCTTCGGACCACACTATGTACAAGAGAGTAGCAATCAAAGTGGGAGATTCCGGGGATTCTTCTTAGAATGGTTCAGATCATCAGGTCATGCCTTTGGATGGTTGAGATCGCTGTTTGACCAAGTCAATTCTTTTTCTTTTTCTTGAAAATTTCATGGAACTTTTTCCACATCATCAAACCAATTTCTCACAAGATGAGATTTTGGTGAGATTCCTTACTTTTTCTCGCCATTCTCTTCCATCACTTCATTCTTACAAGGAGGTACAATATTCACTTGCAACCACCCTTCCCAAGGGGGAGTTCTTCCCAAGGAGAGAGGGGGAGAGGTCGTTTCAACTAGGGGGAGGATAGGACGGCCCCCTGGGCACCGCCCGGACCGTCTCTGCCCACTGGTTTTTCCAGTGGGTCAGGTAAACGAGTGCACTCCCCTTTTCTATATAACATGGAGCTCCCTTGGCCCCTCCAACGTGCAATCTCTCTTCTCTCTCTCTCATACTCTCTCTTTCTTTGAGTTTTCGTCTCTCTCTTGGTGGTTCTTTGCTTCTCTCAAGTGATGGGCCTTAAAGAAGCTTTGGGACAGCAAGGTGGTCTCTCTTTGGTGAGTGGTAAAGGTATGGATCACTCCCTTTCTCTCTTGTCTTTTTCCTTCTTCATTGTCTCTTCTCATGACTCTTTTTTTTTCCATGTAGCTATTCCAAAAGGAGTGAAGGTGGGCCCAAGTATTTTTGGCCATTTTCTAGATCTCAAATCTCTTTTAAAGGTGGTGCATGGAGAAGGACATTGCAAGCTTCCTTTTCATTCTTTCTTTTCTTCTTTCACACTCCCTTCATGTGTATGTAAAGGGTAATTTTGCCATATCCATCAAGTGTGCATGGCAAAATATCCTATCTTTTTCATGGGAGTTGGGCCTCTTTTCATATGTATTAAATAGGCTCAAAGTGAAGTTATGGCCCTTGGTGTATTTGATGGGCCCAATGCTTCATTTTGGGCTCCCTCATGCTTTCTTGCCCTTATCATTTTCCATTAAAGCTCTTCTTTTCTTTTCCATCTTCTTTTCAAGGTTTGGGCCCATGAGAATGGTGGGGCCTACCTCAAGTTTTGGGCTCATGGGGTTCACTTTCGATGGCCCCATCTTTCTTCACATGTGTATGGACAAAAGTGAATAGCCCATTCTTCACTTGGATCTCAAGTGGGCTAGATTCCTTAGTTGGGCCTTTATGGACAAGTGGCCCAAATCTCCCACCATCTCTTGATTATGATGTACATCCTTTTGTACAAAGTGTGGTGGGCCCCTTAGGATTTTTCATATGGATGGGCTTCTGGGCCTTCATTGAAACTTGGATTTTTTTTTTTTTTGACCATGTGTGCACCACTACACTTTGTTCATGTAAGATTTTTTTTTTCATGCTTTTTCTTTGGATGGATGGAGGACTTAAGTTACTTGATCGTCTATAAGTCCTATGAGTGAGTTGTTTCAACAATCTCACTAAGTTCAAATGGTTTTTTTCTTGTGGTAGGAAAATGGTTTCCAAGGGTTTCCTTTAATGTCGTCAATCTCAAATGGATGATTCCTCTTCAAGTGGGCTATCCATGCAACCATAGCTCCTTGAACTTCCTTTGGGGTGCTTGGTGGGTCATCCACCATCATTCTCAAATATGAGTGATTTTTCTTCCAATTTGTGAGAAAAGAATGACACCCATAAGTTGCCCAATTTTGTCCCATGCTTTGGGGCATTTTGGATTTTGATCTTCAAGTGGGCTATGTATATCATTCTTACCCATTTCCATGATGGTTGGGTGACTCTTCAAGTCATGCCTTCTTATGCTCAAATGGTCCCCCTTTTTTGTAAAGAAATTGGTGCACATAAGTTGCCCAAACTTGTCCTTGCATGGACATTTCCGACTTTGATTCTTCATGTGGGCTATGTGCATCAATTTTTCTTACAATTGGCTTCTTTGATCCATATGTTTGTGGGTAGTCCGCCATGTTGTACTCTCATAGTCAAATCTTTCATCAAAATGGTGCACATAGGGATGCCCATGGTTAACCCATGAATGGGTCCTCATGTTTTTTTTTTTAAGTGGGCTATGTGCTCCTTTCAATCCATTAAGGTGAGGCATTTGGGTTGCTCTTGGGGGCCCATTTCCTTCCTATTCCCCACTTGTCCATGTACATGTGTAAAAAGATGGAAACATTTTAAGTGAGAATCATGGCCTTGGCATAAAAAAGTAGATCAATCCTTGGCCACATATAGATTTTGAAGAGGGATTTCTCATGCGAAGTAGGATTCTTATCCCTTATTGATCTCATGGCACTTGAGTGCATTTGTTGTCCAAAGTATGTCCTTGGATGATGGGCTTTCTTTGCCTAAGGCATGGCATGCAACCTTCTTTAAGGTGGGCCTTGCTTTCTTTAATGGGCCTAACATATACCCTAGGTAACACATGGAGTCGGACTTTGGATTTTGCATTTGAATGTGAATCCAATCCCATGGGTTTCTTGGATGATAATTTGGATTTTAATAGGTAAGGGATAGGGACTTACCTTGCCAAGCTTGTAGGATTCAATGGCGGACGGTACAAGAGGACGTCGAGTGATTGATGAGGGTGATCCTGCCTTCATCATCCGCCGAGGGGCCCATATGTGTTCTTTGGCTCAAGAGCACCAACCTCTTCCCGCCATCAAGGGTCGAGGTACCAGAGACCACTGGGACAACTGCGTGCAACATCCACAGCCTTTGCTTGAACGAGTATTGGCTGACAGTCCTTTTGCTGGCCTCCTTACCTTACGTTTCCATAACAACAGTGCCAACCGCATGATGCTCGCGGCTCTTTGCGAGAGGTGGTGGGATAAGACCCACACCTTCCAACTCCCTTGTGGCGAATGGGGAATAACTCCCCTAGATATTTATATGCAAATTGGCTTTCCATTTCATGGGGCAGTTGTTCCCCAAGTCAGCTCTCTTGCTCCCATCACTTCCACTGACTTGCTACGGCTTGTTGGTGATGTCCCGCCCGAAGATGAATTCCAAGGCCATCAAGTAAAGATGCGATGGTTCTACAACACTTTTGCCTCTGTCACCCCCGCTACCGAGCTAGAGGCCCTCCACAAGGCACGGGCCATGATTACTTATGCCTTCGGGTCCTTCCTCTTCTGCCACGCGAATGAGAGAGTCGATCCTAAATTTCTTCGTTTGGTTGAGGATCTTCATCATCCCTATAATTGGAAAGGGGCTATCCTGACTCATATTTTTCAGGGTCTGGATAAGACCAGTCGGAATAGTCGGTCCTACACAGATTTCTGGCCTATCATTGAGGTACTTCTTCTTTCTCCTTTCTTGGAGACATTTACCCTCTTTCTCTCTCTAATCGTTAGGTGTGCCCTTGCCTAGACTTGCTTTTATGACCATTTTCCCCACCTCGCGCCGAGGATGTCGGACGATATTGAGCCATCTTTGTATCACCACATGTACTGGCATCAACAAAACCATCAGCGGAACTCTCGAGTTTCTGGGGACAATTGGCATGCTGACATAGACGGATTGACCGTTGAAGATGTAAATATCTTGCTTTCCTTATTCTTCGTGCTGTACTGTAAATGATCGTGATGATTTCTCTTGTTGTAGCTTGCTCGGATGCCATACGCTAACTTTTCACTCTACTACACCCCTCAGCGTGTGGAGACCTATGATGCTTCATGCCTCCGGATCATGCTTTCTGACGCTAAATCATTTCAGTGGTATTTGGGTGAGAGGCTGCTTCGACAGATTACCGGAGTGGCTAGAGTCCCTTATTCTGCACCTCCTCCAGCTGCTCAGATCCCAGCTGATGAGATAGCTGACATTCTTGTGGGCTAGCCCGGGTTTCGTTTCACGATCCCGGATCGCGATTATGATGAGTGGTACTTGTTGTATGGCCAGGGGCCTCTGCTTCCTCCGCTCTATGTTCCTGGGGGCCGTCGCAGATATGCTGGAGGCTCGGTGACAGCTCCTTTGATGGATCTTCATCGTCGAGAGCAGGACGAGAGGAGGGACGATGACGACTATGTTGGTGACCTGTAGCTTGCTTCTGTGATCAGCTTACTTGATGTATGACCTTCTTCTTTTTGCTTCTATCTTCTTCTGTATAAAAAAAATCTTCTGAATGAATATACAATCTTTGACTTGTCTCAAATTCCTTGATGATATCTGAATGCTTTGACTGGAGACTTTTTAATTGCATGGATGATGACTTGAATGGTTTAGATGGCTTGATTCGGCCTTGTGGGCCCACTTGAGACCTCGACTTTACTTTGGAGCACCTTTTCTTGATGTTTTGGGAGGCTAAGAAGGCTTCTCATGGTGTGGATGATGACTTGAACGGCTCAGATCGCTTGATTTGGCCTTGTGGGCCTACTTGATGATCAGATCTTGGATTCTGACCCTTCTTTTGATGATCAAACCGTTGGTCTTACTATTTAATGACCCATGCGAGCTCTTCCATGTTTGGATCATAATAATCTAGTCTTTAAACGGCTCAGATTGCTTGTGGCCCTCTCTTGATCATCTTTCCCTCTCTTTGACTTGATCAGGCCCATGTTGGCCGCATGACTTCCTGATTGGATAGGTGGGGCACCTTCCAAATGATTCTGATCAACCTCAAACAAAATCTGGAATGGATTGGAGCCTTGGGCAGCCCTCAGGGTGCCATCTGCTGATGTGGACTGTCAACCTCACCTACCAAGAACCATGGAGCCAATCCCGCAGAGAGAGGGGGAGCGGGTCCGTACAGGAGGCCCAGAGCGGGTCGCCCAAGGCTTGCCTCTTGTGCGGCCTGGGCTGGCTCTGGTTCGGACAGTGAGCATATTCTCCTGGTTGCTGTCTCCCTCATCCTTGTACCCGATTTTTTGATCCAGCCATGAATCTCTTCCTTGTCTCATCTTCCCTTCTCATTTTGCTTTTTCTTAGTTTGTCTTTTCTCAAGCAATGGACAGTGGAGATTTAGGGGCTGTGGGGGCTGTCCATGGTGGGTCCCACACTTCAGGAGGTGGTGAAGGCTTTAATGATGGTGGAATCTCTTTAATGGATGGTAGAGATGGAGCATTAAATGGGGGTATTGATGATGGGTTAGGGGTGGTTGTTGGGAGAGCTTTGAATGGCTCTATTAATGGTGGGATGGCTGCAATTCCAGATTTGGATAGGCCTTTGATTGTGGGAGAAATGGGCGGTATGGATGAGATGATGAGATGGGACATAGGTGAGACTATGTGTCCCTTGAGTGTGGGCCACATGGATGATGTGATTGATGGAGGTGATGGGACCATGATGGACATAGATGGGCTGATCTCATGTTTGGATGGGATGGATGGTTCAGATGATACCTTTGACGGTTTGGATGCTCTTGATGAGGGCCAAGATGTGCAGCATACTTGTTTGGGTGGACTTGATGTGATCATTGATGATGTCCCCCTGATGATGGACGGTGTGGATGCCTCGATGATCCCTTTGATTGGTCATGATGATGACTGGATTCATGATTTCCTATTGGAGAGGGCTACAAGTCCAGATCTGACCATTGATTCTTTGATCGGGGTAGCCGGGACCCTTCTTGATGGTTCAGATGCATTTTTTGATGGTCAGATTGGCCAGGATGCCACGATGTGTGGTGTGATCTTCGCTGGTAGCCCTTTTGATGGAGGGAGTCCTTCTCCTGATTGTCGGTCTTTTGCGCACTCTGTTCATGAGGTGGGCAAGTCTTCTCATGTGGCTGAGGTTGTGATAGTTTCAGATAGTGATGCGACTATATCAGACATAGCCGTTACTGAGGGCAGGTCAGGGGCTGTCAAGTCTGCAGAGGTTCCAGCTTTTCCTTCTCCTTCGCCCGTTGATCTTTCGATCCTCGATGAGCTGTCATTGATTTCTGGGCCTTTTGTTCTGGAGGGGGTACCAGTGAGGACTTATCAGCTGCTTCCTCGTCCTTCTTGCTTGCCACGGCTGCTTGCTTGGCTTGATAGTTTGTCAGCTTATGAGATTCGGGATTTGGAGTCCTATGGCTTCGGCAGTCTGATCCATATGGCCAGAGTTGACATTGATTGAAGGATGCTTGGAGCTGCATTGATTGACTGGGTCCCTTCATTGAACTTGTTCGCGTTCAACGATATGGAGATGGGACCCTCTTTGGAGGAGCTTGCACGCTTGACAGGCCTTCCTTGGGATTATACTTAGTATTTCTCGCCGAAGACATCGCTGAAAACTGCCACACCGCAGAACCGGTTCGGGATCCCCTATCTTGTTCGGCCTACAGCTGCCGGCTAGGATGCTGTAGTGTTCTCCTTGGACTTACTGTATGATTTTTTTTCGGGTCCTCGGAGTGTGGCCGATTCTATCCTTGCTCGGAACGCACTGATGTTCTGCTTGATAGCTGAGGTGTTGTTCTCGGGATGGCGCAGGTCCCAGACTCCTTTGCTTTTTGAGGTGATGAGCCAAGCTATCCGACGGCAGGGGATCATTTCTCTCATCTTGGCCGAGCTGTTTAATGGGCTGACTGACTGTGCCCTGGGCCGCACTCGTGTCCTTCGCGGATGCTGTGCCTTTCTTCAAGTATTTTTCTGCACTTTTCCCTTCTTGCTTTGTTAGGAATTGCTTTACTTTAGCTGAACTTCTTTTCCTTCTTGTGATCAGGTTTGGCTATGGGAGCGTCTTTCTCTGACCGTTCATGTACCCTTTCCTGACACCTGTCGCCTAGACCTTATGCGGCACATCATGGAATTTCTTCCTCCTACGGCTAGGATGAGTGAGCCCTTGTATCGCAGGATGTTCACTGATCTTCGTGACTGGAATGTTCGTTGGAAGTCATCTTGGCTTTCACTTCCTCTAGTGCTTTGCGATGCACACTACCTTCCTCTGATGCTGGTAGGCTTTCGATCTTACTTTTCCTACCACCCTACCCGGTTCCTGCGGCAGTTTGGGTACGAGCAGGATGTTCCTCTTTTTGCTTTTATGGGTATCGGGCGTCGATCGCTTCCATCTAGAATCTCTGACTTTAGGACTCGGGTCGATGGATCTTGGGCGAGTTATCTGACTGCTGATCTGCTTGGTTTTGAGTTGCGGGCCTTTCCGATGGTGACCACCCCATATCAGTACTGGGTTGCTGAGCAGTCTTTGTATCAACGTATCCCTTGCTGGCACTAGACTGTTGATGAGGATGAGCAGGATATCCTTGAAGATGCCGGCTCTTCATCTGGTTCATATGAACCCTTTGAGGAGCGCCCGTTCATTGATCCTGGTTTCCTTTTGGCCACTCATGGCCATTTGCTGTTTGAGATCTCTGCACTTCGGTATCATTGTGAGATGATGTTGAGGAGGTTGGCTGCCGATCAGAGGTTATCTGATGAGGAGGCCATGATCCATACCCTTGAGCGTAATGAGGTGCATTACCTGCGTATGGAGGTAAGCAGGTTGAGAGCGAGGCTACTTCATTATGAGTCAGAGGACTTACCTGATGTGGCCGAGGAGGAGGGTAGAGATTAATTATGTTGGCCACCTGCACATTCTTTTTTGCATATATGATTGATGATGATGCATTTTTTGTATTTTTTGAAAAAGATGACATGATATGTGTAAAAGAAATATGATGCTTTTAATGAAAAAGAAGAAAACTTTTTTTAAGAATCTATTGTGCTATGAGTTGTCTTGTGAGTGTGTCTGGATTTTATGTCGGGATATAGGAATCAGAGTTGGGGCTCAGCTAATGCTTTGACCGATGTCTCGAAATTTGACTTGCGTGATCCTTTGGTTCCCTAGAGGTGTAGGCAACGGAAACTGTTGCCTCCTGAGATTGTCAGAATTTGTAGAGCTCTTCGTTTCTGACTGCACTTCTTCTTGTTCTTGAACTGTGACGGCTCGAACCGATCTGGACTGTCTGATTTCCTGGTACCTGCACTTTTATTTTTTTTCTTTTTTCATTTGAGCCATTTTTGCCTACAGCGCTCTTCCGAGTTTTCACCACAGCCGGCCTTTTCCCATCATTTTTGCCCATGGCGCCCTTTCGGGTTTTCACCACGTCCCGAGTGTTTGATCTTGCCTGCCCCTTGGCAGCTATGCTGTTTTTACCCTCAGTGCCCTTTCGGATTTTCACCAAGTCCGCTGTACGCCCACTGTTTTTACTCGGAGCGCCCTTTCGGGTTTTCACTCCGCCCTCTTTGTTTAGGCACACATTTTCTCCATTTTTTTCTTTTTTCTGGATCTTTGGATAACTGCGGCAGGTAGAGGTCGGGAATCCGTCGTTGCCAGCCGATGGCAGTCTTTCAGCCCTTATCCTAAGTTACGATGATAGAGCTGTTGGTCTTAGCTAAAGACTATTCTGAGATGAATGGATGGATGACTGTGTTTCTTCTTGGGTCGATTTTTCTCAGGTTCCTTGCTTTAACTTCCCTTTTTCTTTTTCTCCCTTTTTTTTTCTTTTCTTTTGTATTCTTTTTCTCTCTTTTTTTTCTTTTTCTTTTGAATCCCCTTATTTGAAACACTTGTTGGTGGACGGAGATGATTTCTCATAGGTTTTAGCTTCGACCTCTTGACTTCAGCTCTATTAAAGTAACTCTTGATAAAGTCAGAATGACTTACCCATGAAAGATCTTCACTTTGTCGGCGTTGATCGGCTCAGGAAGATCCACCCCTCTCATGCTGGTGAGTCTGAGGGCGCCTCCGGGAAGTACTTCTCTGATGATCAGTGACCCATCCCACGAGGGTTTGAACTTTCCTCTAGGATCCGGAAGGTGCGACAGTAGAATCTTCTTCTATTTGCAGGCAAAAAGCAAGTTCTTCTTGAATTTCGACTGTGAGCTCCCATTCTGAAGCTCCTTTCGAGATCTCGAGCATTGACGCGAGTGTGGCGAGAGCATCTGCAAACTGATTCTTGGCTCTGGGCATGTATGAGAAGGTGACTTCTTTGAATTCTTCGATCAGATTTTCAAGATACACATGATATGGTATCAACTTCTCGTCCTTAGTTTTCCATTCGCCATTGGTCTAATTGATGATAAGCTATGAGTCTCCAAATACTCGTAGCTTCTTGACGCCCAAGATCATGGCTTCCCTTAAGCCAGTGATGCATGCTTCTTACTCTGCCATGTTGTTGGTGCACTCGAATGCTATGCGCCTTGAGATAGGAATAGGGACATCATCTGGAGAGTAGAGGATTGCTATAATACCACTCCCTTTAGAATTTGCTGCACTGTCGAAGAATAACATCCACTCATCTTTTTTCTTCTTTTCTTCACCTTCGATAAGCAAGAGATCTTCATCAGGGAAGAATGTCTTGAGCGGTTGATAATCCAGGAGGGCGTGGGCCGCAAGATGATCGGCGAGGGCCTGTCCCTTGATTGCCTTCTGAGTGACATAGGTGATGTCGAATTCAGACAGGAGTAACTGCCATTTAGCTATCCTTCCAGTGAGTGCCGGTTTCTCGAACAAGTACTTGAGCGGATCCATGTGAGCGAGGAGGAGAATAGGGAATGCAATCATGTATTGACGGAGTCGCTGAGTTGCCCAGACTAGGGCGAGGCAAGTCTTCTCGATCGGGGAATACCTAGTCTCGTAGTCGGTAAACTTTCGGCTCAAATAGTATATTGCTTGTTCCTTCTTCCCGGTCTCATCGTGCTGGCTGAGGACACAGCCAATGGCTTCTGCTGCTACCGAGATGTATAATAATAGTGGTTGTCCAGGAGTTGCGGCACTAGGACTGGAGGATTCATGAGATATTTCTTGATGCGGTCGAAGGTGACTTGGTAATCATCATTCCATTCTTTTGGAACATTCTTCCGAAGGAGCTTGAAAATGGGCTCACAAATAGGTGTGAGCTGTGCGATGAAGCGACTGATGTATTGAATTCTGCCGAGGAAGCCACACATTTCTTTCTCTGTTCTAGGAGGGGGCATCTCGATGATTGCTCTGGTTTTGGTCTCGTCGACCCTGCTGCCATCCTCGCTCACCATAAAGCCGAGGAGCCTACCTCCCATTGTACCGAAGACACATTTCTGAGGGTTGAGACGGAGCTTGTACTTTTCTAATCTATTGACTAATTTCTTTAGATCTTCAAAGTACCCTTCAATTGTGCGAGATTTGACGATCATATCGTCCACATATACTTCAAGCTCTTTGTTCATCATGTCGTGGAATAGTGCTGTCATTGCTCACTGATATGTTGCTCTTGCGTTCTTCAGACCGAACGGCATTACCCTGTAACAGAAAGTTCCCCAGGGGGTGATAAACGATGTCTTCTCGTGATCTTCGACGGGCATATTGATCTGATTGTAACCTGAGAACCTGTCCATGAATGAGAAGATCTTATATCCAGCAGTGTTGTCGACCAGAGTGTCGATATGTGGCAAAGGGAAGTCATCTTTTGGACTGGCTTTGTTGAGATCTCCGAAGTCGATGCACATTCGAACCTTGCCGTCCTTCTTCAGTACTGGTACGATGTTGGCGAGCCATTCAGGATAGTTGGAGACTACCAAGAATCCCGCATTGTACTGTTTGATGACTTCATCTCGGACTTTCAGAGCCCATTCTGGCTTCATTCTTCGAAGTTTCGGTTTCACTGGCTTCATATCTGCCTTGGTTGGCAGATGGTGTACAACGAGCTCTTCATCGAGCCCCGACATGTCTTCATATGAGAACGCGAAGTTGGACAATCTTGGAGCTAGAAACTCTATCATTTTCTGTTTCATCTCAGGTGGCAACGATTTTCCAATCTGTACTTCCCTAGGGATCTCAGGTGTCCCCAAGTTTACTATCTCGAAATCATCGGCTACAACATTGGCTTTAGATTTGAACTTTTTGAGGAGATCCTCTAGTTCGAGAGCCGGATCATCATCTTCCTCATCCCGAGCTTCGTCCAGACCCATGAGCTCGAAGTCTAATTCGATGTTAAAGTCGTATGATTCGAATTCAAACTCATGCAACTCTTTAGACGGACTTGGCACACTATTGAATGCAGGAAAAGAAATGTTTTTTGGTTTTTGAGAATTTTCTAAATGGAAATGCTAGATGTTTTTGGCTTTTGAAAGTTTTTTTATTTTTTTGGGTTTTTGGAATTCACGGGACTTTGAACAAGCGGGCATTGCAGACCATGATTGATCCCAGCTTGTTCCAAAGTTCCGATCGCTGCTTAAACAGGCATTTTTTTTAAAGCCAGAGCCCCTTGCTGATTGATGCTGAGATGGGCAAGTTGTGCCCCTGACTGGCTGGAATTGAAGCGGGCAGGTTGTGCCCCTAGTTGGGAGCAGGTGTCAGAGTAACCTGGTCCTGAAGCTGCTGTATTTGACTTCCTTCTTCATCTTTATCATTTCTTTCTTCTTCTGGAGGCTTAGACGGTTCGAGAATCTGATCCCATCGAATGGGGGGCCACGTGGCCCAAACTAGGCTCATCGGGAGGCCTTTGTATAGTGCAGTCGGTTGATTCCCTCCTGGATCTTTGCAAGGTTCTCCTGGCTTGATGAATTGGATGGGTGAGCACTGAAATTTCTTCCTTCCTTTGTCCATGAAGATTGCCCTGTTTCCGAGTCCCCATTTGCGTTGGTTCTAGACCTGAAATGATTCTTCATTCGGTATTTGAGGCTCAGACGTTCTGCCGGTGAAAAGACACGGTCCACCCTTATCGGTTCTGGATTAGCGATAGAGTTCACAGTCTCGAATTCGAAACTGTGAAACGGGATGTCTTCTTCAGAGGGCTGGATATCAATGACCGGGATGTCTGGTTTAGTGGCAGCAGCATTGGAAGGAATGATGAGCTCCTTCTTTGCATGGATAGAGATCACTTGATTTCCACAGATGTATTTCACTCGTTGATGCAGGGTTAATGGCACAGCTCCAACCTTGTGCAGCCAAGGTCGTCCGAGTAACATGTTGAAAGAGGCTGATATATCTAGAATTTGGAATGTGATGGTGGAGACTTCCGGACCTATCTGTACCTCTATGTCGACCTCCCCTTCCACTGATCGGCGGGTGTTGTCGAATGCTCTGACACATATGGTGCTGAGTCGGAATGAAGAAGGACTGATTCCCAGACGTTCCGCGGTCTTGAGCGGGCAGACGTTTAAGCTTGAGCCATTATCGATAAGGACCAGCGGGACGCAGAGGTGTTTGTATCGTAAGGCTATGTTAAGGGATCGCCCATGATCGCGTCCTTCTAGTGGTAACTCATTATCGGTGAAGGTGATGGTGCGTGGAGCCAGGAGCTGTCCAATCATCAATGCTATCATCTCTGGTGCCGTATCGGAGGAGACGTGAGAATCGTTCAAGGTTTTGGCAAACATTTTTCGGTGTATGAGAGATATGCAGAGTAGCTCCCATACTAAGATTTGAGCAGGGATTGACTTGAGCTGAGTCGCCACATCGTATGCGGCTTCATTTTTGTTGCTGAGGCCTGAGAGAGCGCCTTTGGGATCTCCTCTGTTCTGATTATCTCTTCGGATGCAACGCCCATTGGGATTCATGTTTCCCACTTCCGCACATTCTGGATAGTGCCATGGGACCTCTTTATAGTTTTCCTCACCTTTGCCTTCTATGACCACCTGTTTTTGCAACGGTGCTGGTATGGGTACCGGATCTTCTTTGTACGGAGCTTTTACCTTGAGAACTACATTGTTGCCTATGCTGAAGGGGTAATATCGAGGCTTGTCTTCATAGATCACATAAGGTCGCGGTCCTGGCTTGACCGTTCCTGGAGCAGGAGGCTCCCATGGAATGAATACTGGTCCTCTTGATATGGCAGGAGGTTTCTCTGTTCGTCCCAGCTGCCGTAGCGTGATTGACACGCCTCCAGGATTTGCCCCTTGCAATATGACTGGCTCAACTGGAGGGGCTCCTTCCAAGACAATGGGTTCTTACTGCTGATGAGTATAATCCCTCCATTGCGGATTGGATTGTTCTTGAACTGGAGTGGCCCCTTGCAAGATGACAGGTTTGTATACGGGCTCGATGTATGACTGTGCTCCTTCCAGGACGACTGGTTCCCAATATGAAGGGCCGTAAGATGTCCCTTGAACAACTGGCACATCATATGGAAGTGTTCCTTCGAGTACTACTGGCTCGGAGACTGAAGGAAGAAAGGGACTTGTCCCTTGGAAGATCGGAGGAGGATTTGTCGGCCCATAACTGTAGGCATGAATGGATTGGATGGGGGAGAAGAAGCGATCGAGGCGTTCTCCTTCTTCTATGCTGTTGACGGTGGGGCCCCGAGATGAACTGGGATCCGTCGGATGTTGAGGCAGAGGATTTTGAAGAATGTTGGTGGAAGCTGTTGCGGGAATCCCAGGGACCGAGATGACGATCTTGCGGTCATTAATCAGATCTTGTATGGCATTCTTCAAAGTAAAGCATCGATCAGTAGTATGGCCACGTCCTTGATGGTAGGCGCAATACTCATTTTCTCAGTAGTTCGGAGGCAGAGGATGAGGAGGAGGCCTGGGTGTCATTAGAGTGAGTAACTACTTCTGTACCAGCATAGTCATGACTTGACTTAGTGGTTGAGTGAGTGGAGTGAATTTTCTGAACTCCCTATAATTCTGCCTATTCTAGTATGAGTATTAACTATTCCCTCTGAACTACTGCTGTTGACGAGGTGGTTGTGGCTGTGATTGAGGATTCGATTGCGGCTGATACCACTGAGGTTTGTGCTGAGCCTGATTCTGCTGATACTGTTGACGTCCCTGTGGGGGAGCATGTTGATTACCCTGAGCAGTGGTGTTGATGTTGTTTACCTCTGTCGGGCGGGGAGGAGAACCGATGCGGTTTCCATACCCGATGGGTCTTCCCTCCACTCTATTCCTCTTGACTCGAGTGGCTTGATGAGGCCATGGGGAGATCGTCTCGGCCCGGATTCCTGCTTCAACTTTCTCTCTAGCACGGATCAACTGTGAGAAATTCGCATATGGATGCGAGATGAGATATCCAGATATGCCAGGATATGTTGAATGCACAATCATGGAGATTTGTTCTTTGTCATCGATAGGTGTCCGCATCCTGGCTGCCATAGCTCGCCAACGTCCCACATAAGCCGATAGTGTTTCATCACTCTTTTGCCTGAGAGCCGCGAGGTCAGCTCTTCTGGGTGCCATGTTGAGATTGTATACGAATCTGTCAACGAAAGCTTGGAAAAGTTGTTCCCACATCCTAATACGGTGGCAGTCCAATGAGGTGTACCAATCCAAGGCATCGCCCTTCAGAGATTTTTGGAACAAATGAATGAGGGCCCCTTTATTTCCTGAGATTGCACTCAGCTCTCCACAGAAGGCCTTGAGATGTGCTGTGGGACAACCACTGCCATCATATCTTTTAAATTTTGGTACCTCAAAGTTTTGAGGTACTTGAGCATCTGGGAAAGGACACAAGTCTCTGAACTTGGTTGAAGGTAGATCAATTCCTTGTTGTCGCTGAAGCTGATTTTGCAAGATCTGTAACTGCTCCCGCAACTCGTCCAGTCCTGAGTGATCCGTTCGAGCGACTGGTGCCTCTTGGAGTAAGGCACGTTCTTCTTCGGCATAGTGGTCGATGTCTTCGACCCTATGGGTTTGCTGAAAAGCAACCGCGGGTTGCTGAAGTTGATTTGATGATTGAACTGGATTCGGATGAACTTGTGCTTGAAAGAACTGTAACTGAATTGGAGACTGTACTGAAGGTTGAACTGGAAATTGCTGGAAATTAACTGGAGATTGCTGAATTGAAGATTGCTGGAAATTAACTGGAGTTTGCTGAATTGAAGATTGCTGAAAATTAACTGGGATCCCATCGGCGGGGATGTGCTGGAATTGAAAAGTGCTCTTGTTTGCAGAAGGCTGAGATGCTGGGAAGTGACCCCCTTGTTGGGTATTCGCCACTGTCCGCTGATTAATGTGGGCTTGACACTGACCCCCATTGTGGGCATTCGCCAGTGCTGTCCCTGTTGCTGGAAATTGAATTGAAATCCCATCGGCGGGGATGTGCTGAAATTAAAAAGGGGTCCCCTCGACGGGGACATGCTGAGATCTACTGAGACTGTTGTTTGCAAGATTGACTGGAAGCTGACTGGAAGTCCCTGCGACGGGAGTGCTCTGAGATGGCCCTGTCGTCACGGGAAGGTATTTAGGAGGATGCCCCATAGCGAAGGGCTGAGGCGGCTGCTGTCGGTAGTCTTGGGCAGACTCCGATGGTTGTGCTTGATTCGAACTGGTGGCCGAAAGGACCCGGCGTGGCTGCTGAGATTGCTGAACTGGGCCAACCTGATTGTTGGCTGCTACGATGGTTTGTGCTTGCATGAATTGCAAGAGCATTTCTTGTATTGCTCTCATTCCTTGTGCCAATTCTTTCATGATTGGTGTATTCTCAATTGGCTGTTGCGCTTGAGGTTGCGCTTCGGTCATCTCAAGAGCAGGGAAGAGATGAGTTTCTTCTTCGTGGTTTGACAAGGCTTACTGTGCCCGAGTGCGAATTATGCTGCGGAAGGGAAGTTGTTTCCGAACACGTTGAGACCGAGGAGGCGCAATGGTGAGGACTATACTCTACTCTTTTTGGGTTTTAGGGTTTTTTTTTTTTTTTTTTTTGGGTTTTGGGTAGAATGCTATGTAGATGAGATTGTATGAGGACTAATGACTTTCAAGTATAGGAATGATTCTGTTTTTCAAGTGGGATCACGACTAGTAGGACTAGCTTATCCCCAGCGGAGTCGCCATTCTGTGGACCCTCGCCGTTCCGCGCTCCCACACGACGTTTGTCCCTTTCCTTTCGAAAAAAAAAGGGGAGATGCGTGCGTGCGAATCGTCGTTTATGCCACTGGCTTGCCTCATTCTCGAGGGCTTTACTCGGTAGTCATGTTAAGCTGGATGTGTTTAAATGAGCTTATATAAGACCAGAGTCGCCACTAGCCAGTTACGTCGAATCTACAGTCGGCTAGACCCCGTAGAAACGTTAGAAAAGGGGATCCGAAGATTCCTTCTTCTAAAATGACTCCTTTTGATCTGCGGCCAGAGATTCGAGGTAAGGGATCACGGTTACAGGGTGGGAAGAGGTTAAGCACCCCACACACTGTCCGTACCAAAGTACGATCTCTACTTCATAGAATCGAACTAACACTTGAAAGTCTGATTTAATCCTCGTGCATTCTCATAGATGACATGATGCATGAATGCGGGTCTGAACAGTAAAAGTTTCTGATGGGCAGGTTCCACTAACAGGCAAGCCCAGAGCATACGCTCGAACTGACAGGTGCTTTATGCGAGATGCATGTAGTGTGTTTGAATAATCAAGGTGCTTATAGTGACTAATGCATGAATGCAGGTCTGAACAGTAAGAGTTTCTGATGGGCAGGTTCCACTAACAGGAAAGCCCAGAGCATACGCTCGAACTGACAGGTGCTTTATGCGAGATGCATGCAGTGTGTTTGAATAATCAAGATGCTCGTAGTGAAGCAGTGGGGTTGGAAGAAAAGTAAATATTGCACTTATGCTAGATGCGAATGAGATAATGCTGGTAAAAGAGTAGCTAGATGGATGGAGGTGTCGCAAGGGTTGGCTTCGAGTGGCTAGATCAAGACTTGGATGGCTTGGGAGACTTGGACCAGTGGTCAGGCTGGGCTGGACCAGGGCTAGGCACTCCTCACTCGGGCTCTCCTTGGTGGAAAGGTGGGCTAAGGGGATGGAGAAAGACTCGGAACAGACGGACTCTCTCTGGGCTGGATTGTGTGTTGAAATGAGAAGGGGAGAGGAGAATTTATAGCAGAGGGCAGTGGCAGTTCTTGTAAATAGGTTTGGGCTGCCCCTTAGGGGCCGCCCGTACGGATGCTCCTCGGGTTCCAACGCGTGGTACGGACATGTCTCGGGGTTGCTGTTTTGACTCAGTGGGTTGACTCTGTGAGTTGACTCAGCGGGTCGACTCGGTGACTTGACTCGGCGGGTTGACTCGGCAGATTGACTCAGTGTTTTGACTTGACGGGTTGACTCAGCGGGTTGACTCAATGGGTTAACTCAGCGGGTTGACTCAGCAGGTTGACTCAGTGAGTTTGACTTCTTTAGGATTTTTTGACTGGTTTTTCTTATGGGGGGTTTTTCAGGCTGATGCTTAGGGGCGGGTTAACTGGGTTCAGGCTTGAGTTAGGCTATGGATTGGGGCTTATAAGGGTGAGTTTGGCTAAGTTTGGACTTGGAATTTGGGGGTATGGTCCTCTGTTCATCCAGCTATCTCTACCAACAGTGTAGCCGAAGGTGGGGTGTCTACAGTATGAAATTCTAAGTTGAATTGTTGTGAAATTCTAACACGTGCATTAAAAAGGAAAACTTGAGAAAATTAATTCAATAAGAAAAAGATATTTGGCAAGTGAACTTTAAGGATAGAGATAGGAGATAGATGGATCCCTTGACTAGGATCAAGTATATGACTCTAAGTTAAATTTAGAAAGAGATCAAGGGATGGATCGTTACCTACGAACCATGTTGAAGGATGACATGAAAATTGAAAATCATACTTAGAGACAAACAAAATTAAGGAAAGAAGTATTAACTAGAAATTTCTATGATGAATTTCTCACTGTTATGACATCCCTACGCTTGAATAATTTCGGATTTCAGAATCTGAGTCCACTAAGCGAGTTGACTCGCTGGGTTAACTAAACAGAATTTCTTCTTCTTCTTCCTTCTACTTCCTTTTTGTTTCTTCTTTCCTCTTCCTTCTTCTTTCTCTTTCTTTCTTTCTTTATTTCTTCTTCCTTCTTCTTCTTCTTCTTCTTTCTTCTTTCTTTCTCCTTCTTTCTCTTTTTTTTTCTTTCTTCTTCTCTTTTTCTTCTTCTTTCTTCTTTCTCCTTCTTCTTCCTCCTTCTTTTTTTTTACTGGGATTCTGCCCTAGCAACAACAGCAACAACAGCGGCATGGGAGCTCTCTCTCATGTCACCTCTCTCTCTCTCTCTCTCTCTCTCTCTCTCTCTCTCTCTCTCCCTCTCTCTCGTAAACAACTCTCTTTCTCTCTCTCACAAAAACTCTCTTGGTTAAACACCTGTGAAGAGGGAGACGCATCTAAGGAGGTCTTTTAAAGACTCCCAACGTCCGTGGGTTGGTGTGGGAAACTCCCGATCGATTTTGGTGTTGGCACCGCCTGGCACTTATCTCGCCCGACTTTTTTATGCTTAATCACATGTAGACCGTTCAAATAGTAGGTGGGGTCCATAAAAACAATCCCCTAGAATTTCAGGAACCCATGCGAATTAACGGACCGGATCTTAGGATCTTTTGATTCGGACGGTAAATTGGAAAAGATCGGTTGCGTTACTGTTAGTCGAGAAACTTAAGAGGATTGTTGGCGTCGGGGAGATAAATCGTATAGACGGTTTGGATGTATCATATGGGGTCCAGAGATGGACGGCGCTGGAGCGTCTGGCGGACAGCGACGCACGCTGTGGAGCTGTTTGAGAAGAAGAATGCTTCTTCATCCGCCGCACAGTCAAACTAACAGTCGAGATGTACACGGGTCCCACTGTGATGCATGTGATAAATCTATTCCATCCACTAGCTCAGCCCCAAAATTTTAGGGTATGACACAAAAAATGAGGTAGTTCTGAGATAAGGTGGCCCACTTATGGCACGATTTCTAATTAGGATATTTGTAGGATGATCGGAGGGCTGAAATTCGACGTGTACGGTTAAATTATGTCCTACAACTAGTGTATGTAGTTTCGTGTGAAATCGATCGCCAGAAATCATCAAACTTAAAAGTGGGTTTAACTAATAGCATATTCGTAATTATTATAAATTTATAAGTTTTGTGAAATCTAATGCTTCTACACTGTTTTAGGGTTTATTCTAAGAAACTTTAATAAATAGACCATACTAAAATTCCCTATGGATTATTTAATATTAATTTATCAATTTTAAAGTTATTTAATTTATTAAATAATTAACTAAATATAATTTAAATGATCCTAAAATCCTAGAGTGTTATAAACACGCCTGAGGAGGTTCATTGGGTTGGAAAATCAATGATCTAAGCATATGGCTGGTGATTGATGAGATGTACGGATCAGATTTATTGACAGACATGAGTACAGGGCGATGTGAAGATCATACAACGTGTTTACGTTGATCGTGTAATTCGAAATCAAAGTGGATGGTTAGATGTTCCTGTTTAGTAACAATAGATCATTCTAACGGTCTGTCTATTGACTTAATTAAGTACACTAAGTTTTCAGAGTCTTAAAAGTGTCGGGATATGTATAAAAGTGTATACCTTTGTGTATATGTGTGAACAACACGGCCTAAAATTTGATTTCTCGCGTGTGAACACGCACCCGTGTACCTACTCGTGTGCCTAAATTTTTGGGGTATTACATTCTACCACCCTTACACAGAATTTCGTCCTTAAAATTTGATCCACCTACTCGTGTACTAAATTTCTAAGGTGTTACATACTACCACCCTTACACAGAATTTCATCCTCGAAATTCAATCAAGCCTACTAGACTAACGGATAAAGATACTACTCTTCTATATATTTGAGCGTCTTTTACATTTGACTAATCCTAGGTTTGCTTGTACACAAGTGTATGACTAACTGTATGAATTCAGGTTCTTACAATCTACCCCCTTACGTGAATCTCGACCTCGAGATTCAACCATACCCGTAACCAAGCTTTCACTATGCCCTCTGATGTGCCTAAGCGTACGCTATAACAAAAAAAAGAAAGGTCAACAATAACATCCCAACATAAGCAACGTCACAAACAAGACAATCAATCACAGTACAAGAAATGAAGTAAGCAAAACGAATAGTCCAAACAAAAGAAACATCATAGACAAAACCAACAAACACCCTAACTTCAACATTACAGACATGACCCTACAAGCAACGTCGCTAGCAAAACCAAGGTCACAATACAACAACAACCTTATGTAGGAGCAAGTAATTGACAACCTTACAACCAAAACAATCATCAATAAAAACAAAAACAAACATCAAGTACAATAGCAACAAAATCATACATAGCGCACCCATTTCTATGTGTCTACAAGCTATCCTATTATCCAGTTCTCTACAACACTTTCCTATGTTAATCTGTAGACCCTACTTGAATTTCACTAGGTGCTAGCCCTAACCCGAGGCACTTCAGAATTCTCGAAATCTTTCTCTAATACCAAACTGTCACTCCCTGAAATTCGGAACCCGAGTACAACAACCCCAAGCCCGAGTTCCAGGGTATGAATTGAAAATTTGAGCATAATTTCCTTGAGATTCCATTCCACACATTGCATAACTAAAATAAATCCCAAATATAAAGTTTCTTTTCCACTAATGTCTTATTACATTGAATTTTACAAATAAATTGACTATGGTTGGCGCTTGAGGAACACGTGACCATCTAAATACTCTGCTCCATCTACGTCTTTTTCCTTCCTGAAGACCTGCAAGAATTGTGGTGATTTTGGTGAGCTAAAGCCCAGTGAGGTCATTTCCATCACAGGTAATATTTCAGTTAATAAGAGATAAGATAATAATCATCAACAGATAGAGTTGTATGAAATATACGAGGATGAGGTCATAATTGATACACTTTATGATTTATTATAAATGAAACATAATTATGATTATGTCATGTATGTCATGATACGTGTGAGAGCAATAAACGTCTAGGAACTCGCTGCCACTGAACATTAGGAACCTGTCGCAAATCAACCATGCTCACCTAACCGGTACAGCGAGGTGGCAAATCAACTATGCACGCCAGTGGGCAAATCAATCATGCACCACTGATCCAACCAAGCAAATCAACCATGCTCAATAAGTGAAACGATCAGAACTCGCTGCCACTGAACATTAGGAACATGTCGCAAATCAACCATGCTCACCTAACCGGTACAGCGAGGTGGCAAATCAACCATGCACGCCAGGAGTCAAATCAACCATGCTCCTGTTTTGTCGCAGTGTATAAATGTATGTGCATGTCATGAGTTATGGAAGCACCTCTTCAGGCATACAATGCATATCAAACTCAAGTCCAATCACCCCATGCATGTGTTATCTTCATTCAAGTAAGTTATTGTCAATCGAGAAATTTAAGAAGGTCATCGTGATTAGTTTAGTGTTGACGAATAACTAAGGCTGTTCCAAGAGTTATGTATTGTATATTATCTAAACCTAAGTTGTTGTCTATTAGGAAGTTTAAGAATAATATCACATGAAATCTTGAGAATACTACGTGTATCTAGGGGTGCATGTTGGTGACATCACATGTATGAAATCCTAAGTTGAATTGTTGTGAAATTCTGACACGTGCATTAAAAAGGAAAACTTGAGAAAATTAATTCAATAAGAAAAAGATAATTGGCAGGTGAACATTAAGGATAGAGATAGGAGATGGATAGATCCCTTACCTAGGATCAAGTATATGACTCTAAGTTAAATTTAGAAAGAGATCAAGGGATGGATCGTTACCTACGAACCATGTTGAAGGATGACATGGAAATTGGAAATCATACTTAGAGACAAACAAAATTAAGGAAAGAAGTATTAACTAGAAATTTCTATTATGAATCACTCACCGTTATGACATCCCTACGCTTGAATAATTTCGGATTTCAGAATCTAAGTCGACTCAACGAGTTGACTCGCTGGGTTAACTCAACAGAATTTCTTCTTCTTCTTCCTTCTACTTCCTTTCTGTTTCCTCTTTCCTCTTCCTTCTTCTTCTTTCTCTTTCTTTCTTTCTTTATTTCTTCTTCCTTCTTCTTCTTCTTCTTTCTTTCTCCTTCTTTCTCTTTTTTTTTCTTTCTTCTTCTCTTTTTCTTCTTCTTTCTTCTTTTTTTTTTTTTTCTTCTTTCTCCTTCTTCTACTTCTTCTTCTTCCTTCTTCTTTTTTTTTTACTGGGATTCTGCCCCAGCAACAAGACCAACAACAGCGGCATGGGAGCTCTCTCTCACGTCACCTCTCTCACGTCACCTCTCTCTCTCTCTCTCTCTCTCTCTCTCTCTCTCTCTCTCTCTCTCTCTCTTCCTCTCACAAACAACTCTCTTTCTCTCTCTCACAAAAACTCTCTTGGTTGAACACCTGTGAAGAGGGAGACGCATCTAAGGAGGTCTTTTAAAGACTCCTAAAGTCCGTGGTTTGGTGCAGGAAACTCCCGATCGATTTTGGTGTTGGCACCGCCTGGCACCCATGCGAAGCAACGGACCGGATGTTGAGATCTTTTGATTCAGACGGTAAATTGGAAAAGATCGGATGCACGACTGTTGATCGAGAAACTTAAGAGGATTGTTGGAGTCGTGGAGATAAATTGTATAAATGGTTTGGATGTATCATATGGGGTCCACAGATGGACGGCGCTGGAGCGTCCGGGGGACTGCGACGCACGCTGTGGAGCTGTTTGAGAAGAAGAATGTTTCTTCATCCGCCGCACGGTCAAACTAGCAGTCGAGATGTACATGGGTCCCACCGTAATGCATGTGATAAATCTTGTCCATTCACTACCTCAGCCCCAAAATTTTAGGGTATGACACAAAAAATGAGGTAGTTCTGAGATAAGGTGGCCCACTTATGGCACGATTTCTAATTAGGATATTGTAGGATGATCGGAGGGCTAAAATTCGACGTGTACGGTTAAATTATGTCCTACAACTAGTGTATGTAGTTTCGTGTGAAATCGATCGCCAGAAATCATCAAACTTAAAAGTGGTCATTTATTTTAAGTTTAACTAATGGCATTTTCATAATTGTTATAAATTTATAAGTTTTGTGAAATCTAATGCTTCTACACTGTTTTAGGGTTTATTCTAAGCAACTTTAATAAATGGATCATACTAAAATTCCCTACGGATTATTTAATATTAATTTATTAATATTAAAGTTATTTAATTTATTAAATAATTAACTAAATATAATTTAAATGATCCTAAAATCCTAGAGTGTTATAAACATGCCTGAGGAGGTTCATTGGGTTGGAAAATCAATGATTTAAGCATATGGCTGGTGATGGATGAGATGTACGAATCAGATTTATTGACAGACATGCGTACAGGGCGATGTGAAGATCATACAACGTATTTACGTTGATCGTGTAATTCGAAAATGAAGTGGATGGTTAGATGTTCTTGTTTAGCAGCAATAAATCATTCTAACGGTCCGTCTATTGACTTAATTAAGTACACTAAGTTTTCAGAGTCTTAAAAGTGTCGGGATATGTATAAAAGTGTATACCTTTGTGTATGTGTGCGAACAACATAGCCTAAAATTTGATTTCTCGCATGTGAACACGCACTCGTGTACCTACTCGTGTGCCTAAATTTTTGGGGTATTTTATTCTACCACCCTTACACAGAATTTCGTCCTCGAAATTTGATCCACCTACTCGTGTACTAAATTTCTAAGGTGTTACATAGCCCATTACATCACATTATATGCATGGTTTTCATGTTTAAAAGGCCCATCTAATGCATGTTTTGTGATTGTAGGGATGAGAGCGACTTCGCCCAATTGGAAACCAAATGGAGCACATTTAGGAGCCTTTGATGAGGGATGAAGGAAGACCAAAGAAAGAAGAAAGCAAGGAGGGAGAAAAAGAGATGAAAGAAAGGAAGAAAAAGAAGAAAAGAAAGGCCTGACCGGTCATGACCGGTTGGTTAAAGGAGCCAGACCGGTCAAGACAGGTCGGCCACCCTCTTGTGACACCTCTGGATCAAGGACCAGACTGGTCTGACCGGTCTTGACCGGTTGGCCATCAAGTCAACTATCCCCTGAGCACGCTGGACTCCCAAGCAGACAGGTCCAACCGGTCGTGACCGGTTGGCCATGTGAAAACAGCAACCTTTTCAAATTCGGACTCTGATTTTCTCTCCGCATTGTGTATCCTTACGCAAATTCGAGATGCTTTTGACGCAACAGAGCTTCCCCACTATAAAAGGACACCTAGGGTCTCTTCCTAGGGCATCATAGAAGAAAGGGAACTCCGTGGGAGAGGAAGGAAGCCGTCGTGGAGCGTTTGCAACCCTCCAAACTTCGGGTTTTTATGTTTTCTAGTTTTTTGTTATGAGTTCTAGTTGAAGTATGACAATGCTCGGCTATAATTTCTTAGCTAAGGCTGAGAGGTGAAGCTTGTAGCCAATTTCATGTTTGATTCAGTTTAATTCAAGTAGTTCTATTTCAAGTTTGAATTTTGAATGTTCTAGTTCTTAAAGTTTGTAGTTTTAGATGTTTTATGAGAGTTCATGTGCTCCGGACATGGATTCCTTGAAATTCTCTGAGATTACCATGTTTTGCTTGTTTAGATTCGAATAATGGTAACCTTTGAGCAAGCCATAGTCCATAGGCATGGCTGTTACTCCGAAGGCTATGATTTCGAATTCTACATGTGTTGAATGGGACTAGAACTTGGAAGTTCAACTTGAGTGGGATTGAATGTTTTTAATGCTTTATTTTCGAACTAGATGAGAGATAGGACTTCAAATCTAGTTGTGTATTTTGCTTGGATTGATTGGATTGACATGGGATTACTACAAGTGGATCCTTGAAAGCCTTAGTGCCTTTAGATTACTGTTTTTCATTAAGTTACTGTTTTAGCATAATTATTCCAATTGAACCTCTTATTATTGCAAACTGAGTTGCTGGAATAACTTAAAGCCTATTTTCCAATTCCCAGTGGATCGACCTCGGTCTTACCGTGTTTTATTACTACATCGCAGCCTTGCACATGAGGCAAGAGAACACCCGGATCGTTGCCCACCTCTAGGCAAGAGTAGACATATCAAACTTGGACATAACATAGTGAGACACTTGTTAAGTGACAGAGTAATAGCCATTGATTTTATGAGATTAGAGAAGAATTTGGCAGATCCTCTGACAAAAGGACTATCTAAGAAGATAGTCATAGAAACATCGAAGGGAATGTGATTAAGCTCAATATTATGAGTTACAAGTGTTGGCAACCCAACCTATACAAATGGAGATCCCATGCGGTAGATTTTCAAATGGGTACACAACAAGACACTAGGAGACATCTAAGCATTGCCTTGAATAAGTCTTGTTCTATGGTGTAGGTAATGCAAGCAGCAACAAAGAGGTTAAGTTTGAACTTTTAATAAATCCATATGTCAAAATTTTGGTGGTGTATTCAGTTGCTCGATACATTTGATGGAATTCACCTATATGAGTGTGGAGGAGGGGTCGCTTCCTATGAGAATTTGAGCGAATTCTCTAGAGCACTAATGAAATTCAGGAAATGGTGCATGGCTAAAAAGCACCAAATCACAAAATCACTTGTAGCGAGAAGAAATATGTGAGTTGCTTGTATACGTGATTTATGCTCAAAGGAGTCTTTTTTAAGACTATGTCACCTGACTCCTGTAGACCTATTTTGAATACTCTAAGTGTCAATTTAAGTCAAATTGGCATTGACATTAAGCGCAACTATTCCTGTTTAACCCGAAGAATTTATTTTGAATCATGTGGGGGATTGCTGTATATTGTTGCTTCAAAATAATTTAAAATGAAATATTTTAAATATTTCAAAACTTCCCTTCAAATCTTTTTGTAGTGCCTTTTTGGTTTTGTCTTTTTGTGCTAAAGATAGTCCCACATCGGATTTGAGTTGGAAAACTTTATTGGCTATAAGATTGGTTTTTGGCATAAGGGCATGAGCCTTTTAAGGGGCATGTGAATTTGGTTGTTTGGGGGGGGGGGCTATGCCTAAAGCCTCCCACTATGCCTAAAACCACACGCACGCACGCGGGCGCGCCTGCAGGCAGGCCGGCCGGGAAGGGACGGGTCGTGGACATGTGACGTGTGACGTGTGATGTGCGAGTGCGAGTGCGACCCTAGCTAGAAAGTCCAACGGACTTTTTCTTTTTTCCAAAAGACATAACCATTGGGTCACGGTTTGAATGAGGCCCAATAACGACTTTCTTCTACAGAGAAGCCCAACGGTCATTTTATTTGAAAACTGAAGCAATGCATTTCTGTTTTTATGGGTGCTTAAACACCCACTCGAGACATCTCTTGAAGTCTATAAAAGGACTTCTGATGATCTACGTTTTAATCAATTTGAATTTTATCTTTTACTCTCTCCATTTTCTGATCTTTGCATTATTATTTTCTTCTTCGGGTTAAACCTATAAAGGGTGGTTCGGGCCTGAGTACGGAGTGCAACCTTGTGACCAGGTAGCAATCGTTGTATTTTGGAGGTTGGCTGTCCATTGATCCTGTTGCATTAAAGAAATTATCTAAGGGAGGGCAGTAACAACTTTAAGCCGAGTGATTTAAAATCACGCCTCGACTTGACTATACGATAAGTTGATTTAATTTCTTTCTTTCAAAAATATCTTATCAATAATCTGTTTTTTTTAAAACAATCAAATTTCTACAATTATAATTTTTATTTTAATCATTAATTATATAGATTTAACAACCCAGATCTTACAGCAGGCCCACTAAAATCCAAATCTCAAGTGGAAAAACCATGTGGATCCTAAATTGGAGGGAACCGTCCAAGTGCCACTATGATGTTCATTTTCCTTCCAACCGCACTTTTTTATGTACATATATATAATTAGAGTGCAACTGCACGGGAAGCCGATTGACGTATTGAGTAACTAGTGCGTACTGAGTAAACTCTCGGCCCACAGAGTTTAATTATTATATCCACTCCATCCATCCATTTTAATAGATAATTTTAGGGCTGGATAACAAAATTGAAGCATATGGAAAGCTTAAGTAGACCACACCACAGGAGAAGTGTGAAGTGAATGTCTACCGTTGAAAAATTCTTGGGGCCAAAGAAGCTTTGATCAATCAGATATTTGTGTTTTACCTTTATCCATGCGTATGTAATCTTGTGAATTGTTTGAATGACAAATAAACATCACCGTGAGGCCCGGGAAGGTTTCAACGGTGGAAATCATTAATCCTCCTGTTTCCTATGGCATGGTCGACTTGAGATTTGGATATGCTTCAATTTTAGTCTCAACCCCTTAAGCGCACTGGGAAAACGGACGGGCGGACGGAGTAGATAAACCACATACATTCACGGTGGATCGAACAGAGTTAACTCAGTACGATAAGAGCCGTACTGATTTACTTGGCACGGAATCCGATTTCAACTGCATGCTGTTTGCAACAGCGTGTGTTCACGCTGCATGCGGAGAAAAGTTTTCCTACACCCACGGCTTGTGTGCGTACGCCCCGGCTTGTGTGCGTACGCCCAAATTCCAGCCGTGGGTCAGGGTGAGATCCTTTGAGAGCAAGCTTCTCTCCCTCGTTTCTCTCTTTTTGGATAATATCTTCCAAAGGGCAAACAAATGATAGCTTTTGGTAGGAAGTTACATCGTGGGAAAGTAGGTGGGGCTCACCATGATGTTTGTAAGAAATTCATCCTGTCTATCCTCTATGTGATCTACTTTTAGCACGTGAGACAAAAATCGAGCCCGATTTAAGACTCAAGTGGGTGGCACGAGAGGAAAAGGTGGGTAGAGAAATTCCTACAGTTAACACGTCCATGAGTCCACAGTAATGTTTATATGCCATCTATACTGATCATAATGTCATTCCAACTGTCATTTCCACTGGGATGAACCGAAAACATAAATATTAGCCTGATTCAAAACTTCTGGGCCCCACGAATATTTCAACTGTAGACAGTTAATCCTCACGTTTTCAGCCCAGTTTAGTTTTGGATCTGGCTCTGTTTTTCTCTTAGGTACTAAAATGAGCTCTAAAAATGGATGAACGGGTTGGATTTCTCACAAGCATCATGGTGGGCCCCTATGTTCTGAGCATTTGAACTTCCTGCCAAATGCTTCGCAAAAAATCTGGGTGCTTGAAAATGGGTACGCTGTTATTGAGCTGAGTAAACTCAGTTGGATCGACTGTGAATGTATATCATTTATCCAAACCGTCCATCCATTTTTCCCACTCATTTTAGGGGTGGAGTTCAAAATTAAAGCATATCCAAAGCTCAAGTGGACCATAACACAAGAAACAGTGGGAATAATGATTTTCACCATTGAAACCTTCCTAGGGCCCACAATGATTTTTTTTGTCATACAAACCATTCTTAACATCCTAAAGACATAGATGAATGGAAAAACAAATATCATCTTGATCCAAAAATTCTATTGCATCAATGATTTTTTCAATGGTGGATGTTCAATTCACACTGTTTCCTGTGGTGTGGTCCACTTGATCCTTGGATATGCTTCATTTTATGGATCAAGCCTTAAAATTATCTGTTAAAATGGATGGACGAAGTGGATACAAAAAAAATCGTGGTGGGCCTACAAGGTTTACTTGGTTGAATTTTAATGGTTAACCCGTTTTCTTCCTTAACCGTCTATTACTTGGCCACCTATGGAATGGTTAAGGTCATTCCAATCCACTGATCATTTGGTGCAAGGGTCTTCCATGGTGAGGAACATCATTTCAACGGTTGGGATTACTAACAATGAACCCTAGCATTCTTATCAATTATTTCCGTAAATTAAAATGAGTGATGATCATCTACAACCTTAGCATGCAGACCCATCCATGTGCCAACGTCTCAAGTGTGCACCACATTGAAGCCATGAGAAATGCAGGCCTCCTTCTAATCTTTAGGCAGACCACTCTGTGCAGAAACAAAGGACAGTTTATGTCAGACGGACCAACACTTCCATCGAGAGTACAAATGCAGCCCCACCTCTTAATCATATTGAACTGATGTAACTGGTGCACCCCACATCTTTCATGGCATATATGAGCAGGGGAATCATATATGCCACGTACACATTAGCATACATGAGCAGGGGAAAATTCAACAGTAGGAATTTCCCTATCTACCTTTTCCTATAGTGCTGCCCACTTGAGACTTGAATGGGGCTCATTTTTTGTCCTGCGTCCTATAAAGAGATCACATGGAGGATGGACGGGATAGATTTCTCACAAACATAATAGTGACTCCACCTATATTCCCAGGCAGTAACTTCATGCGGAAGGCTTTGCTTAAAAGGAGAGATTGTCGGAGGAGAGAGAAACGAAGGAGAGAGGCTCACTCCCAAAATATTAAAATCTCCTCGATGCGGATCTCACCAACGGCTGGGATTTGCGGGTAGGCAAGCCGTGGGTGTCGTAAAATTTTTCTCCTGCATGCATCAGCGTGGATGCACGTCCCAAAGCTTAAAAAGGTGACGCGGAGGCATCATGTGGACCCCACCTTGATGCAAGTGTTAAAATCTACTCCGTCTATCAGGTGGGCCACCTCATGCTAGGGTAGGTACCCAAAACTCACATATATCCAACACTTAGGGGGGCCACACCATTAGAAAATGCGGAGATTGGAGCTTCACCATTGGCCAAGGCCACTAAATGACAAAGGAAGGCGAGGAAAAACAAATACATATATATATTGAGAGGTAATACGTTATTAGCAAGTCAACCAGCCTGGATAACAAAAATATATATATAAAAAAAATAAAAATAAAAAATAAAAAATAAAAAATAAAATACAAGATGGTCAGACTCAGCAGCTAGCAGCTTCTGCCCATCAGCGTGCAGCACCAACCGCTGAGGGCTGCAGCGTGCAGCTGATGCGGCCGCAGGTGGCTCCAGCGTGTGGGGCCAAGCCGTGGGCCCCACTTGAAGCATGTGTTTTACATCCACGCCGTCCATCAGCATGCCCAGCCGTTTTATAGCGCGGGCTCAGAAATGAAGCAGATCCAAAACTCAAATGGGCTACGCCACATGCAATAGTGGAGATTGATGCAGCCTCTGAAATCCTCCGGCCCACCATGATATTTTGTGATGTATCCATCCTTCCAACCATTTTTCTACCTCATTTTAGGGAATGATCCCAAGAATGTAGCAGGCCTAGATTTTAGGCGGGCCACGCACAAAAATAGGGAGGGAAATGACGCCACCACTTGACACCTTTTGGGTTGTTGCCTGTTCGCCCGGACATGGACGTGGTATATATTCATGTTGTCCATCTAGGACGGCGGTTGGGGCCCATCATCCGTGAGACGCCTAGGTGGACGTGATCGATGCCGACAAGTGGGCCCACTCACCGTTACACCCAATATGACGTATGTGTTTCTTTATATACCGCGGGAGCGGATTAGGTGAGACCCCAGATCCACCGAGGTGGGTGGGACCCCTGATTGTGGGGGCCACTGTGATGTACGTTCTACATCTTCACCGTCCATCCATATGAAAGCTCATTTTAGGGCATGATCCAAAAAATGAAGCAGTTCAAAATAGCAGCTAGGCAATAGTACAGGAAACAGTGGTGATTGACCATTAAAAACTTCTTGTGGGCAAAAAAAGCTTTGGATGAAGATGATATTTGCGTGGTATCTTGATCTACGTGTTTGTGACCTTATCAACAGGTTGGATGTAAAATAAACATTTCAGTGGAATCCATGAAGTTTTTAATGGTGGGGATTTAATCAAGACTGTTTCCTGTGGTGTGGTCCACTTAAGATTTGAGTCAGCTTCATTTTTTCTATCATGCTCTTCAATGAGCTTTCAAAATGGTTGGACGGTGTGGACTGTGAGCCCCACCGTCAGGGATCCCACCCACCTCGGTGGATCCAGGGTCTCACCTAATCCGCTCCCATATACCGCTGCCCACTTGTTTTAGGCAGCCCGTGTGGCCAACTTTAATGCATGTAATTTGGGGTTACGCTGCAAATTCTTTGGACAGCGTGGTGGGCCATATGGTAAGGCTCATTGACGCCCTAAATGGTGCCGTTTCAAGGCCCAAATGGACCGAAAATATGGGCTGACGTGTGGGCCACATGTGGTACCGAAACTGAGGCCTTTTCCAAAACAAAAATGAGGTCTAATGTCTCTAATGTGCCGCCCATTTGATTATGTTGTGTTGCTAATACTTAGTTCTTATCTCAATGTATATTTTGTGATTGTTTATGTTATGTGTGGATGTGATTACTTGATGATGTACATGGTGTGATTTTATGATTCTATTTGGTCCATTGGCAATGTATATGTAATATATTATTCCCTTGACAGTCCAATGGGCCTGTCACTTGTGTTTTTAGATGACCATGGTTCACCACTTAGTGGAACTTAATCCTTGATACATATGAATGCTTAACTCATGATCTTGGACCACACTGACCATGTAGACCGCGTGGATGGAGGTTTGATATATTGTTGGTGTTGATGATGATATTGTAACATGCTATAGTAGTTAGATAAATTGAGGCTTGCTTAATGGATCAAATTCATGGGCCAGGGGCACTTGATGGAGTAGGCCCACATATGGACTTTGGCCTTAGGCGAGCCCACTAGTGACAAAAGGGAAAGCGATGTGAGATGTAAGTCCAATGGGCAAATGACCGAGCCAAATCACTGGTCTTATATATATAGGCCACCTTTGTTGAAAGCCCAAGTAAGTCCATGAATCTTGGAATTTGACACTAGAAGGTGGAAAAAGTACCGGGCTTAAACACCTAACCACTAGCTTGGATTTTATTACTTAACAAGGGCTTAGTAAGGCAAGACTAGATCCATAAACTTCATTTCTTTATATGTGAATGGTAATATGCTAGCATGATTTTGTGAACATTGCATCCATGCATGGGATAATAAAATAATACGTTGGCGAGATGGTTCGTATGGTGGCCACATGATAGCAAGCTAGGTGAAATGGTTTGTGGTGAGGCCTAGGGATGGCCAAACTTGGATAGTTTTGATTGAGAAGGATGAAAAGGGTGCGCCATTGTCACCCCAAGCATAGATCCCATAATTGGAGACACCCAGCCTCTAAGGAACCCGTTTAAATTGGTACCAACTGGGTTCTCTTTTGTTGCAGATCAGGTGGGGGCTGGGGTGAGCACAATAAGTTAGGTGAAAGAGTCCCTTACACTACCGGGATTGGGAAGGGAAGAGGTGTGACAAGCCTACCCACCATCATGTGGTGGGTTGATAACATTTTATTCCAATTGCCGAGGCTCGGTAGGGGATAATAAATTTGGGTCCCCCAAGTAGGTAGGTCTAGCCTACCTACCTGGGGTGAGCTGAGTTGTTGTTGAATCGGTTAGGTTTGGGTCATATTAGAGAATGCGTCTATCCTAATAGGTAAGGCTTAATCAATTTATTTTATTTTTATTTTTATTTTGTAGCCTAGAGCAGTCAGAATGTGGTTTTCGGTGTGCAGCTTTCACTTTCTGTGAATAAAATAATTTTTCATTAATTTTTTTTGGGTCCCCCATTGTTGAGCCAATGACCAGTTGGGAAGGGGTTGACACACCCAAAACTTTACTCCTTTGAAATGCGTCCCACACTTGCGTTGAAGATGTTAGATTACACTTTTTTGGAATGATTGAGATTCATGTAAGAATATGACAAGAAATTTAGAAATGCGTAGAAAGGTCAAGTTGGCATTAAACCATTCATTCATTCATACATTACTCACTTGGGTTGGTGGGTGCGTAACTAGACCATCATGTCCTCATTACAGCAGCTAAGATCTTGGTTAGTTATGGGATTAACTTGAGATAAGGAGTTTACCACAACAAGACTCGTTCTCCAAATCAGGTGTAGAACTGACTTGGAAAGAAGCTCTTTGTATTGGAGCCCACAACCGTGAAACTGCACACCACCTTCCCGACCACATGCGGGTGTTGGCTCTATTTTCGATTTGTTATAACATGCTCAACAATGATAATATGTTTTAGTGATTTGCTTTCTTGGTACCCTGATTCTCTATATCGTATGCCCACTGAGAGCGTTGAGCTCAAGCTAAATTTTCTTTCCCTTTTTCAGAAAAGTATTACTAGATATGTCGGGATCACCTAATGATCAACTTGTTTCCTTTTTTACATGTTTATTTTGAAAATTTTAGAATGTAATGTTTTTTTACGAATGACGTATTTTGGACTTTGGTATATGTGGGTTGTTGAGGTTGTTAATATTGGAGTAGATAAAGCTTTTAAATTAAATATCACAGAAGAAATAAAAAGAGACGGAAAAATGAACTTTTATTATTACAAACCAGTTTTAGAGTTCGAAAATTTAGTGAGCCCATTCGCTAAGTTTGGGGTGTGACAATGGGAGATTATAAAAATAAAATAAAAATCTTGTCGGCGCTGGATGTGGGAGTCAAAAGTAACATTTCTGATTCTCGAATTTCAGGGTGCGATAGAAATGATTGTCAGTTCGATAGTTGCCAAGCAAACATTGGTAAAACCATCTCCCATATCCACGAAAAAAATCGACACTCAAATCCACTATGAAAATGAAACTACAAGAGATGGAATCAACTTGCAGATGTGAAAAACCCTAGTTTTCTCCCTTTCAACCGATAGAAATAATTTTTCTCTCCTTATTCACCTTATTCTACCATAATCTCATATTAACAAAATATTTATAACATTCATACAAAATTAAAAACTAAAATTGCGCACTCGATCTGCTGATTGTTACACTTCGATCGATTGTGTGTCATCGACCGAATTGTCGATTGATCAAGGATCCATGTTTGATCAATCAAACATGGCCAAAATTGTTCAATGAGGAACTAGAAAATTTAAGGTAGTTTCTATCAATCGACTAGATATATCGATCAACCAACAACCACTGTTCCAACATAGATTAAAGGCATCCAATTTCAACAATCTCCACCGTGGCTTTAATCTTCGTGCTCCACTCATCCAAGCTCCGTCCTCCATCTCTAATTGTCTCCATCATAGCTCTACCATCATTGCTTTTCGTGCGCACTTTATCTTCATTCCTACAATGCTAGACCTAGAGAAATCGAGCAGAATCTGAACTTCTCTGCAAGAATAACCTTCGTAAGCCTATCCATCGGATTCATGCTCATGTAGATCTTCTCAATAGTAACACTGCCTTCCTTAAGAACATGTCAGATAAAATGATAACGCACATCAATATGTTTAGTACGGAAATGGTATACATAATCCATTGCTAAATTGATCATGCTTTCGCTATCATAATTCACTAGCACGGCCTCCTGCGGTAGTTCTAATTCATTCATCATTTAAATGCTTTTGTCACCACCATATACTCAGCTTTAATTGTGGAAAGAGCCACCACATACTGAAGCTTTGACATCCAATTGATCGCTCAACCTGCTATTACAAATTAGTAACCGAAAGTCGACCTTCTATTGTCCACTTTCCCTACGTAATCAAAATCCACATAGTCTATAAGTTCTCCATCTGATTTCTCAAATGTCAAGACGTAGTCATTCATACCTTGTATGTAATGAAGTAGTCATTTCACTACCTCCTAGTGTTACTTGCCGGGGTTGACATGTATCTTCTCACAACACCCACTGCATGTAAAATATTCGGTCTCGTAGAACCATGACATACATCAAACTGTCAACCACGCTCGAGTAAGGCACACGAGACATATAATACTGCTTTTCTCCATCTGTTATAGGATATTGCTATGAAGAAAGCCAAAAGCGAACAACGTGAGGTGCACTAACCGATTTAGCCTTGTGCATTCCAAACTAGACTAAGACCTTCTCAAGATATTCTTCTTGAGACAACCATAGTCAATTCCTCTCCCTGTTCTTATGTATAACGAAGTAGCCATTTCACTACCTCTCAGTGTTACTTATCGAGGTTGACATATATCTTCTCACAACACCCACTGCATGTAAAATATTCGATCTCATAGAACCATGACATACATCAAAATGCCAACCACGCTCGAGTAGGGCACACGAGACATATAATACCACTTTTCTCTATCTATTATAGGACATTGCTCTGAAGAAAGCTGAAAGTGAACAACGTCGGGTGTGCTAACCGATTTAGCCTTGTCCATCCCAAACTTGACCAAGATCTTCTCAAGATATTCTTCCTAAGGAAACCATAGCCTACTCTTGTCCCTGTTCCTATGTATATCAATGCCGAGAATCTTCTTTGCAGCTCCCAGATCTTTCATCTCGATTGTCGTTGATAATTGGGCCTTAAGTATGTTGATCTCAAACATGCTATGACTGGTCATATCGTAAACATACAATACTAAGACAATGAATTCCTCATCATCCAGTGCTTAAAAGTAGACACAATAATCATATTCACTTTTGTTAAACTGTTGATTCACTACGAAAGAATCAATTCTTTTATACCACTGTCTAAACGACTATCTCAGGCTATAAGACGACCTCATCAACTTGCAAACGTTATTCTTTATTCCATGTACCTCGAACCCCTCCTATTGCTTCATGTAAATTTTCTCATTCAAATCCCCAGGTAAGAAAGCAGTCTTAAGATCCATTTATTTCATTTTTATATTGTATTAGGTAACTAGCATCAACACATATCTGATAAATACCTACTCGACAATCGGTGCGAAGATCTCACTGAAGTCTACGCCTTCTTTCTGAGCATATTGTTAGCTCGCCTCAAGTGCAAGGCTGCGATGTAATAATAATTCTCGGTAAGACCGAGGTCGATCCTCAAGGATTGTCGTAACAATTCTAAACGTTATAACTAGGATGGGCTAAATTCGGATTTGTATCAATGGATGAAAATTAAGAACATAAATTATTTATTAAATTAGGAAAATACACACTAGAGTGCCAAGGATCTACTTATAATCATTCACAATGCCAATTCAAATCATTCAAACCAATAACTCAATTGGAATTGGAGTTCTATCCCTATCCAACTGGAATATAGATCAATCAAATCATTATAATGCATCTAACATAGATGGATCATCCACTGATATGATTCTCTCATAATCAACTAAGGTATTGGGCGTATTCAATCACACAGCCCAATCCTTCACAAAACAATTGAGATCACATTCTTGATTCTTTCTCAAGCCTTATCACTAGACTTGATTTAGAAGCATGTATTAAACTTCTATTGAACCAAAATCATTACATAAACACATATCCCAAATCCAATCAAAAGATAAGAACTTCTTCTAGTTTAGTTCTAGATAAGCACTTAGAAAACTTATTTTGTAAGATCCCCTAGCATCCAACATATCATGATGGATCTAAGATCTTTACAACCCAAAATCCAATCAACAACACCCCATTAAGCAATCTCACTAATCAAAACATCACATGTAAGAGAAATCACAAGAGATAGAAGATTAACTAAAAATATTAACTTTATTCCAAACTTGAACTAGAAGTGTTCTTCATTAAACCAAAGAGTACTTAAACTAATTTGAATTAAGCATTGTAAACAACTAAAAACTTCACCTCTTAGCCCTAGCTAAGAGGTTTAACCAACCCTTAACAGATTGAACTAAAACTCAAGAGAAAAACTACTAAAAATATAAATAAAAAAACTCTATTCAAAGAAGTTGCAGACGCTCCACAGTAATCCTCTTCATCTCCCACAACTTCCCAAGCCTTCTATGATGCCTTAAGAACGAACCCTAGGTGTCCTTTTATAGGTTTAAGGCTCCACCAACTCAAAAGATTCGAGAATTTACGTAAAACTTACACATTGCGTAGAGAAAATCAGAGCCAGACTTGAAAAATTCTAAACTGGGCGCATGGTCGATTGATCGACTGGGCTGGATGATCAATCGCACCTGTGATTTAACTGTAAAAACTGTATTCTACTATCAGGTGATTAATCGCAAGTGGTCGGGCGACTGATCACTGGGTTCAAAAAGTGTCCAGAGAGTTCCAACGGCAATTCTTCAAAAATCTGCATTCTGTCGATTGATCTACAAGCTGGGCGATCAATATCTCTCAGGCTAGGAAATTAATCGCAAATCTACATTTTAGTCCAACAATAAATCTATTAATTCTACTTTCAGCGATCAATCGCTCAGGGCTGTCGATCAATCGCTTAAGCTGGGCGACCAATCGATGGATCAATCTTCAGAAACTGCAACTTTCTGCATTTTACCTTTATGGCCCTACAGCTCTACACTTTGCTTTTTCAGGACAATTCAGGACTTTTAACATGATTTTTTTAAGATTTTTCTTCTCTTCTTTAGCTCATCAAAGCTTGAGCTTTTAATCACTTTAAATCCTCTAAATTAGCATTAAATCGATGTCATCTCTCTCTTTTACCTACAAACATAAAACCAAGCATAAGTCCTTAACTTTAACAACTTAAACTATATAATTATGCTATGAATTAGATTTCAGATATACACAATTCATGGCTCAACACACCCCCCAACCAGTATTTTGCTAGTCTCGAGCAAAACATGCATGAAACAAAATCCAACTTTTCGAAACCCAACTCTCATTCAGAAACTATACTTCTATAAACTTCAAGACATACAAGTGCAAAATTCAGAAAAACTGGGTGATAAAAGTTGAAATCTTAAACTCCCTATACACAACGAGTGTTCACATAGAATCCTCATCGATTGATTGATAAATAGACGAATCCAAACAAGTATGATCTAGTGTGCATAGTGAATGTTCATCTCATGGATTTCCACGATTACCTTCTTCATACACTGACGAAACTAAATATCCAAAGGTGTATAGATCAACAACAAACCTATGACAAGAATTTGCCTTACCGTTCCTTCAACGACTTTCACACTACTTCCCAGTTCTAACTTTGGTTATGGGTAAACCATCCCCTAGTTGGTAATAGGTAGCCTTTTTCGAAATTTATGAACAAATATTCAATAATAACCATACTCTTTTTTTTCCATACAAATTAGATAAGATTTTTAAAAATCCACATCTTTCGTTCTTTTCTCTTATTTTCTCATAAACAAGGATGAACAAAGTTCCCCGGCTTGGTTCCTCAACCCCTTAAATCTCAGTCTAGCCAATCTACAAATCTATATAATCCCTTCAAACTATGAGAATCGTGTAATGTGAACTAGACCAAAAGTATCCAAAGTTTTTTATCAATAAACTTAATAAGGAAATTCATATAGAAAACTATTATATTATAGGTAATTGAAGGTTTTCAAAATTAATCACTTCATCTATCTTCTTTTCATACTCATAGCATCCCAAGTGCATAGAAACAAAGTTTTCCGAAAGAGTTTTGAATTTTCAGAAAAATTAAAAATTTTGTTTACATAATTGCTCGAAATGTCACAAAACAAAAGATAGTAGATTCATCTTAGGAATCTCACCCCCAACCAAAATCTTACATTGTTCTCAATGTAACAAGATATTCAATAAGTATGACATGAGAGCAATGATAAAAATAAAAGAGGGTGAGAACGAGAGTACTTGAGAGAGTCGATTGTGGAAGTCTACAACTCTGACAATTAACTAATTCAAACTAATATAAACTATTCTATACCTCCATCAGACTAGGAGGTCAATCTTAATACACATGATTATCTAAAGGAATGGAATCTAGCAGGATTATGAGGTGGAGTAAAATATTTTTCAGTAATACCATCCACCACTCTGCTTCATAATGCACATGGGTGATGTTCGTCGTTCTAATCCATTGAAAATCCTGTTGAAAAAATTTAGTAGGTTTCTCAAAGTTATCAGCCTATGTGTCAAGAAATGAGAGTTTCTTTGGTTGGAACCCAATTAAACATAGATCTCCTTTCCAACTTGTCAAGGAGAAATTTACTCAAATAAGGATTGTCTCAGAGATGTTGCTCTTCAGTTTGAACAAACCAAAGAGATGTGGAGACTTGTATTTATTCTTCACAAGTATATATGGTCTCCACATTTTTAGATTTTACCGGTGCTTCCCCAATTGATACTTCAGTGTTACACTCCATGGAAGGAGTCTTTTTAGCACCAGTGAAGTTTTCCTTAAGGCATTACAATGTCACAGATCATAGGATCATTCTAATCCTCAAAATATGCCAACACTCTTCTAGAGTGTAGGAAACTTCGACCTTCTTAGTCACTTGTGTAGGTTGGAATAAGTCCTCAACCACTACACTTTCAGAAATTGGCCTCTCCATAGGCAAATCAAGCACCAATCTATCAAATTCCTACACAACAAAATTGTTCAAGTCGGTGATTGGTGTTTTGTCAATTAAATTTTCAGAATTTGGCTCTTCCAAAGCCTCATCAATATTCAAATTTATTTCTTCCTTGGAATGAGCAAAGCAAACTTTCAAGGTTTTTAAAAATTTAATTGATGGTGGCTCATCATCATCCACAATTCTATCTATGAAATTAATCATGTGGATATCATCTTCATCGTCATCCTCTTGTTATTTGTGTAAGTGAAACACATTAAGCTTCATAGTCATATTTTTAAAGGATATTTTCATAACCCCATTCCTACAATTGATTATAGCATTGGTGATTGCTAAGAATGGTCGGCCTAGAATGACGGGAACTTGAATGCATACATTTGTAACCGCTTGTGTATCCAAAATGATAAAGTCTACCGGGTAGTAGAACTTATCAATTTGGACTAACACATCCTCAATTACTCCTCTCGGTATTCTAATGGAGAGATCCGCAAGTTGTAAAGTTATCTTGGTGGATTTTAATTCACCAAGTCCAAGTTACTCATATACTGAGTAGGGAATCAAATTAACACTAGCCCCTAGATCGAGAAGTGCTCTATTGATTCAGAAGTTACCTATCATGTAAGAGATTGTAGGGCTTCTGGGATCTTTGAATTTGAGGGGAGTGTTTTGTTGTATGATAGCACTCACTTCTTTCGTAAAAAATGCCCTCTTGTGCACGTTTTTCTTACGCTTTACGACACATAGGTTCTTTAGAAATTTGGCATATGAAGAAATTTGCTTAATTTAATCCAACATGGGAATGTTGATTTTGACTTGTTGAAAGACTTCTAGGATGTCCTGATTTTCACTTGGCCTTTTTATTGAGACAAGACGTTGGGGAATGGGGCCATAGGTTTATACACATGCTCCGGCTCTTCATCTTGTGGAGCATTGTTTAATTCACCTTCACTCTTAGAATTGGCCGGATCATTAGGCATTACAGCCTTCACCAGTTCAAATTTTTCAATTTTTTTACCACTTCTAAGAGTGGTGATGGATTGAACATGTTCCACATGAGGATGGGTTGAAGAATTGATATTTGTTTCCAATTGTTCCTTGGGGTTAGGATGACATTGTGTCAAAACAGTCCCTTTCTCCCTAGCTCATATGTGTGTCTCAATTCTTTCAACCGAGATTTTAAGTTCCTTCATGGCCTGCGTGTTAGACTGATTTATCTAAGTTTGTCCTATCATGAATGCGTTCAATATATCCACAAGAGTGTTCTTTTAAGGAGGCCCTTGGGAAGCATTTTTTGTATTTACCATGGGTTCATTTCTCCCATTAAGATTTGATTTACACCGCTAATCAGGATTATTCAAGTTAGAATTTGGTGCACTAAGGGGGCATTGATAAGCGTTTGTGGTGTTTGATTGAGTTTGTAAGATATCTTAAAACGCAGGGATTGTTGGACAATCCTTTGTCAAGTGAACATCACTCTTATGAATACCACATACACTCTTAATGGCCTCACCGATGGTTATCATGTTAACACTCCTCAATTTTATGGCCTCAACCTTTTTTGTGAGACCCGCCACCTTTGAATTTAAATCATCCCCCCCATCTAATACATGTACTCATTTCTCTCTTGGGGCTGACTAGGGATTACTAGTCGGATTGGAGATGTCCCAAGATTAGGCATTCTCGGCTAGCATATCAAAGTCATCCCAAGCATCATCGGGTGCTTTGTTAAAAAACTCACCATTACACATCATTTGGACAAATTGGCACATGCGCATGTTTTAACTCAATCCATCATGGAAGAAGTCCATCAAGCACCACTTTTCATAACCATGGTGTGGGTACTCTAATAAAAGATTCTTGAACCTCTCCTAACATTGAAAAAATGTTTCATCTATTTTTTTGGAGAAATTCATGATGGTCCGCGTTAATGCATTGGTTTTATGAACCGGGAAATACTTTGTAAGGAACTCGTGGGTCATCTCAGCCCATGTCCCGATGCTTATAGGTTTAAGTGATTGAAGCCATAATTTGGCTTTATCATTTAGAGAGAAGGGGAACAATTTCATTTTGATTACATCTTGGGAGATACCATTCAATAAAAATGTGTTAGTTATCTTCTCAAATTCACTCAGGTGCACATATGGACTTTCAAAATTGAGTCTATGGAATTTCAGAATTAATTTGATAATTCCCAGTTTAAGGTTCACGTTTCCTGCATTAGTTGGAAAAACAATGCAGGAAGACGTAGTTGTTCTCTCCGATTGTAGATAATTTCGCAATGTTTTAACCGGAGGAACATAGTGTTCCATATTCTCATTATATTCCGTCCTAGTTGGTGGTGCATCGTGCTCAACATCTTCAACCTTATGTGGTTCATTCTCAGCCATGATTTCAGACGATTCAGGATTTCCTATATATTTTCTAACTCGTCTATGATTAACTAGACCTTTAACTAAACCTCCCTCACTTAGAAGTCACGATGTATGATCAAGCTCCTAATGGGGCATAAAACACACAAAAACTAACTAAATCTAAAATTTTAAAAACAAAAATAAAAACTAAAAATTAAATGAGTCTAAGTTAGAATGGGGTTACTAGATTTGAAGAACTAGGTTAATGAAGAAAATCGTACAAAACAAACAAAATCTGTTAGTTGAAGAAAGTTTTGAGAAAAACCTATTAAAGCAATCAAACCTAATCTAACATATCTAACTTAACTATACCCTAATTATAAAATTCAGAACTATTAACCTAATCCCCAGTAGTGGCACCAAAAACTTGCTCGCGCGTCTCAAGTGCAACGCTGCGATGTAGTAATAATTCTCGGTAAGACCGAGATCGATCCTTAGGGATTGTCGTAACAATTCTAAACGTTATAACTAGGATGGGCTAAATTCGGATTTGTATCGATGGATGAAAATTAAAAACATAAATTATTTATTAAATCAGGAAAATACACACTAGAGCGCCAATGATCCACTTATAATCATTCATAATGCCAATTCAAATCATTCAAACCAATAACTTAATTGGAATCGGAGTTTTATTCCTATCCAACCGGAATATAGAGCAATCAAATCATCATAATGCATCTAACATAGATAGATCATCCACTTATATGGTTCTCTCATAATTAACTAAGGTATTGGGCATATTCAATCACACAACCCAATCCTTCACAAAACAATTGAGATTACATTCATGATTCTTGCTAAAGCTTTATCACTAGACTTGATTTAGAAGCATGAATTAAACTTCTATTGAACCAAAATCATTACATAAACACATATCCCAGATCCAATCAAAAGATAAGAACTTCTAGTTTAGTTATAGATAAGCGCTTAGAAAACTTAGTTTGTAAGATCCCCTAGCATCCAACATATCATGATGGATCTAAGATCTACACAACCGAGAATTCAATCAACAACACTCCATTAAGCAATCTCACTAATCAAAATATCCCATGTAAGAGAAATCACAAGAGATAGAAGATTAACTAAAAATACTAACTTTATTCCAAACTTGAACTAGAAGTGTTCTTTATTAAACCAAAGAGTACTTAAACTAATTCGAATTAATCATTGTAAATAACTAAAAGCTTCGCATCCTAGCCCTAGCTAAGAGGTTTAACCAACCATTAACAGATTGAACTAAAACTCAAGAGAAAAACTACTAAAAATATAAAAAAAAACCCTATTCGGAGGAGTTGCAGATGCTCCACAGCGATCCTCTTCACCTCGCACGACTTCCCAAGCCTTCTATGATGCCTTAGGAATGAACCATAGGTGTCCTTTTATAGGTTTAAGGCTCCACTAACTCAGAAGATTCGAGAATTTGCGTAAAACTTATGCACTGCGTAGAGAAAATCGGAGCCAGAGTTGAAAAATTCTAAACTGGGGGCATGGTCGATTGATTGATTGGGCTGGACGATCAATCACACCTACGATTCAACTGCAAAAACTGTATTCTGCTATCGAGCGATCAATCGCAAGTGGTCGGGCGATTGATCGCTGGGTCCAAAAAGTGTCCACAGAGTTTCAGCGGCAATTCTTCAAAAATTTGCATTCTGTCGATTGATCTACAGGCTGGGCGATCAATTGCTCAAGTTGGGTGATCAATCTCTCAAGTTGGGAGATCAATTGCAAATCTACACTTTAGTCCGGTAACAAATCTGTTAATTTTGCTGTGAGCGATCACTCGCTCAGGCTAGGCGATCAATAGATGGATCAATCTTCAGAAACTGCAACTTTCTGCATTTTACTTTTATCGCTCTACAACTTTGCACTTTGTTTTTTCAGGACAATTCAGGACTTTTAACATGATGTCTTTAAGGTTTTTCTTCTCTTCTTTGGCTCATCAAAGCTTAATCTTTTAATCACTTCAAATCCTCCAAATTAGCATTAAATCGATGACATCTCTCTCTTTTACCTACAAACACAAAAGTAAGCATAAGTTCTTAACTTTAGCAACTTAAATTATATAATTATACTATAAATTGGGGTTTAGATATGCACAATTCATGGCTCAACACATAGCCCTTCAAAACCAATCTCGTCTTGTACCTATCATGTTTCTTCTTATAAATCCACTTGAACCTGATCGCTTTCCGTCCAATGGAAAGCTCCACATCTCCTATATCTCATTCTTGTACAAAGAGTTTATCTGATCATGCATCGCCGCCATCTTTTAATCAACATCTTTATCTGTCAATGTTTCATTGAAGGTAGACATATCCCCCTCATCCGTAATGAGAGTAAATATAACATTTGAGTCATCTCTGCATCTCACCGGTAACCTGTGATCTCTTGATGGATTTCTCCTTAAAAGTGGCGGTCCCACCTATTTCTATACCTATTCCTATAGCTCGGCTTCTACTTGCGTCCCAACTTTGTCGATTTCTACATCAATCATTATTGACTTCTCTGTTTCCTTGTATTCATCCTTACAGAATACGGAATGCTCGTCAAACATGATATCCTGGCTAATTTTGATTTTCTGTGTAGTCTAGTCATACAACATGTATCTCTTCACACTATCACCATAAGCAACAAAGGTAAAGTTCTTTATCTTTGGTCCAACTTATATCTCTCAACTGAAGGTACATAAGAGTAAGCATCACAACCAAATACACGCAGCCCTAAATAGTTTACTTCATGACCACTCCACACTTCCTCTGGAATTTTACAATCAATAGTTGTAGACAAGGATTGATTCAATAAATAACATGTTATGTTCATAGCCTGAGTCCATAACTACTTGCCCAATACAACATTACTTAACATGCTTTGGGCTATCTCCAAAAGAGTCTAATTCATTCATTCCACAACACCATTCTTCTCTAGTGTATTTCTTACTATATTGTGCCTCACAATCGCTTCATTTTTATAAAATTGATAAAATTCCCTAGAAGTGAATTCTTCACCGTTGTCTGTCCTCAACACTTTCAACTTCTACCCTAAATGTTTTTGAATTGTCGCCTTACACATCTTCAAGGTGGTGAGAACATTAGATCTATTTCTAGAAAATAACCAATACCTTTTTGGAGAAATTGTCAATAAATGTAACAAAGAATGAGAATTCTCCCCCAGAAACCATAGTTAACAGTACCCATACATTCGAATGCACATAATCAAGCACATGTTTATTACATATTTTTCCAATTTGAAAGACAATCATAACTGTTTACCATATATGTAATATTCACATATATTAAAATATATACAGAAATTAAACAACAATCAGTGAGTACTTTTATATCGCACTCGCTCATATAGCCTAGGTGTGCATGCCACAAATGTATCGATGTGGATTCCACTATAAACACTGCAACTCTACCTGATATGGTATTCCCAATCAGCTTGAAAAGATTATCCCTCCGTTATGCTTTTATAATAATGTGTGCCCATTTTGAAACTTTTAGGACATGATCAAATCCATTGAACACTCAAGTTCCTCGAGAGCCCCCAGAGATATCAGATTCTTCCTTATATCAGGAATGTGTCTCAAATCCACCAGGATACACTCTCCATCCCATCAAACATCTTGATGTGCACCTATTTGATACTAAATACTTTACAGGTATTGTTATTGCCCATAAACACCTGCCCACCATAATACTTGGTGTAATTGGTGAACCAACTCTGATGAGAGATCATGTGGTATGAAGCCCCTGAATTCAAAACTCATTCATTGCTGAGATACCCAGATTTGGATGTAGTCAATACATCACAACCACCCGTCTTCTTAATGAATTTCATTCTGTTGGCCACCATTGAAGAATGATCTTACTTCTCTCCTTTTTAGGTTTTAGGATTGAACAATCCTTCTTTATATGTTCGAACTTCTCGTAATTTCAGCACTCCATCTTTCCTTTGCCCTTAGACTTGGATCTAAATCAAGGCTTTCTTTTCTCTTGCTTAGATTATTTGCCTAGGACAAACAGTGAGTATGTAGAAGACCCTTCACCACCGCTTTTCTTTCTTAACTGCTTCAATTGAAGTGTTGAGATAATGGTCTTAACGTCCAATGTATCTCTACCATAGCACAAAGTATTTAGTAGATACTCGTAAGATTTCATAATAGACTTCAATAAGATTAGGGCTTTATCTTCTTTCTCTATCTTAACTTCTATGCTTGTCAACTTGCAAACTAATTTATTGCAGTTGCTGATGTGATAAGGTTTGACCCTTCTGCCATTTTCAGATTACAGAATTGCCTCTTCAAATACAGACGATTTATCAGAGATTTCATCATGTATAATCTTTCTACCTTCGTCCAAAGCCTTGCGTTTGTCTTCTGATCAAGGACATTATAGTGGTCATCGTTGGATAACCATAATTGAATCGAGGTTACCGCCCTCTGATTATGTTCTTCTCACTCTTCATTCTTTATAGTTGCAGGATGCTTCGCTATGCTAAGGAGTGCCTGTTGCAGGCCTTGCTGAACTAGAAGGCCTCTCATCTTCACCTTCTATAGTTCAAAGTTATTTTTCCTGGTGAACTTCTCTATATCACACTTCACACTTGATCCCTTCATTGTCATGTCTCAGATTCAAATTTAAATCCAAGCATATGCTCTGATACCACTTGTTAGGGAACCGTGGAAGCAAGTACCATGTCTAATCAAACAAGCGATAAACAAATGCAAACAAACAATCTAGAGAACACACGATTTTATGAGGAAAAATCCTTGTGGGAAAAAAACCATGGCACAAATTGACAAGCAATCCACTTTGAAAATGAAAGTACAAGAGATGTAATTAACTTACATATGCAGAAAACCCTAGTTTTCTCCCTTCCAATCCTCAGAAATGATTTTACTCTCATTGTTCTCCGTATTCTACCATATTCTCGTATTAACAAAGTATTTATAACACCCATACAGAATTAAAAGCTAAAACCACGTAGTTCCACAAAATCGTGCATTCCATCGATCAAGTGTCACTGACTAAATTGTCAATCGATCGAGGACCCATAATTGATTGACCTAAAATGGCTAAAATTGTCTAGCAATCAAATTAGAAAATTCAAGGTAGTTTCAATCAATCAATCAAATCTGTCGATTAACAGACGACCACGGCTCCAACATAGATTAAAAGCACCTGATTTCAATACCATTTCCATTTTCATCACCTTGTGATGTAGAGCAAGAAGACCTTGATGAAGGGGCATCGATCAAGCATATTCATATCACACATTGACTAAATAAAGATCAAGGAAAAGTGGTAGAAAATTGACACATTTCGGCAGTCCGACGGATTCCCGACAGATTTAGTCCATTGCCTGAAGATTTTTCTTGATCGGAAGGTTGAACTCTTTGGACGGTTTTTCCATGTTTTGGCCGATCAACTGATCATGTCAACCAACTAATGGATCGAGTCAATAGGTCGAAGGGTCCGATAGATTTGCACAAACTTGCATCAAACTCGCGCTATTTTTTTTTATTTCTTTCCTATTTTCCTTTAGGACTCTTTACTTGTGTTTCTAGGGTTTAATTTATCTATTTATAGTCTCTTCAACACATTTATGGTAGTTAATCTCCATTGTTATTCAATATAATCTCGATTTATTCATTCTTCTTCTTGTGGATTCGAAAAACGACTCGTGGATTCAAGATTTCCCCTTGTGGATTCCAAGAAGCTCCGTTAAGGATTCTGGAGAGCTTATTGGATTCAGAGAGTTATACTCTGAGGAAGACGGTGATCAACCTCATCACGTCCCTCCCTTTGTTAAATGGGATCAAAGCGAGGACTCCCCTTGGGCTGATGTCTCTTTACAAAGGTTTGGACAACAATCCCATTAACAGTACTCTAGGGATTTATCTTCTCATAGTGGTGGTTGTTAAGCTCTGAATTGTGCATATTCTAACCCCAATTCATTACTCATTATGCATATTTATTATGATTTAAAGACTAATCTAATACATGGTTTTGTCTTTGTAGGAATGCGAGAGAGATCCCATTTATATAATGATAATAGACACTCTTTACATGCCTTGAAGATCAATGGAAGGAAGGACAAGAGGTGGAAGAAAGATGCAATGGAGATGGAGAACCAGAGGAGTCAAAACCCACATTTTACAACCTGACTGGCCGGCCGGTTGGTAGGTTGGCCTGTACACTTTGAAGTCCAGAGAATTGGTTGTGATTTTGTGCAACCTCTGGCCAGCCGACCAAGGGGATCCGACTGGCCGGCCAGCGTCCTGATTAAAGAAGGAAGCTTCTATTTTTAGATTTTGTTGTGCAAGTGCGGTACTTCTCCGTAATGTTTAGGACCTAAGCTATAAAAGGACTCCTCCTCTTCATCCTCAAGGCATGCTAGGATGTGGGGAAGATCAAGGAAGCTTTGGAGAAGAATTTCTTCCTACTTTTCTTCTAGTTCTTAGTTATTTTTATGTTTTTGAGGCTTCTAGTTTAAGGATGTTAGAGATGAGCTAAAACCTCTTAGCTAGGGCTAAGAGGTGAAACTTTTAATTCATTTTTTTATGGATTGATGTAACCTAGGTTTCTTTTTTATGCTTTGATTGAAGAATTTGGTTTGATAAGATTTGAATAAAGTACTAGTTAGTTTTGCTTTGATCTCTTGATGACTCTGAGCTCATGTGCTTCTTAGTGAATCTAAACTTAGTATCTTACCTTTTTGGCATTGTTTATGTTTGTGTAGTTCATTGATCTATCATCGACTATGAGCATAATAAACTCTTTGATTGCCTTGTGTACAATAGCACGATCTTCATGTGGGAACTCATTCAAACTAAAGTTCTAATCTTTTGTGATAATTTGAGATAGATGTTTGTTAGTTGATTTTGATTTAATTAGAGTTCTAATCATTAGTCGTAGTCAAGTCTAGTGATAGGATTTGATGAAAGCTATAGTTGTGAATCTCAACTAGATTGGAAAGAGGCTTGGCCTATACAATCGAGTGTGCTCAAGGCCTGAGTATTGTTGTGGGAATCGAATTGATGAACAAGCAACTGTTTTAGATAAATGTTGATTAAACCGCTCCATATTTCGATCAAATAGAGATAGAAATTGGATTCCGATTGAGTTGTGAGAGACCTAGTTGTGTTGACGCATTGAAAACTATCAAAAGTGGATCCTTAGTGCACTAGTGCCTTTTTAATCACTATTGAATTCCAAATTACTACTTTTCAGATTTAGTTCTTAATATGATGTCGATTCTAGGTTATTTTAGATAAATTTTGAGAATTTTTATATATAAATCTCTGTGGGACGATACTCGGTCTTTCCGAATTATTACTACATCGTAACCCTACACTTGGGGTGTGAACAGCAGCTTTCGAGATGACGCTTAAGACTTACCGGTAGGAGAATTGTCAAGCCATGCAAGGGCTGCAGGTTGGATTCGACTGTATAATGAAAAAATTAAATTGAATCGTTCCTTGTGGCGGCGATCCGTTGCCACAGTCCACTAGATCTAACGATCGGGTAGATCGATCAGATCTGTCCTACAAGAGGGAAATATATCTCCCTAGCTATAATGGCTGGACTCGCATCAATGAATGACTCTTCGAAGTGGAACGCTTCTTCGACTACATACATATGTTGAGCTTCCATTTTATACATTTTCTAGCCCATTACATTACATTACATGCATGGTTTGTATACTTAAAAGGCCCATCTAATGCTTGTTTTATGTATGTAGGAATGAGAGAGAGAAGTCATGAATTTGTTGTTAAAAGGGTCCTTTGGAACTACATTAAAGACACTAAAAAGAAGCCCTGAGGAATCACATCATAAAGACCTGGATCGGCCAAAAGAAAAGAGGAATTCAACAATCATATCAGAAGGCCACTGGGCCCCCGAAATTGGAAGGAAATATGCTGAACCCGCTGGAAAAATCTGGACCTGATCGGGCAACTGACCAACATCTGGTTGGGCACCCGATATTTAAAGTGAATTTCATCAATAGCCTGCTGAACGAATTGAAGTATGGTCGGGCGCTCGACCAACACCTGATCGGGTGATCGACCAACGTCTGATGACCGACGTAAGTGTGTAAATTGTTACGCAATCCAAAGCAGTTTGTGGTTTTTCTTATAAAAGGACACCTTGGCATCCTTGCTAAGGTATCTTAGAAGAGTTCTAAGTTCGTGGAGAGCAAGGGAGATCATCGTGGAGCGATCGCAGTTCCTCCATCTAGGGTTTTTTTTCTAGTTTTCTATGCTTTCAATTAGTTTTTCTTTTGTTGTTAGTTCAAGTATGACAATGCTTTGCTAAAACCTCTTAGCTAAGGCTAAGAGGTGAAGCTTGTAGCTAGTTTTCATGTTGAATTTGTTTAATTCAAATACATTTACTTTAAGTTTGGATTTTTTTGTTCTAGTTTGAATAAAGTTGGTATTTTTGGATGTTTTATGAGAGTTTATGTGCTTTAGACATGGGTTCCTTGCAATTATCTGAGATTATCATGTTTGGATTGATTAGATTCGAATTGTAGTAACCCTAGAGCATACCATAGTCTCTTAGCATGGTTGTTACTTCGAAGGCTACATGTTTTGAATTCTATGTGCTTCATTAGAACTAGAATCTAATTTTCTGACCTAAGTGAGATTGCTTGTATTTGAATGCTTAATCTTCTGACTAGATGAGAGATATAACTTCAAATCTAGTTGTGTTTATGCTTGGATGAATGAATTCACATGGAACTACTACAAGTGGATCCTTAAGGCCTTAGTTCCATTAATTAATAGATTTTTATAGAAGTTACTGTTTTTACTTAGTTTATAAAATCAAACTTCAAATTGCGAAATTTGAAGTTACTAAATAATTTGAATTGGTTTACCCTAATTCCTTGTAGATCGACCTCGGTCTTACTGAGTTATTGTTACATCTCAATCCTTGCACTTGAGGCGAGCGAACAACATATTCCTGAAGAGAGGAAGGTTCCAATCGTGGCATACCATCTGAAGGGCGGTACTGGGGTTTGGTGGGAATTCGTTCAGCATAGTCGAGCACAAAGGATGAAAGTACCAATCCGTAGGTGTTCGTGGATGAAACGATGGTTACTATCAAGATTTATATATGATGATAAAGATCAGGTTAAGACAGAGTTGCAACAGATCCCCAGCCCCATCAATATCGCGTATGTCATCCCCGCGGAAACGAAATGCCTACTAGAAACATTTAAAGTGGAGGTTTAGTCTTCTATAAATGTCAAGGATTTTTCTAAAGAAACTGTTGAACCTCCAATTTATACATTTGCCAACCCATTACATCACATTATATGCATGGTTTTCATGTTTAAAAGGCCCATCTAATGCATGTTTTGTGATTGTAGGAATGAGAGTGAATTTCACCCAATTGGAGACCAAAAGACCATTTTTAGGAGCCTTTGATGAAGGTCCAAGGTAGACCAAAGAAAGAAGAAAGCAAAGAGAGAGGAAGGAGAGAAGAAAAGAAAGAACAAAAAATGCAAAAACTGGGTCCGACCGGTCAAGACCGGTCGGCCAAGAGGGCCCGACCGGTCAAGACCGGTCTAGACCGGTCAGCTGCACTCCCTGGACACTTGCCAGACAGGTCTAGACCGGTCAAGACCAGTCAGCCAGCCTGTCCGACCGGTCAAGACCGGTCGGCCATGCAATTTTACACTTCCAGATTTCAGGCAGCAAGCTATTTCCGTTTTTGGATTTTTGGAATAGTTTTCTGAAGCCATCTTGATGATATTTGGAAATCCAACACATCCATGTCGAAGAGGAGCTCGACGCCGAAATAGCCCAAGTGGTTTCGTGTCGATCGGAGCTACGAATTGATCGTGGTGACCAAAACAATACGATCTGTCCAGAAAGTTCCAGATTTCGCTGTTCCACTCTGGGCCGGTCCAGGTGACCCATCATTGATGATATGAAGAATCTACTTTGACCATCTTCTAGACCACATCCATATATGAATAACCACAAAGTTTCAGATCAAAAGGATTTGTGGTTTGATCGTACCTGTTGAAGAAAGATGGACCATCCAGAAAGATCCAACTGCGTAGAGTTTATAAAAGCCCTAAGTGTTCTAACTTTCGGACCATATTTTGGGATTTTTTTGGACAATCTAATCCATCTATCATGTATTGGATGAAGTTTTCTACCAAAGTTCAAAATTTGGGATCAATCCGACATCTGTACACTCCGGAGCGTTGAAAGCAAGATGACTAGTTCTGAAGGTACCCGAAGTGCGCGATTTTGAGAGGCGGTTTGTGATATGATTGGTGGGCCCATTCAGAGGATAATCTTGGAAATCTAAATCATCTATGAGGAAGATTACATTACAAGGAAGCAACAAATCAAATTTAAAGGCAATCCGACCATTGGTTAAGCCGTACCAAGCGAAACAAATTCTGCTATGTTGCTGTACTATTGCTGCACTATAAAAGGAGGTGCTCTCTTCTATTCCAAATCAAGCAAGGACGTGGGAAGCAAGGAGTTCAAGTCATAGGAGGCTTCCTAGCCTCCTCCAACTAGTTTTTCTTCCTTTTCTTAGTTCTAGTTCTAGTTTTTAATATGCTTTTCCTTAGCTAACCTCTTAGCTAGAGCTAGAGGTGAAATTTGTAGTTGGTTCCAATGCTTTAATTCTTTTATTTCAAGTACCCTTTTCTTAATTTTGGATTTTGAAGTTTTAGTTTGAATAAAGTTTAGTTTTTTAGAAGTTTTGTGAGAGTTTGTGTGCTCCAGACATGAGTTCCTTGCAATTCTCTGAGATTACCATGATTGGGTTGTTTGAATTCGAATTGTAGTAACCCTTGAGCATGCCATAGTCCATAGGCATGGCTGTTACTCCGAAGGCTACAAGTTCAAGTTCTATGTGCTCCATTAAAACTAGAAATCTGATTTTCAGATTTAAGTGGGACTATTTGTGCTTGAATGTTATATCTTCCAATTAGATGAGAGATAGGACTTTGATTCTAATTGTATTGTACTTAGATGAATGGATTGGCATTGGACTCCTACAAGTGGATCCTTGATGCTCTAGTTCTTCTTATTTTCATATTTTCCTATTTCATGTGAAAAACTACTTCCTTAAACTTCTTAGATTCTAGTTATTAGAGTACTTGGAATTGTTTACCTCTTTCCCTGTGGATCGACCTCGGTCTTACTGAGATTTATTACTACATCGCAGCCTTACACTTGAGGCGAGCGAACAGAAACCGATGATGATGTGTTGGTATTGGATGGGGATAATGTAAGTTTAGATGAGGTCTATGAAATACAACCCACCGTCGTCTCAGATATTGTTCAAATTCTTGAGGTAGAGGAGATCAATACCTTCATCTTGAAGAACAAGGAGGAAGGACTTGTAGACATCCTAGAAATAGTGGAGCCAGTTTTGCATGAATCCATGAGCATCTCATAAGATGCCTCACTAGCATTGTCGAAAGTTCAGGCAATCATGTTCGTCGAACTTTATGATGATTTATTCCTTTTGTAGGAAATTACTCTTTCTCAGATTGAGCCAGTCTTCAACAACATGAAGAATCCTTCTACCGACCAATCCCGATCTGAGAAGAAAATAGGAAATTTTATTGTTGTGTACCAGGAAGAAGTTAATTATGCATATTTTGAACCAATCTTGTTGAAGAACTCGAGTACATGTCGTAAATCAAGTTCATTGAAGAAGTGTGACGCATGTCGAGATCCAAGTCTGAAGAGAAACTTGAGGACGGGTTTATTTGCTGTGGAGGGATCTGATGTAGAGTAAGAACCCCCTGATGAAGGGCGTGAATCAAGCACATTCCTATCACACATGAACCAAAAAAAGATCTAGGAAATGGGTAGAAATTCAAGAAATTTCGGTTGTTCGATGGATTCCCAATAGATTACCTGATGGATCTGGTCCGTCGCCTGAAGATTTTTTAGATCGCAAGGTTGAACCGTCTTGATGGTTTTTGCCTGTTTTGACCGATCAACCGATCTTGTCAATCAGTCGACTTCCAACTTCGGCCGGTTAAAGGATTGGGTCGACAGGTCAAGGGGTCTGATAGATTTACTCGAAATTATGCCGACCTTACATGATTTTTGTTATTTCTTACCTATTTTTCTTAAGACTCTTTAATTGCATTTCTAGGATTAAATTTCTCTATTTATAATCTCTTAAACTCATTTGTGGTAGTTAATCTCTATTATTATTTAATATAATTTCAATTTATTTGATCTTCTTCTTGTAGATTTGAGAAATGTATCGTTGATTTGAGATTTACCCTTATGGATTAGAGGAAGCTCCATTTAAGATTCTAGAGAGCTTCGTGGATTTAGAGTAGTTATCCTCTAAGGAAGATGGTGATTGACCTCATCACATCCTCCCTTCGTCACCTAGGTGCTAGGCAAGGCTGCTACCCCAGCTGCTATACTTATCCCTAGGTATGTTGTGGTGGTTGCTTTTGGTACTATTTTCATAGTACCCTACTTCACTTCCGTCCTGAGCATGCTTATCTTGAATTAATTTTTTTATGGTTCTTCCCTTATATTACATCTGAAATTAAGTTGGATCGTCTAGCATAACACCCTACACTATACGCGAAAGCTTGGTGGAGCTACTAGAATAATAGCTCGTCTTGACCATTGAGAAATCAAAGGAAGAACTTATAGGCTATATGGATTCTGATTACGTAGGGAAAGTGGATAATAGAAGGTCGACTTTCGGTGACTAATTTGTACTAGCAGGTTGAGCGATCAGTTGGATGTCAAAGCTTCAGTATGTGGTGTCTCTTTCTACAATTGAAGTTGAGTATATGGTGGTGATGGAGGCATTTAAGGAAATTGTTTGGTTAAAAGGAATGATGAATGAAATAGGGCTACCGCAGGAGGCCGTGCCCATAAATTATTATAGCGAAAGCATGATCAATTTGGCAATGAATTATGTATACCATTTCTGTACTAAACATATTAATGTGCATCATCGTTTTATCTTAGATGTTCTTAAGGAAGGCGATGTTATTCTTGAGAAGATCTACATGAGCATGAATTCGATGGATAAGCTTATGAAGGTTATTTTTTGTAACGCCCCAAAATTTAGACTCTCGTGGATGACACGATTGGCCAAATTTTTTAGTGTTAACTCATATGTTTTAGGGTTGCGTTTCCACACATTCACCTGTAAACACATACATGTGTGGCATTCATGTCATAATGACGGAAAATTAATGTTCTTATTCCATAACTTTCTACTCTAGATTCTCAATCAAATGTAATGAAAAGAAATCATGTCCAACTCAATGTTTAAGCTAGTGTCTCTCTAAGAGACTTATTACATAATCAAGAGAAATCAAATTTACTCTACTAAGAAACTAAACAAAAACATCTTCATGCTACTTCGGCTTCATCATCTGCCATTTGCTGCCACGAGCCTTCATACTCCTTACCTTGTAAATTAGTCTCATCTACTGGATCGTTACCTGCAATGTCTGGAATGGTGTTTTAAAAATACCGTCTCAGAAGGACGTGAGTTGCTCGCGATCAACTCAGTAAGGGTCCACCAAGAATAGTACAACAATATTTTAAACACAAAGAGCATACCCAATTCAAATTTCACATGAGAAATCTTGTTTAATGCAATGCATGATATGCATCCTCTGGCTAAGGCACCTTGACTAATGAGACGGGCCTTAATCCAACTCTTCTCATTAGTCACTAGTCATCAGAGCCCACGATGAAGCAGGTAATTTCACAACTTCATGTCAACAAACTCATCTAATGGAGGTGATAGCAACCCATCACACTACCATAAGCTAGCACCGTAGCGCCCGCAGGGCTGACCCACCAAGTCGGGTCCCGTGCATGCATGATTAGTTTCATATTTATTTAAGTAGTTTAACATACAGTCAATTTAATGATGTTTAAGATCAACGGTTGCTCTTTACCCCATCCTACGGTTCATCATGACGTAGAATAGTCGTTTCCCTTCAACGGGGGCCAACCGTGAAAGGACGTACACATCATAGTTAAGACAAAGCACATGGCACGCAAATATCGACAATTTCTCAAGGATTCATCTCAAACATCCACTCTTAGATCTGTTGGCAACTCACCAATAATGCATTCATATGGCTTTGCCAAAATATTCCATCCAACACAATCGTCATGGTTCAATCCTCTTTAACGTACTATTATATTACTTATGGGGCAAAGGGCTTCCACTGATTAAACATCCACATGAGTAATCCCGTATCACATATATAACACTCTATTCATCATATATACCATAAGCATATAAACATAATTTCTTAAGCATAAACTTCACATATATCTCATGTAGGCATGTATAATGTCATGATTTCACTTTCAAAACACACATCACATATTATGGTTCATATCAAATAAAAATTCAGCAAGAGTTTATTAAAGTATTCCATACATCAACTCATGTTCATATGGAAAAATTCAAGAATCATAGATCATATATAACAACGTAGCAAAAACTCCCTATATTATGCATAAGATGGTTAAATAAATCAATATTATTGTGGCTATACTTTGAAGGAAATCCTTACCTCTAATATTGGTAGATTCGAGGTACTATTAGAGTCGTGAAACCCTCCTAAGTTCAACCCTAACATGTTTAACATAGATTACATGGTTAGGATGTGATCTTTACAAATGATCGCCTATGATTAGATCTCTATCTATGGTTAGAGAGTAGGGATAAATCTAGGAAATAAATGTGACTTAGCACTTCTCAATAGCAGATCTGGAAGGAAAAGGAATAGCAACGTAGAAATAACAGCAAGAGAATGTGGGTTCTCCTCTCTCTCCTACCACGATCTCTCTCTCTCTCTTTACTTTCGATCTCTCTCTCTCTCTCTCTACTGTCGATCTCTCTCTCTCTCTTAGGGTTTTCTATAGAGTAGAGGACGTCTAAGGGAGCCATATATGGAGCCCCGAAGTCGATGCAACGTAAAATGGGATTGGTTTCCTAATTGGAGAAGGAAAGTAGTGGGTCCTCCTTTAACGACCTACGTCTCATGGAGACCGTCCAAGGGGAAGGTAGGGTCCATAAGAAGTCGTGGTTTCAATCCCAGGCACTCATGCAAAGGAACGGCCCCGATCTATATCATTTTTGAAGGCAATGGCTTTGAATGGTGAGAGTGTAGTGGGCCATCTGGATCGCGAAAAGTAGCAAAACTTTGTGGGCATGGGTTTTGGTGGAGTGCAAAACTAATGGACGGAATGGATTTGGTTGTGGGGCCCATCCTGGAGGACGGTGTGGGTCACTCAGATGGCAACGGGCGGAAGAAGAAGGAAGAGAAAAAAAAAACTTTACGTAACCTTTACGTATGGAACTCGTGCCGAACGCACGGGCTTGATAGGTGGGGTTCACTGTGATGGATCGGACTTTTTCGCTCTGTCCAATAGGTCAGTGAGGTGAAAATAACCGTTGACGTGAAATGTGGGACAATTCTGAGTTGAGGTGGGCCATTTATTGGCTATTTTCTGATCGGGACATTTGTACTATGATTTTAGGGCCGAAATTTGACGTGTACGGTTATTTTGGGCCTGATATAGTTCTCCTAAAGTTTCAACCTAACAGAACGTGGGAAAGTAGTCTACTTAAAACGTGAGGTTTATTTAGTGGCATTTTCGTAATAAACATAAAATAGAGAGTTTCTCAAAATCTGATGCTTCTATACTATTCCAGAGATTATTCTAGGCAACTTTTACAAAAGGATCCCTCTTTAATTTTCCGCGGATGATTTGTTATGAATTTTTCAAATTTAAATTTTGAATAAAAATTAAATAATCAAATATGTAAATAAATTGATAAATAAATAAATTTATACTAAAAATACGGGGTGTTACATTCTTGCAGAAAAGTTCAGATTCTGTTCGACTTCTTTAATTCTAGCATTGAAGGAATGAAGACAAATTGTGTACGAAAAGCAATGATGGTGGAGCTATGATGGAGACAATTAGAGATGGAGGATGGAGCTTGGATCAGTGGAGAATGAAGATTAAAGACACGATGAAGATCGTTGAAATCAGGTGCCTTTAATCTATGTTGGAACAATGGTTGTTGGTTGATCGACATATCTAGTCGATTGATTGAAACTACCTTAAATTTTCTAGTTTCCTCATTGAACAATTTTGGCCATGTTCGATCGATCAAACATAGATCCTCGATTAATCGACAATTTAGTTGATGACACATAATCGATTGAAGTGTAACAAATCGACAGAGTGTGTGATTTTAGTTTTTAATTTTGTATGAATGTTATAAATACTTTGTTAATATGAGATTAGCGTAGAATAAGGAGAATATGGAGAGAAAAATCATTTCTAGTGGTTGAAAGCGAGAAAACTAGGGGTTTTCACATCTGCAAGTTGATTCAATCTCTTTTAGTTTCATTTTCACAGTGGATTTGAGTGTCGATTTTTGCCATGGATATGGGAGATAGTTTTACCAATGTTCGCTCGGCGGCTATCGAATCGACAACCATTTCTATCGCACCCTAAAATTCGAGAACCAGAAATATAACTTTTGACTCCCACATCCGGCGTCGACAAGATTCTTTTATTTTTTTTATTTTTTAATAGTCTCCCATTGTCAGACCCCAAACTTAACGAATGGGGCTCACTAAATTTCCAAACTCCAAAACTGGTTCGTAATAATGGAAGTTCATTTTTCCATCTCTTTTTGTTTCTTCTATGATATTTAATTTAAAAGATTTATCTACTCCAATATTAACAACCTCAACAACCCACATATACCAAAATCCAAAATACATCCTTCGTCCAAGATGTTACATTCTAAAATTTTCAAAATAAACACGCAAAAATAGAAACAAGCAAAAAAAGAAACAAGTTAATCATCAGGTGATCCCGGCATATCTAGTAATACTTTCCTGAAAAAGAGAAAGAAAACTTAGCTTGAGCTCAGCGCTCTTAGTGGGCATACCATATAGAGAATCAGGGTACTAAGAAAGCAAATCACTAAAACATATTATCATTGTTGAGCATGTTATAACAAATCAAAAATAGAGCCAACACATGCATGTGGTCAGGAAGGTGGTGTGCAATTTCGCAGTTGTCAGTTCCAACACAAAGAGCTTCTATCCAAGCTAGTTCTATACCTAATTTGCATAACGAGTCTTGTTGTGGTAAACTCCTTATCTCAGGCTAGTCCCATAACTAACCAAGATCTTAGCTGTTGTAAATGAGCACATGATGGTCTAGTTATGCACCCGCCAACCCAAGTGAGTAGTGTATGAATGAGTGAATGGTTTAATGTTAACTTTACCGTACGTATGACACATTTGTAAATTGCTTGTCATATTCTTAGATGAATCTCAATCATTCCACGAAAGTGTAATTCAACATTTTCAACACAAGTGTGGGATGCATTTTGGAGTAAAGTTTTAGGTGTGTCAACCCCTTCCCATCTGGTCGTCGGCTCAACAATGGGGGACCCAAAAAAAATTTTAGTGAAAAAATTATTTTATTCACATAAAGTAAAAGCTACACACCAAAAACCCCATTCTGACTGCTCTAGTCTAAAACAAAAATAAAATAATAATAAATAAATAAATTGATTAAGACCTACCTACCAGGATAGACGCATTCTTGATCTGACCCAAACTAACTGATCCAACAACAACTCACCCCAGGTAGGTAGGATAGACCTACCAACTTGGGGCACCCAATGTTATTTTACCCTACTGAGCCTCGATAGTTGGAATAAAATGTTATCAACCCACTACATGACGGTGGCTAGGCTCGTCACACCTCTTCCCTTCTCGATCCTAGTAGTGTAAGGGACTCTTACACCTAACCTACTGTGCTCACCCCGGCCCCCACCTAATCTACGATGAAAGAGAACCCAATTGGTACCAATTTAAATGGGTTCCTTAGAGGATGGGTGTCTCCAATTATGGGATCTATGCTTGGAGTGACAACGGCGCACCCTTTTCATCCTTCTCAATAAAAACTATTCAAGTTTGGCCATCCCAAAGCCTCACCACAAACCATTTCACCTAGCTTGCTATCATGTGGCCACCCTACGAGCCATCTCGCCAACATAATATTTTATCATTCCATGCATGGATGCACTGTTCACAAAATCATGCTAGCATATTACCATTCACATATAAAGAAATGAAGTTTATGGATCTAGTCTTTCCTTACTAAGCCCTTACTAAGGAATAAAATCCAACCTAGGGTTTAGGTGTTTAAGCGCGATACTTTTTCAACCTTCTAGTGTCAAATTCCAAGATTCATGGACTTACTTGGGCTTTCAACAAAGGTGGCCTATATATATATATAAGACCAATGATTTGGCTCGATCATTTGCCCATTGGACTTACATCTCACATCGCTTTCCCTTTTGTCACTAGTGGGCTCGCCTAAGGCCAAAGTCCATATGTGGGCCTACTCCATCAAGTGCCCGTGGCCCACATGTAGACCCATGAATTTGGTCCATTAAGCAAGCCTCAATTTATCTAACTACTATATCATGTTACAATATCATCATCAACATCAACAACATATCAAACCTCCATCCACGCGGTCTACATGGTCAGTGAGGTCCAAGATCATGAGTTAAGCATTCATATGTATGAAGGATTAAGCTCCACTAAGTGGTGAACCATTGTGTCATCTAAAAACACAAGTGACGGGCCCATTGGACTGTCAAGGGAATAATATATGTAATTGCCAATGGACCAAATAGAATCATAAAATCACAACATGTACATCATCAAGTAATCACATCCACACATGACATAAACAATCACAAAATATATATTGAGATAAGCACTAAGTATTAATTAGCAACACAGCATAATCAAATGGGCGGCACATTAGAGATATTAGACCTCATTTTTGTTTTGGAAAAGGCCTCAGTTTCAGTACCACATGTGGCCCACACGTCAGCCCATATTTTCGGTCCATTTGGGCCTTGAAACGGCGCCATGTAGGGAGTCAATGAGCCTTACCATATGGCCCGTCATGCTGTCCAAATAATTTGCAGCGTAACCCCAAATTACGTGCATATTGGGTGCCACGGCGAGTGGGACCACTTGTCGGCATCGATCACGTCCATCTAGCGGTCTCACGGATGATGGGCCCCAAACACTGTCCTAGATGGACAACACGAATATATACCACGTCCATGTCGGGCCCAACAGCCCAAAAGGTGTCAAGTGGTGGCGTCACCCCCCCCCCCCCCCCCCCCCCCCCCCCATTTTTTGTGTGTGACCCGTCTAAAATCTAGGCCTGCTAAATTCTTGGGATCATTCCCTAAAATGAGCTAGAAAAATGGTTGGAAGGATGGATATACACATCACAAAATATCATGGTGGGCCCGAGGATTTCAACGGCTGCATCAATCTGCACCGTTGCATGTGGCGTGGCACATTTGAGTTTTGGATCTGCTTCATTTCTGAGACGGTGCTATAAAACGGCTGGGCATGCTGATGGACGGCGTGCATATAAAACACATCCTTCAAGTGGGGCCCACACGCTGGAGCCACCAGCGGCAGCATCAGCTGCTAGCTGCTGGCTGAAACTGACCCTCTTGTATTTTATTTTTAGTTTGTTTTGTTTTTATCGCCCCCTTTTTTAGTTTTTCCTCGCCTTCCTTAGTCATTTGGAGCTCCAATCTCCACAGTTTCTAATGGTGTTGTCCCCCTACGTGTTGGATGCAAAAATTATGCTGATGACTTCAATGGATGCGGATGAGTGGAAAACACTTGTGCACGTCTACACAAGGGAGAAATAATCAAAATATGAAGATAAGAATCATGGAATAAGATAATTCTATTTTACTTAATAGTGTTATATTCATTTGATAAATAACCTTCAGACATGTGATTATTTTGAAAGAAGAAGTCTCTGTGAAAAGGCCACAACCATTTATGGAAAGAGCCACTAACTTCATCTTGTCTGCCATTTGGGGAACGAAGTTGGGCTAGCGCACAAACCTTATATGCGCTCCTTTCTTATTCACCAGCGTATAAAGGTGCACCACTCAGATAAAGCATTTTTCTACCACTCTTTATAATTCATCGGCGTGTGAAGGTAATTAACTTCGATCTGTGTAAAAGCTCTTGACAAGATGAAAATTTATTCACCTACTTGTAAATGTTATTCAACTGTTTGTGTGGGGTCCACCGTCTTGTGTGTATTACATCCAACCCACACATCAAGTGATTCCCACCATTATGACGGCATACCCTTAAAATCAGGTCTATGCAGTTGTTAGCTGGGCCATATTAGAGAAAACAATGGACCTCCAGTACCGTTAGTTCCAAATTAAAGTGGCGGCCTACTTGAGTATGCTGGGTTTTACTTTTGGGTGTCTCACTTTCTTGGTGGGTTTACCATTATTGATGAGTTGGATTCTGTGCAAAAACCACAGTAGTTCCCACAATCAAATTTGTAGAATAAGTGTTGTTCACAAATGTTTCTTGGCTGCATATATTTTAGAGAAATTTTCCTTTGCAGACTTCAGTTTTAACCAACTAGCCTAACTAGATCTCCAAATACTTTAGTTTCCATATGTAAACTTAAAAGGTACGGATGAGTTTTTTCTAACGAAAATACCCTTTGTTTTTAGTTCTCCGTCAATTGCACCGAGTACTCGGTCAATTTCACCGAGAATAGAGGTTTCATTGAGAAAAGTCGATTTGCGACGGACTGCATCCTTCATTTTTTGTTGTACTTGGTTAATTTCACCATGTACAGGGAGATTTCAACGAGATCTCGGTCCTTTTCACCTAGTGGTTGGTCAATTCCACAGAGAAAAGATTTGTGTTGGACTTTGTCGGTCTTTGTTTCGATTTGCGACGGACTTGGTCCGTTGTTTTTTACTATATTCGGTCAATTTCACCGTGTACAGGGGAGGGTTCACGAGTACCAGAGCAATTTCACAATGAAAAGTCGATTTGTGACGGACTTGGTTTGTCGTTTTTCTATGTACTCAGGTCAATTTCATTGTGGAAAGTTAATTTGTGACGGTCTTGGTCCATCGTGTTTCACTATACTAGGTCAATTTCAACGAGAACATAGAGGTTTCATCATTCAACATTCAATTCACCCTTACCATTCACCATTCACCACTCACGAATCACCATTCACCATTCAAATCACCATTTACTATTCATCATTCAACATTCACAAATCACCACTCACCATTCATCATTCACCATTCACAAATCACCATTTACCATTCAAATCACCATTCACTGAGTACAAATATATTCAAAGAGAACTCAGTCGATGAAATTTACTACGTTCCCACTGATTACATACTTGTGGACCAAAACTCTTGCAAAAATACACATCAATTCTTCATTCTTACTTGCTCATAGCCGCCGTTCTAGTGACACACAGTTGAAGATGATGAAGAGTGCAGTGACGTGAAACATGATTTCAAAATGAAGAAAATATGGGTTTTTTTTTATAGCCGAAGAGAAAAAGGAAGAGAATATGTGTTTTTGCAGGAAGAAAAATAAAGAAGACGGCTGGTTTTGGAGGGTATTTTCATCCAAAAAAAATCCACCTCGATTTGAAGCAATTAATAAAATCCAGAGAAAGATTGAAGATTTCAAGTTAAACTGAAAATTTTAGGAAGAAAAACGAAGAAGAAAATAGATTTTTTTTTAGGAAGAAAAACGTAGAAGAAGAAGATAAATTTTTTCAGGAAGAAAAACGAAGAAGAAGATGAGTTTTGGAGGATATTTTCATCTGAAAAAAATTCATACATTTAGAAATGGAAATAAAGTTTTGGAGGTTTAGTAAGGCTCGTGGGTTAAAAGTGAAGTTGACAAAGGGAAATTTCTCATATAATCATAACTGTGTGAAAAAGAAAAAAAAAAAAACACGGTGTTATGACCTGAAAGCCTGCAGGCATTGCCTTTATATCACAGCAACCATATTACACCCATGTGAGGTGGGCCGAACACATGTCAGAGTCTATATGGACCGCACAAATGTCTGAGAACCGTAGAAAAACTCAGTAAAGTGAATCACACATGTAAGATGAATTTTGACAGTTTGGAATTTTTATCCCAAATGCCCATTTTAGTCATACAGTTCGACCTGCCTGAACAATGGATTGGTAATTTCCACGGAAGTTCTGGCTACAAAACATATATTAAGTGCATCTTGAAACTGATAGGACAATTTCCGCAGAAGTTCTAGCTACAAAACATTTATTAAGTGCATCTTGAAACTGTGATAGGACGAGAAGTATGTGTTGCTATATGAGTTTCTTCTCACTTCGGGAGTCAACTCAGCCCATAGCTGGGTCAAATTGTTCTTTAATTTTGATCATTATGCAACCCATTATCATGACTCTCTGGGTGGCACAAATTGTTTTTCTCGGGAGTGAGCATGCTATTGCGTCTTGTTCTGAAAGGTTTTTTTTTTTTTGTGCTACATTTGCTATTATGTAATTAGTTGGGAGATTGGTCAACGTTGTTGCATTTACTTGAAGTTAGTTTTTATTAATCATCAATATAAGTAGTTGCATATAGCTGAAATTGGTTGTCATTAATCGTCAATATAATCAATATTATCGATGGACTCATGAGTGATTTTTGAAAGGATTGCAATATGCCAAAATTGGTAAGAGTGATTTTTGAAAGGATTGCAATATGCCAAAATTGGTAAGAGTGATTTTTGAAAGGATTGCAATATGCCAAAATTGGTGACAATTATACAACCTCTGAGTTTGCCAGACAAATCTTATAAACACTGTAAAGGATCAGGTTCGCTAATGCTAAGATATGCACGATCGGAACATGTTCTAAGAAATTAGTTGATGACGTTTTTGTCCTTATGCCATCTGATGTAGTGAGGGTGCCCCTGATCAATAGGTGAACTCTCTGATGATTTTGGCCTAGGTCAGTCATCTGAACAGGTGCCCGACCATTCTGCCTCGACCGCTCAAGCTTGCACAGAGAGCTGCATGGAAGTTTTCAGATTTTCTAAATTGTTTCTGATTTTTCTGATTCTTCCCTAGTTTGCTTAGAACTCTCTTTCCATTTTAGGGTTTCCTAGGGTAAGTTTTCTCTTTAAATAGTTGATTAAACTCATTTTATATTCTTTGATCCTTTCATTAATAGAAATATTTTGAATTTTTATTCTGTTTTACTCGTAGATTCGAGTTTTCCTTCGTGGATTCAAAGAAGACTAATTGAGTACCCCCAATAGCTCCTTGGATTCGGAGTAGGTGTCCTGTGAGAGTGACAGTGCTTGATCTTACCCCATCTACGCTGCAATATTTCTTCGAAATACACCGTGTTGGGAGAGTATACAGACAGAACAAGGGGAGCAAGAGCTTCACACGTCACAGGGAAGTACGTTGCAGCAAAAGTAATAAAGGCATCGAACATAATTCGTTATCCAAGGCTGAAGCGGAACTCAAGGGCGAGTTTCTTTCAAGTGGGGGAGACTGGTGTAGTAAGGGGTCCCCTGATCATGGATGGAAAAGAGCCAAAGGAATGAAGCAAAAAGTAGTAGCAGGGCTCGGGCTCCTGACCACCCTTTGTCGGTCGCCAGATCTCCAGCCAACAGAGGGTTTAATTCTCTGGACGATTTTGGCCCAGTTTGGTCACCCGACCACTATCATCAGGCGCATAACCATTCTGCCTCAAGTACCCGAACCTGCATAGAGAGTTGCGTGGAAGTTTCTGAATTTTTTGAATTGTTTGTGATTTCTTTCGTAATTTGCTTAGATCTCTTTCTCTTTCCGTTTTAGGGTTTCCTATTGTTAGTTTCCTCTTTAAATAGTTGACTAAACTCATTTTATATTAATTGATCCTTTGATTAATAGAAATATTTTGATTTTTTACTCTGTTTTAATCGTGGATTCGAGTTTTCCTTCGTGGATTCGAAGAAGAGTGGTTGAGGAGTCCCAGTAGCTGAATATGTTCAGAGTAGGTATCCTGCGAGAGAGACGGTGCTCGATCTCACCCCGTCTACGTTGCACCACCATCCTAATGGCTAATGGGTAGTAAAATAAGGGAGTAATCAAAGACGCTTTATACAACTTGGCAAAAAATAATCATGAATCTAATTGAAGTTTAAGTTTACAACATGTACAGATCCCCTGATGCTTAGATTCTATCTAGTAAAGCCCTGTCTCCAGCTATATTGCTGCGTAGTGTTGCCATGTTTTCATTTTATCTCTACAATTAGCTCTCTTTACAGTCAAGCCATCTGTCTACTGTTTTCATGCTGCATTTTTGCCTTGGTTTTAAGCTAATTTAGTAGTCAATCTATTATATATGTTGCAAATGAAAATTGCCAAGAGGCCCATTTTTGTTTTTGTTGTTGTTGTTGTTGTTGTTATTGTGGTTGTTTTGTGCAAGATGGTGATTAGTTGTCTGGACTATGCTAGCAATTTGGATGGTTGACTGTATTGTATCTGTTATTTTAATTTTATCTTATCTATGGCTAGTTGATTGAAAAAATGTGATGCATCAAAGCAACCATGTTTTCAGTTGATGTGGCTCACCAATTGGGTTTTCAATGGGGTATTAGATGATTCTCCTTAAAAAAGATGTCCGTAATATTTCCCCAATTGATAAAGAATAATTTACAGATAGTAAGCTCCACCTTTTAGGGGGAAAAATAAGTGTGGATCATCAATTTTTTACCATGGAGATATATGCTCATGATTTAAGAGTGAGTGACATAATATAACCAACATGAAGGGTCCAACTAAGACTCCAACTCAAGATAGTGTATATAAAGAGTTTTTGCTTTTTTTATTCCAATAATTGTTGGCAAAAAAATTTCGAAATGAATAATTTGGATACCAAAGAAATTAAATCAGCAAAATTATTTTGATTTAGGCTGAGGCATGTATTAGATAAAATGTCCTTAAAGCGTAATCCACCTCCACATATTAGAGATCGCCGACAGGCTGCTAGCAAATTATGTTTAGAATATGACAAGCCTTTTTGGTCCTGCGTGCAATAATCATGAAGGGACAACCATAGAAACTTGGCTAATGCAGTCACTGTCTCTGGCAAACTCAGTGAATAATCTGACTCAAAATTCAGCTAGTTCAAGTATTAAGTGTGTTACTAACTTGTTAAAAGAAAATGAGAGAGATCTTATGTTCTTGTGGAGGATCGATCTTATGTTACTAACTTCTTTGAACCTAAATAAGTCATGTATATATAGATGGAACAAGTGGACCGTTGCACTTGAGGCTATCAAGGATCAAAACGTTGCAAAAAACATTTCTGACCATTGGCTCATTAATCCAAACGTTTCAAACAATTCAATCAATGATTTAACCGCTTGGATCAATGAATGGCTAACCGTGTCCGGATCGTTGGCATTAACCAGCATCAATTTTTAGCCATTCTCCACGACAGACGGATCTGACTATTTTACAGAAACTATATAAGTTGGCCTTCTCATACTTCGTACCTTCTTGCACTGCGATTGCGACAGTTCACAAGGGAGCAACTACTCATGAAGTGAAAAATGTGCAACTAGCATCTCTATAGCCACACTACCAATGCCCTCACACTCACGTGTGCGTGTTGCAATGCTAATCCCAAGCTTTTTGTCCCTTTGCTCGAAGTAAGTAAACTAAATATAAGGAGATTTATAAAGCCTTAAGCTTTCATTTCCAAGCAATGTGGGACAAAAAATCCACTTTTCACAATTTTTTAAATTTGGTTTGGAGGGAAATGAAAATTCATTTGAAAATTTGATTTTCAAAAATTAAAAATCAATTATTTGAGTTAACCAAAGAATTCTTAACAATAATTGCACCTCATTTTTGAGGTACCAAATATTGTCCATAGGGCAATAAATTCATCATATTTGAAAACATGTTGAATAAGCAACCAAACGAACCCAATGACATGTAATTCAATACTATTTTGGAGAGTTATGTCCAATTTAGAGATAACCTTTATAGTTGTGGCAAGATTGATGGGTGTTTTGATCATTTCTAGGAATTACTTAATTAAATGGTTAAGATTATAAATGAAAGATAGTTAAGAAAACTATAAATACGTGTAATCTTCTAATTAATCTTCTAATATAGTTTATTTATTTTTGATTTCGTACAGGAAATGTAGTGTTTTCTCTCTACCAAGGGTGTGCTCCATTGCCAAAGGTTTCCGCTTAATCTTTGAGCCACTTTTCCACCATTCACAACTAAGGTTTTCATCAATCCATTACTTAGCTGCTTGTTGGATTTTGCAGGCCACTTATTATTGTGTTGATCTCAATGGACATTTCCACTATGTATCGCCCCAGACGAAACAAACATGTGTCAAATTTCATATACCAATGCGTTCAGGCTGTTTGGTAGGAAGAAAAGTTGGTGACGGCCAATCTTATAGCCATTGAGCAAGGAGTCTACCTTGTCCAAGAAAATTGAGGGTAAATCTTTCCTCTTTTTAAGAGTTAGTCAGTTCCTCAGATATGCCATGCAATAATTGTGGAAAAATCCTAAAATCAGGCTAATTGAATTGTCATGTATATGTTGCCTCGTGGTTTTAAATTCGGTCATGTGATTAGTGTAGGCATGCCAGAACTGACTGTGCGACTCAATTCAAACCGAAAAACAATAACCCCGAGCGTAAAAATAGGTAAATACGTCAGAAGTGACAATATATGACCAAGATTTACAAAGATCGGTCGTCTATTCGGTCACTTACACAGTTTCTTAATAATAATCCGACGACATTTGGATGCTGGGGTTCGTCCTCCAAAGATGGGTTACACCTCTGCCTTCTGTACCAAATGACTGTTCAATACAAATAAAACAAATCAGAAATACTTACAGTCGGCTGCGAAAAACAAGCTACATGTTACCTTTCCGAGAAAAGCACTTCATTAATATAAGTCCAATGTATAAGCGTTAACTTGAAGTATAGCTACAATTACCAGCTGCTAGATTACTGCTACAGAATGTAATTGCAATTTACACTATGTAATGTAAAAGACAAGTGACACTAAGGAAATAAAGTTGTTGACTACACTAAGGAATGTAAAGAGTACGATGCCAAGGAGCATGATAACTGGAAAGATAAATTTAGATTTGGTTGATGCTGGATCCCTTGCTCTGTCGCTTTCCCTGCTTATTTATAGACTTTGACATGCACACAATTTAAGACTCAGAACGCCTTACTCTTCACGATTAAGCCTTCGAGATCCTTCTTCTCCCATGGCTTGTCATTACAACCATCTTACTAACTCGCCCACGTTCGCTCGCACATTCTTAATTTATTGGTGGCTTGGCATTTCTCACTTGATGCCAACTGTGTCACTACTAAATTCGCTACAGCCTCTTCCATGCTTTCATACGTTCACCACGAAGATCCGTGAAATCACACGTCCTTCCAGAATTGGCTCTCATAGAGTTGGGTGGAAATAGGGTACAACATTGCCCCCACACCGCATTGCCTTTAGGAAAAGGCGAAAGTGACGTACAATGCCATATTAAATGCAGCCGTCCTTTCCTCCACGTGTCACTCCCTCATTGAACATGCATGAACGATGTGATTTCAGGTAACGATCATGTCTTTTGCATGTGCAAACCCATTACGTTGCGTGTCCCCTCATCAAATCAAATGAGAAATCATAATTAGTCCCTAATTAATGCACACGAAGCTGGCCAATAAAATGCGATTTCACAATGTTTCACGATTTCTTATGATTCTTCACCTTCAAACTTTCTCTTTTCATCTCCCTCTCCAATGGCTGCTTCTTCTTCATCCACTTCTCCATTTAATCAGAGCAAGTTAATTGAAACATTAGACAATATTGACATCTGAATTGTGCATATTTAAACCCCAATTCATTATGTAGTTATATGGTTTATGCATTTAAAGTCACCAACTTATGCATGTTTCTGTGATTGTAGTGGACAGAAACCACGTGAATTTAATGATTAAAAGCATGATTAGTAGTGCTTAAAATACAAACCTTTGATGAAGCCAAACATGAGAAGAAACAAGTCGCAAAAGAGAGGAAAGAAAGAATCAAAATCCAGAATAAATAACATTCTACAACCGGTCTCTAGGAGTTTGAGACTGATCGCCATCATCAAGAGACCATTCGTAAAGGCTATGATCGGTCTAATTTAGAGGAAAAATGATTGTTTTGAGGTTTGGTTGCTGGACTGTTTTAAATCATTGGCGATCGCGACCGGTCTTTGAGCACTTATGACTGATCACTAGCCACCTACGACTGATTGCTCGATAAAGAACATGTTTTAAAAATCTATTATGTTTGTTGTTGTCTGAGCTACGACCGATCTTTGGCTACCTACGACCGATCACCAATCGATGTACCGCAAGGAAGAGGTGGTGCGTGATTTCTTCTATATATAAAGAGCTCCATTGGTTTCCTAATCATCAATAGAAGAGTCGCAGATGTGGTGGAGGTGGAGAAATCCGAAGTAAAGCTTCTTCTTCTTCCTTCTCCGGGTTTTTCCAGTTCTAGTTTCTATTTTTCTTAGATTTCTTTTGAGTTCTAGTTCAATCATGTTTTTTATTGGCTAGAACTCTTAGCTATGGCTAATAGATGAAACTTATAGTTGTTTTAATGTTTTAATTCGTTCATTCAAGTACTTTGAGCTTTAAAGTTGAATTTTTGAGATTTCTAGTTTGAATAAAGTTGATAGGTTTAGAAAATTATAAAGATCTTTTGTAATCACTTGATACATGGGATGCTTATGAGTTTTTAAGATTGATCATACTGTTTTTATAAGATTTAATTGATGGAAACCCTAGATCTATAGTGATTTTCTAATACAATTGATGCTTCAAAATTCCATTAGTTCAAGTTCTCAGTGCTTAAGTAGAACTAATTTTTGAACTTCCAGAATCTATTTTGTGTGAATGTGCTTTAATTGAATCTATTTTTCAATTGGATAAAGATAGGACTTTGATTTCAATTGTGTTATGTACTTGATGAATGAATTAAAATTAAGGATTAACTATAAGTGGATCCTTGACGCTCTAGTTTCTTCTAATTCTGAATTCTCCTTCTTTTAAACTGTTTATGCTTTTCAATCTGATTCAGTTACTTCGTAGCGTAGTTAAATCTTTTGAATTTGTTACTTGAGGACGATCTTGGTCTAAAAAATGAATTATTACTATAGCATAGCCTAACACTTGGGGTTGCCTAATAAGTTTTTGACGCCGTTGTTGGGGATTTTAGGAAGGTTAACAGTTATGAAGTTTAGGTTTAATATAGATGGGATTGACTGTTTTTCTAGATTAGGTTTTTATAAATTCTTATATTACTAAGAGTTTTGGATTTTTTTTTTTTTTGTAGAATTTCATTACCATAGTGCATTAGATTTAGTACTATCCTTCTAAACTTAGGCTTTCTTAATTTAGTTTTTTTCCTTTAGTTTTTATGTCTTAGGATTTAGTTTTAGAGTTAGTTTTGTGTGGTTTATGTCCTATTGGGAATGTGATCACACCCACCGTCTCCTAAGTGAAGGGGGTTTGATTAAGGGACTCCAAATTAAAAAATGAGTTCGAAAGTATTTAGAAGTTTGTAAAAGTTCAGGAGGTATGGTTGCAAATCAGCAAACCTGTAGACACCCCACCTTCGGCTACACTGTTGGTAGAGATAGCTGGATGAATGGAGGACCATACCCCCAAATCCCAAGTCCAAACTCAGCCAAACTCACCCTTGTAAGCCCCATTCCATAGCCCAGTTCAAGCCTGAACCCAGTCAACCCAGTCCTAAACATCAGCCTCAAAAACCCCCCATAAGAAAAGCCAGCAAAAAAATCCTAAAAAAAAAAAGTCAAACTCATTGAGTCAACCCATTAAATTAACCCGCTGAGTCAACCCACTGAGTCAACTCATCGAGTCAAAACACCGAGTCAACCCGTCGAGTCAACCTGCTGAGTCAAATCATCGAGTCTACCCGCTGAGTCAACTCACTGAGTCAACCCACCGAGCCAAACAGCAGCCCCGAGGGAGCGACCGTACCTCGCTGGAAATCGAGGAACGGCCGTACGGGCGGCCCATAGTAGGCCGCCCAAAAATAATTACGCAAAATGCCACTGCCCGTTGCTATAAATACCCCCCTCCCCTTCTCATTTCAACATCCCTTCGAGTCCATTCAGTCCGAGAGCTCTGAGTCCACCTCTCCACCCTTTTAGCCCATTTTTCCACCAAGGAGAGCCCGAGTGAGGAGAGCCTAGCCCTGGTCCAGCCCAGCTTGACCACTGGTCAAAGTCTCCCAAGTCATCCAAGTCTTGATCCAGCCACTCAAAGCCAATCCTTGCGACACCTCCGTCCATCCAGCTACTCTTTTTCCAGCATCATCTCATTTGCATCTAGCATAAGTGCAACATTTACTTTTCTTCCAACCCCCCTGCTTCACTGCAAGCACCTTGATTATTCAAGCACACTGCATATGTCTTAAATTAAGCACCTGTCAGTTCGAGCGTATGCTCTGGGCTTGCCCGTTGTTGGAACCTGCCCATCAGAAACTCTTACTGTTCAGACCTGCATTCATGCTTCACTAAAGCACCTTGATTATTCAAGCACACTGCATACGTCTTATATTAAGCACCTATCAGTTCGAGCGTACGCTCTGGGCTTGCCCGTTGTTGGAACCTGCCCATCAGAAACTCTTACTGTTCAGACCCGCATTCATGCATCATATCATCTATGAGAATGTACGAGGATTAAAACAGACTTTCAAGTATTAGTTCGATTCTGTGAAGTAGAGACCGTACTTCGGTACGGGCAGTGTGTGGGGTGCTTAACCTCTTCCCACCCTGTAACCGTGATCCCTTACCTTGAATCTCTGGCCGCAGATCAAAAGGAGTCATTTTAGAGGAAGGAATCTTCGGTTCCCCTTCTCTAATGTTTCTACAGGGTCTAGCCGACTGTAGATTCGAAATAACTGGCTAGTGGCGACTCTGGTCTTATATAAACTCACTTAAACACATCCGGCTTAACACGACAACCAAATAAAGCCCTCGAAAACGAGGCAAGCCAGTGGCACAAACGGCGATTTCGCACTCACGCATCCTCCTCTCCTTCTTTTCCCGAAAGGGGAAGGGACGAGAACGTCGTGTGGGGAGCGCGGAAAACAGCGAGGGTCCACAGAATGGCGACTCCGCTGGAGATTTGCTAGTCCCACTAGTCGTGATCGGACTTGAAAAACAGAATCCTTCCTGTACTTGAAAGTCACTAATCCTCATACAATCTCATCTGCATAGCATTCTACCCCCCCCCCCCCCCCCCCCAAAAAAAAAAAACAGAAAATCCCAAAACCAAAAAAAATATAGAAAATCCCAAAACCCAAAAAGAGTATAGTCCTCACCATTGTGCCTCCTCGGGCTCAACGTGTTCGGAGACAACTTCCCTTCCGCAGCATAATCCGTACTCGGGCTTAGCAAGCCATGTCCGACCACGAAGAAGAAACTCATCTCTTCCCTGCTCTTGAGATGACCGAAGCACAACCTCCAGCGCAACAGCCCATTGATAATACGCCAATCATACAAGAATTGGCACAAGGAGTGAGAGCAATGCAAGAAATGCTCTTGCAATTCATGCAAGCACAAGCCACCGCAGCAGCCAACAATTAGGTTGGCTCAGTTCAGCAATCTCAGCAGCCATACCGGATCCTTCCGGCCTCCAGTTTAAATCAAGCGCAACCATCGGAGTCTGCCCAAGACTACCGACAACAGCCGTCTCAGCCCTTCGTTACGGGGCATCTTCCTCAATACCTTCCTACGACGACAGACCCATCTTAGAGCATTCCCGTCGTAGGGACTTCCAGTCAGCTTCCAATCAATCTTGCAGACAACAGTCTCAGTAGATCTCAGCATGTCCCCGCCGATGGGACACCTTTTCAATTTCAGCACATCCTCGCCGATGGGATTTCAATTCAATTTCCAGCAACAGGGATAGCACCGGCGAATGCCCACAATGGGGGTCAGTGTCAAGCCCACATCAATCAGCGGACAACGGCGAATACCCAACAAGGGGGTCACTTCCCAGCATCTCAGCCTCCTGCAAACAGGAGCACTTTTCAATTCCAGCACATCCCCGCCGATGGGATTCCAGTTAATTTCCAGCAATCTTCAATTCAGCAAAATCCAGTTAATTTCCAGCAAGTTCCAGTTCAACCTTCAGTACAATCTCCAGTTCAATTGCAATCCTTTCAAGCACAAGTTCTTCTGAATCCAGTTCAATCATCAAATCAATTTCAGCAACCCGCGGTCTCATTTCAGCAAGCACATAGGGTCGAAGACATCGACCACTATGCCGAAGAAGAACGTGCCTTACTCCAAGAGGCACCAGTCGCTCGAACGGATCACTCAGGACTGGACGAGTTGCGGAAGCAGTTCCAGATCTTGCAAAATCAGCTTCAGCGATAGCAAGGAATCGACTTACCTTCGACCAAGTTCAGAGACTTGTGTCCTTTCCCAGACGCTCAAGTACCTCAAAACTTTGAGGTACCAAAATTCAAAAGATACGATGGCAGCGGTTGCCCCACAGCGCATCTCAAGGCCTTCTGTGGAGAGCTGAGTGCAATCTCAGGAAATGAAGGGGCCCTCATTCGCTTGTTCCAAAAATCCCTAAAGGGCGATGCCCTAGATTGGTACACCTCATTGGATTGCCACCGCATCAAGACGTGGGAACAGCTTTCCCAGGCTTTCATCGACAGATTCGCATACAACCTCGACATGGCACCCAGAAGAGCTGACCTCGCGGCTCTCAGGCAAAGGAGTGATGAAACACTATCAGCTTATGTGGGACGTTGGCGAGCTATGGTAGCCAGAATGCGGACACCTATCGACGACGAAGAACAAATCTCCATGATTGTTCATTCAACATATCCGGGCATATCTGGATATCTCATCTCGCATCCATATGTGAACTTCTCGTAGCTAATCCGTGCTGGAGAACAAGTTGAAGCAGGAATCTGTGCCGGGACAATCTCCCCATGGCCTCATCAAGCCACTCCAGTCAAGAGGAACAGAGTGGAGGGAAGACCCATCGGATATGGGAATGGAAACCGAAGCAGTTCTCCTCCCCGCCCGACAGAGGTAAACAACATCAATACCACTGCTCAGGGTAATCAATACGCTCCCCCACAGGGACCTCAACAGCGTCAGCAGAATCAGGTTCAGCACCAACCTCAGAGGTATCAATCACGACCAAATCCGCAACCACAGCCACAACCACCTCGACAACCGCAGCAGTTCAGAGGAAACGGTCAATACTCATATCAAAATAGGCAAAACTATAAGGAGTTCAGGAAATTTACTCCCCTCTCTTAGCCACTCAGTCAAGTCATGGCTACTCTGGTGCAGAAGCAGTTACTTACTCTAATGGCACCTCGGCCTCCGCCTCATCCTCTGCCACCGTACTACCGAGAAAATGAGTATTGTGCCTATCATCAAGGGCGTGGCCACACCACTGATCGATGCTATACTTTGAAGAATGTCATACAAGATCTGATTGATGACCGCAAGATCGTCATCTCGGTCCCTGGAACTCCTGCAGCAGCTTCCACCAACATCCTTCAGAATCCTCTGCCTCAGCATCAGACGGACCCCAGTTCGTCTCGAGGCCCCACCGTTAACAGCATAAAAGAAGAAGAACGCCTCGATCTCTTCTTCTCCCCCATCCAATCCATTCATGCCTACACTTATGAGCCGACAAAACCTCCTCCGATCATGCAAGGGGCAAGTCCCTTTTCTCCTCCAGTCCTCGAGCTAGTAGTACTCGAAGGAGCACTTCCATACGATGTGCCAGTTGTGCAAGGGGCATCTTACGGCCCCTGATGTTGGGAACCAGTCGTCTTGGAAGGGGCACAATCATACATTGAGCCCACATACGAACCTGTCATCTTGCAAGGGGCAACTCCAGAACAATCAAATCCGCAATGGAGGGATTATACTCATCAGCAGCAAGAACCCATTGTTTTGGAAGGAGCTCCTCCAATCAAGCCAGTCATATTACAAGGGGCAAATCCAGGGGGCGTGTCAATCACACTACGATAGCTGGGACGAACAGAGAAACCTCCTGCCATATCAAGAGGACCAGTATTCATTCCATGGGAGCCTCCTGCTCCAGGAACGGTCAAGCTAGGACCGCAGCCTTATGTGATCTATGAAGACAAGCCTCGATATTACCCCTTTAGCATAGGCAACAATGTAGTCCTCAAGGCAAAAGCTCCATACGAGGAAGATCTGGTACCACACCAGCACCATTGCAAGAATCGGTGGTCCTAGAAGGCAAAGGGGAGGAAAATTATAAAGAGGTCCCATGGCACTATCCAGAATGTGCGGAAGTAGGGAACATGAATCCCAATGGGCGTTGCATCCGAAGAGATAATCAGAACAGAGGAGATCCCAAAGGCGCTCTTTCAGGTCTCGGTAATAAAAATGAAGCCACATACGATGTGGCGACTCAGCTCAAGTCAATCCCTGCACAAATATCAGTATGGGAGTTACTCTGTACATCTCGCATACACGGAGAAATGTTTGCCAAGACCTTGAACAATGCTCACGTCTCCTCTGATACGGCACCATAAATGATAGCTTTGATGATTGGACAACTCCTGGCTCCGCGCGCCATCACCTTCACAGATAATGAGTTGCCACCAGAAGGACGAGATCATGGGCGATCCCTCAACATAGCCTTACGATATAAAGACCTCTGCGTCCCATTGGTCCTTATCGATAATGGCTCAAGCTTAAACGTCTGCCCACTCAAGACCGTGGAACGTCTGGGAATCAGCCCTTCTTCATTTCGACCCAGCACCATATGCGTCAGAACATTCGACAACACCCGCCGATCAGTGGAAGGGGAGGTCGACATAGAGGTACAGATAGGTCCGAAAATCTCTACCATCACATTCCAAATTCTTGATATATCAGCCTCTTTCAACATGTTGCTTGGACGACCTTGGCTGCACATGGTTGGAGCTGTGCCGTCAACCCTGCATCAACGAGTGAAGTACATCTGTGGAAATCAAGTGATCTTTATCCATGCAGAGAAGGAGCTCATCATTTCTTCTAATGCTGCTGCCACTGAACCAGACATCCCGGTCATCGATATCCAGCATTCTGAAGAAGACATCCCATTTCACAGTTTTGAATTCGAAACTGTGAACTCTATCGCCAATCCAGAACCGATAAGGGTGGACCGTGTCTTTTAACCGGCAGAACTTCTAAGTCTCAAATACCGAATGAAGAATCACTTTAAATCCAGAAAGATACCGTTGGTCTATAACCAACGAAAATGGGGACTCGGATACAGAGCAACTTTCATGGACAAAAGAAGGAAGAAATTTCGGTGCTCACCCATTCAATTCGTCAAGCCAGGAGAACCTTGCAAAGATTCAGGAGAGAATCAACCGACTGCACTACACAAAGGCCTCCTTATGAGCCTAACTTGGGCCACATGGCCCCCCATTCGATGGGATCAAATTCTCGAACCATCCAAACCTCCAGAAGAAGAAGGAGATGAAGAAGGAAGTCCAATACAGCAGCTTCAGGATCAGGTTACTCTGACACCTGCTCCCAACCAGGGGCACAACCTGCCCACTTCAGCATCAATCAACCAGGGGCACAACCTGCCCACTTCAATTCCAGCCAGTCAGGGGCACAACTTGCCCATCTCAACATCAATCAGCAAGGGGCACGACTCGCCAATCTCTGCAGAACCAACATCAACAATCACCAGCCAGGGGCAGAAGCAGCCCATCCATTGGACCAAGAAAGGGAAATGGCTAGCCCTAGATTAGTCTGATGTCCAGATTCCAAACTTGTGGCTAGCCGTGGAGCCATACGAACTGCAATGCGAAGTAAGTGATCTGGGAGGGACTGAGTACGACTCAGATCTCAAACCCGACCAGCGAGAAATCATGGTCATTGGGCCAGGCCATGATTCTTTGCCCGAATCATCGACCCCCACCTCTTCAGGGGAGGAAGTGTGGGGTCCTGAATGGTCATTCGTTCCCCTGACTTTTGAATCAGCCAAAGAGCCATCTGAGGGCTCTGGCTTCCAAAAAAAATGCCTGTTTAAGCAGCGACCGAAACTTTGGAACAGGTTAGGCTCAATCATGGTCTGCAATGCCCACTTGTTCAAAGTCCCATGAATTTCAAAAATCCAAAAAAATCAAAAATTTTCAAAAGCCAAAAACATCTAGCATTTCCATTTCAGAAAAATCTCAAAAACCAAAAAAACATTCCTTTTCCTGCATTCAATAGCGTGCCAATTTCGTCTAAAGAGTCACATGAGTTTAAAGTCGAATCATATGATTTCGACATCGAATTAGACTTCGAGCTCATGGGTCTGAACGAAGCTCGGGACAAGGAAGATGATGATCCTGCTCCCGAACTTGAGGATCTCCTCAAAAAGTTCGAATCTAAAGCCAATGATTTCGAGATAGTAAACTTGGGGACCCCTAAGATCCCTAGGGAAGTACGCATTGGAAAATCTTTACCACCTGAGATGAAACAGAAAATGATAGGGTTCCTAGCTCCAAGATTGTCCAACTTCGCGTTCTCATATGAAGACATGCCGGGGCTCGATGAAGAGCTTGTTGTACACCATCTCCCAACCAAGGCAGATATGAAGCCAGTGAAGCAGAAACTTCGAAGAATGAAGCTAGAATGGGCCCTGAAAGTCCGAGATGAAGTCATTAAACAATACAATGCGGGATTCTTGGTAGTCTCCAACTACCCTGAATGGCTCGCCAACATCGTACCAAAACCAAAGAAGGATGGCAAGGTTCGAATGTGCATCGACTTCCGAGATCTCAACAAAGCAAGTTCTAAAGACGACTTCCCTTTGCCACACATCGACACTCTGGTCGACAATACTGCTGGATACAAGGTCTTCTCATTCATGGACGGGTTCTCGGGTTACAATCAGATCAAGATGGCAATCGAAGATCGTGAGAAGACATCATTTATCACTCCCTGGGGAACTTTCTGTTACAGGGTAATGCCATTCGGTCTGAAGAACGCAGGAGCAACATATCAGTGAGCAATGACAGCATTATTCCATGACATGATGAACAAAGAGCTTGAAGTATATGTGGACGACATGATCGTCAAATCTCGCACAATTGAAGGACACTTTGAAGATCTGAAGAAGTTATTCAACAGATTAGAAAAGTACAAGCTCCGCCTCAACCCTCAGAAATGTGTTTTCGGTGCAATGGGAGGAAAGCTCCTCGGCTTTATGGTGAGCGAGGATGGCATCAGGGTCGACGAGACCAAAACTAGAGCAATCATCGAGATGCCCCCTCCTAGAATAGAGAAAGAAATTTGCGGCTTCCTCGGCAGAATTCAATACATCAGTCGCTTCATCGCACAGCTCACACCTATTTGTGAGCCCATTTTCAAGCTCCTCCGGAAGAACGTTCCAAAAGAATGGAATGATGATTGCTAAGTCGCCTTCGACCGCATCAAGAGATATCTCATGAATCCTCCAGTCCTAGTGCCACCCACTCCTGGACGTCCACTATTGTTATACATCTCAATAGCAGTAGAAGCCATTGGCTGTGTCCTCGGCCAGCACGATGAGACCGAGAAGAAGGAACAAGCAATATACTATTTGAGTCGAAAGTTCACCGACTACGAGACCAGGTATTCCCCGATCGAGAAGACTTGCCTCGCCCTAGTATGGGCAACTCAGCGACTCCGTCAATAGATGATTGCATTCCCTATTCTCCTCCTCGCTCACATGGATCCGCTCAAGTACCTGTTCGAGAAACCGGCACTCACTGGAAGGATAGCTAAATGGCAGCTACTCCTGTCTAAGTTCGACATCACCTATGTCACTCAGAAGGCAATCAAGGGGCAGGCCCTCGCCGATCAACTTGCGGCCCACTCCCTCCTGGATTATCAATCGCTCAAGACATTCTTCCCTGATGAAGATCTCTTGCTCATTGAAGAGGAAGAAAAGAAGAAAAAAGATGAGTGGACGTTATTCTTCGACAGCGCAGCAATTTCTAAAGGGAGTGGTATTGGAGCAATCCTCTACTCTCCAGATGATGTCCCTATTCCTATCTCGAGGCGCATAGCATTCGAGTGCACCAACAACATGGCAGAGTACGAAGCATGCATCGCTGGCTTAAGGGAAGCCATAATCCTGGGCGTCAAGAAGCTACGAGTATTTGGAGACTCACAGCTTATCATCAATCAGACCAATGACGAATGGAAAACCAAGGACGAGAAGTTGATACCATATCATGTGTATCTTGAAAATTTGATCAAGGAGTTCAAAGAAGTCACCTTCTCATACATGCCCAGAGCCAAGAACCAGTTTGCAGATGCTCTCGCCACACTTGCATCAATGCTCGAGATACCAAAAGGAGCTTCAGAATGGGAGCTCACAGTCGAAATTCAAGAAGAACCTGCTTTTTACCTGCAAATAGAAGAAGCCGAAGCTGTCCCTGACAAACCCTGGTATGCCGACATCAAGCAATATCTCGAAACCCAGGAGTATCCAGAGACAGCAACAGCAACAGATCGCCGAACCATCCAGCATTTGGCCGGCCAGTTCACCATCAGTGGTGAAGTTCTTTACAAGCGATCCTATAATCACATCCTCCTTCGATGCGTCGATGAAATAGAAGCTACAAAGATCATGGGAGAAATATACGAAAGAATCTGTGGCCCACACATGAATGGGCACATGATGGCAAAGAAGATTCTACGACTCGGCTACTATTGGCTCACCATAGAAACAGACTGCTGCCAGCACGTCAGAAAATGCTTCAAGTGTCAGGAGCATGCGAATCAAATCCATGCCCCATCATCAGAGTTATACAACCTGACCACCCCCTGGCCCTTCTCCATGTGGGGACTCGACATTATCGGCAAGATTAGTCCCAAATCATCAAATGGTCATGAGTACATACTTGTGGCAGTCGACTACTTCACCAAGTAGGTAGAGGCATCCTTCTACACCACGATTGCAGCATCTTAGGTGATCAAATTCATGAAGAACAACATCATATGCCGGTATGGAATCCCTAATGTTATCATCACAGATAATGGTGAAATTGCGTCGGGTAGTCTAACACGACACCCTATGCATACACGTGCGGAAGCTTAAAGAGCAACTAGAATTATGGCTAAACCTATAGGAGGGGGTGATTAGGACCTTTTCAAATTCTTTTCGCCTACTTATCAGATTTAACAAATTAAACTACGTAAGCGATAAACACTTCGGCTTCCAAGCCTAAGTGGGTCCAATTAATAGACTAGCAAAAGATAAAGCAATTAACAACCTAGTCTAATCAACTCATGTGGACTAGAGAGGATGGATCAAGAAATGCTCAAGTTAACATGAGGTACTGAAAGTACATCTTGTGAGTGTGGATGTGCCTATCAAGTGCGTAGCATACATTCCTAACTAAGCATTCATAATTAATCAATTAAACATAATGCATAAAGAGAAATGTGCTCAAGAACAATTACAAACACAACGATGTATAGTGGTTCGACTACTTGTCTACTCCACTCCCGGTTCAAGTACTCAACCCCTTTGAGCACACCGGCATTCACTGGGGAGTTTAAATCTGGTTCCTCCCAACCAAGGTGTTTTAAATCGGATCCACCCAACCGGGGAGTTTACAGGTTCCTCCCAACCTACACGTTTGCACCCGTGTTGGTGGCTCCCCCTTGGAGACTTTGTTTTAGGCCCGACTAATGTGCCAAGGAACGGCTGACGTCCCTAGATTTTAGGCCCAACTAATAGGCCAAGGATCGTCTAACGACCTCGGGGCGAGTTTGTCAAACAAACTCTACACTCAACTCCCACAGGGAATTGAGTGGATGGACTCTTAACAAGACAACCTTACTTGTTGGATTGAGCCCCTTGTTGCGCCGTCTTGGGTTGCTTCTTCTCGCTCTCCCGTGCTTGAATCAGCTCCCCTTGTGCTCCTCCGATCGTTGACGCCGTTGCTTTGCCAAGGCTTCAGCTTCAAGATCAGCTACCTTGCATGTGATGCTCCATTGGAGATGCCCAAGGTGCTAGGGAATGGTGAAACCTCTACAAATGGTAGGACATGGGTTTCCTAGAGGAATGCACCTAAATGGATTCCTAGGTAGTGTTTAGACAAATGATTTAACTATCATCAAGGTGTCTAAACCCTAGGAATCAAGAGGGAACAAGTCCATTCTCAAGATGCCATTGAATGGCCCAAGCTTGTGATGAAAACACAAGGAGAATGACTTGCTTTGGGTTTGGAATAGAGCCTCTAATGATCTCTAGCAATGGTGGCTTCTATCTCCTCAAAATCCCCTCTCTTGGCTCAAAAAACGAATCCCCCTTTTAAATAGATTTTCTTCCAATGGTAAAAAAAACGGGCAGATTCGTGCATCTCCGATTGATCGGAAAAAGTGTCCGATTGATTGGAGCCCAGTCCGATTGATCGGAGACAAGTCCGATTGATCGGAAATCTATCCAGAGAAGTCTCTGGAAGAAATTTTGATTGATCGGAACACTGTCCGATTGATCGAAAATATGTCCAGTGGATTTTCAAGGTTGCTGGAAAAATTTCTGATTGATCGGAGCTTCTGTCCGATTGATCGGACTCCTATCGGAGCCAACGACCGATTGATCGAAGATCAATCGGAAACTGCTGTTTTGAGCTGTTTTCTTTACAACAGCTTCCACCTCTTAAATTAGTCTAACTTATCATGTTTTTCATGGAGTTCTAAGACTAATGATGATGACTAAGGGTATACCTAGTTGGTCCAAGTCATCTAAGAGGTTATGGGTTAGGTTTTGGTCAAGGCAAGGCACACCAAGGCATCACATTTACCTGTTTCTCCTTTCTTGATGCAGTCGGTCCATCTTGAGTCTTTGGTCTTCGTCTTCATTAAGCTCAACCGACACTAGACTCACTGACCTAAGTAATTGACAAACAAGGTGCACTAGTATGCCACAAAAAAGTGCAGTAACAAATGGGACCCCGTTCGTCAACAAGAAGATGGATGACTTCCTCAGCAAATTCAAGATCCAACGTCATCGATCAAGCCCCTACCGTCCCCAGATGAATGGTGGGGTAGAAGCCGCAAACAAGACAATCGTCAGGATACTCGAGAAGATGGTCGTGACCTATCGAGATTGGTCAGATATGCTCCCATATGCACTTTGGGCCTATCGAATGTCTGTACGGTCTGCTACGGGCGTTACTCCTTTCGAGCTTACCTATGGAATGGAGGTAGTTTTGCCAGTCGAGGTGGAAATACCATCACTACGAGTGTTACTCGAAAGCGGAATTGAAGAAGGAGAATGGCAACGGGCCAGATTCGATCAGTTGCAGCTAGCAGATGAAAAGCGCATGCGTGCACTAAGTCATTCACAGTGCTATCAGAAAAGGATCGCTCGGGCTTACAACAAGAGAGTCTGAAAAAGAAGTTTCAAGGTAGGCGACATGGTCATGAAGAAGATTCTACCGTCGCACCTTCCGGATCCCAGAGGAAAGTTCAAACCCTCGTGGGACGGACCACTGATCATCAGAGAAGTACTTCCCGGAGGCGCCCTCAGACTCCCCAGCATGAGAGGGGTGGACCTTCCTGAGCCAACCAACGCCGACAACGTGAAGATCTTTCACGGGTAAGCTATTCTGACCTTATCAAGAGTTACTTTACTAGAGCTGAAGTCAAGAGGTCGAAGCTAAGACCTCTGAGAAATCATTTCCGTCCACCAATAAGTGTTTCAAATAAGGGGATTCAAAAGGAAAAGACAAAAAAAAGAGAAAAAGAATACAAAAGAAAAAGAAAAAAAAGAAGAAAAGAGAAAGAAAAAGGGAAGCCAAAGTAAGGCACCCAAGAAAAAAATCAGCCCAAGAAGAAACAAAGTCATCCATCCATTCATCTCAGAAGGGTCTTTAGCTAAGACCAACAACTCTATCATCATAACTTAGGATAAGGGCTGAAAGACTGCCATCGGCCGGCAACGACGGATTCCCGACCTCTAGTTGCCTCAGTTATCCAAAGATCCAGAAAAAAAAAGAAAAAAAGAAAAAAAAAGAAAATGTGTGCCTAAACAAGGAGGGCGGAGTGAAAACCCGGAAGGGCGCTCCGAGTAAAAACAGTGGGCATATAGCGGACTTGGCGAAAACCCGAAAGGGCGTCAAGGGTAAAAACAGCATAGCTGCCAAGGGGCAAGCAAGATCAAACACCCGGGACGTGGTGAAAACCCGAAAGGGCGCCACAGGCAAAAATGACAGGAAAAAGCCGGCTGTTGTGAAAACTCGAAAGAGCACTACAGGCAAAAATGGCTCAAATAAAAAAAAATAATAAAAGTGCAGGTACCAAGAAATCAGACAGTCCAGATCGGTTCAAGCAGTCACAGTTCAAGAACAAGAAGAAGTGCAGTCATGAGCGAAGAGCTCTACAAACTCTGACAATCTCAAGAAGCAACAGTTTCCATTGCCTACACCTCTAAGGGAACCAAAGGATCACGCAAGTCAAATCTCGAGACATCGGTCAAAGCATTGGCCGAGCCCCAGTTCTGATTCCTATATCCCGACACAAAATCCAGACACTCACTCACAAGACAACTTATGGCACAGTAGATTTTCAAAAAGTTTTCTTCTTTTTCATTAAAAGCATCATATTTCTTTTACACATGTCATATCATCTTTTTCAAAAAATACAAAAAAAAAAAAAAAATTCATCATCATCAATCGTATATGCAAAAAAAGAATGTACAGATGGCCAACATAATCAATCTCTACCCTCCTCCTCGGCCACATCAGGTAAGTCCTCTGACTCATAAAAAGATAGTCTCGCTCTCAACCTGCTCACCTCCATACGCAGGTAATGCGCCTCATCGCGCTCAAGGGTACGGATCGCTGTCTCCTCATCAGACAATCTCTGATCGGTAGCCAATCTCCTCGAATCAACTCATAATGATACCGAAGTGCAGAGATCTCAGACAGCAGATAGCCATAAGTGGCCAAAAGGAAGCAAGGATCAATGAATGGGCACTCCTCAAAAGGTTCATATGAACCAGATGAAGAGCCAGCATCTCCAAGGATATCCTGCTCATCCTCATCAGCAGTCTGGTGCCAGCAAGAGATACGTCGATACAAAGACTGCTCAGCAACCCAGTACTGATATGGGGCGGTCGCCATCGGAAAAGTCCGCAGCTCAAAACCCAGTAAATCAGCAGTCAAGTAACTCGCCCAAGAACAATCAATCCAGGTCCTAAAATCAGAGGATCTAGATGGAAGTACTCGACACCCGATACCCGTGAAAGCGAAAAGAGGAACATCCTGCTCGTACCCAAACTTCCGCAGGAACCGAATGGGATGGTAAGAAAAGTAAGATCAAAAGCCTACCAACATCAGAGGAAGGCGATGTGCATCGCAAAGCACTGGAGGAAGTGAAAGCCAATATGACTCCCAATGAACGTTCCAGTCACGAAGTTCAGCGAACATCTTGCGATACAAAGGCTCGCACATCCTAGCTGTATGCGGAAGGAACTCCATGATATAACGCATGATGTCAGAGCTAGGAATGCCAGGAAGGGGTACAGGAATGGTCAAAGAAAGACGCTCTCATAACCAGACCTGATTACAAAAAGGAAAAGAAGTTCAGCTAGAGCCAAACAATTCCCAACAAAGCAAGAAGGAAAAAAGGTGTGGAAAAGATACCTACAGAAAGGCACAGCAGCCGCGAAGGACACGAGTGCGGCCCAGGGCGCAGTCAGTCAGCCCATTAAACAGCTCGGCCAAGATGAGAGAAATGATCCCCTGCCGTCGGATAGCTCGGCTCATCACCTCAAAGAGCAAAGGAGTCTGAGACCAGCGCCATCCCGAGAACAGCACCTCAGCTATTAAGCAGAACATCAGTGCGTTCCGAGCAAATGTAGAATCGGCCACACTCCAAAGACCAGAAAAAAGATCATATAGTAAATCCAAGGAGAACACTACAGCATCCTGGCCGGCGGCTGCAGGCCGAACAAGATAGGGGATCCCGAACCAGTTCTCCGGTGTAGCAGTCTTCGGCGACGTATTCGGCGAGAATACTGAGTATAATCCCAAGGTAGGCCTGTCAAGCGGGCAAGCTGTTCGCTTCCCCAAGTGTAGGGTTGCGATGTAGTAATAAACTCGGTAAGACCGAGGTCGATCCACAGGGACTATGTAGGATCTCACAAATTCATCCACAAGTGTCTAATTAAGTCTACTAATCAGATTGTTGTATGAAGTTGATGTGAGTGACAAAAGCTGAATTAAATCAAAAGTAATTAATTATAAGAAGGCACTAGGGGTTCAGAGGATCCACTTGTAGCAATCCTTGATGTTCAATCCACTGTGGTTTCTTATTCTCTCAACTAGAATCGACATTCCTGTCTATCTAGTCGGATGATAGAACTGTTAAACCAAACATTCTATAATATATAAGTTCTATGCATAAGATTCACTCAATGTAGGCCGAGCTGAGCATGCTCAATTGCATAGGTCATTCCCCTTTCCTGTAAGTCCAGTTCTCAATCATAACCATCCTCAAGTCCTCTCACAAGACAAGGCTAGATCAGGATTTGAACTAGATTCAAATCACATGCACAGTCATTACATATTCCAGAAAATCAACAAAAATAGAACTTAGGCATGAAGTCCCTTTATGAAGAGCTTACTACTAGAGCGCACTCCGATTCCTCAGATCATACAGGTCTAGACCGTTGCAAACGAATTAAGAAGCTAAGTAATTCATCCAAACATCCATGAGTCATCACAAGACTAAGAAAAATTACTTAAAAACTTGTATAAACTTCAAACCTTAATTCATAATCATGAATTCCAAACTGAAAACCACTTAACTACGAATTAAAACATCTTGGATTCACTACAAGCTTCACCTCTTAGCCCTAGCTAAGAGGTTTAGCTGCTCATGATCCAAGGAAACATGAAACAACTACAAAAAGCATGAAAATAGCAAAGCAAACCAAAAGGAGTTGTGAAACTCCAATCTCCACTTCCACAGTCTCCAACCTCGCTTGAACCCTTCTAGGATACTCTAGGAACGATCCCTAGGTGTCCTTTTATAGTCTGGAAGCTCCACAACTTCGGAAGAATCGAGAAAGTGCGTAACACTTACGCAGCGCAGAGAAATTCGGGCTAAAATTAGAAATTTCTAAGTCTTCACGCACAGCCGACCGGTCATGACCGGTCAGCCTCCATAGAGAGTCATTCCAGCAAGTATGGCCGACCGGTCATGACCGGTCGGCCGTGTTCAATTATCAGTCCAGCAAGCACGTTCGATCTGTCATGACCGGTCGGACGTTTTCATTCATATTGCAGCAGCAATGACCGACCGGTCATGACCGGTCGGTCCTCTTCATTGAAACTCCAGTGACCATGTCCGACCTGTCATGACCGGTCGGACGTCTTCAGCAGCATCCTAACATGCATGGCAGACCGGTCCCTGACCGGTCTGGCTTCCTTGGCCGACCGGTCATGACCGGTCAGCCTCTTTTTCTCATTGTTTCCTTTCTTGCTTTCTTCTGCTTTCTTCTTTCCTTACTTCTTCTTTTGCTTTCTCTCTTCTTTTCTTCTTTGATCTTCAAATAATCTTCATCAGAATGATCCCAAATGAGCCCTTTTTGTCTTCAATTAAGTGGAGTCCACTCTCAGTCCTGTATTCACAAAATATTCATTGGATTAGCCTACAAACCATACAAACCTTGCACAATGAGTGATGAATTGGGGTTAGAATATGCACAATTAAGAGCTCAACACACCCCCCAACCAGCATTTTGCTAGTCCCAAGCAAAACATGCGTGAAACTAATCTCATTCTTCAAAGCTCAACTCTCTTTCAGAAACCATCCTTCTATACATTCCAAGGTTCATAAGTGTAAGATTCAGAAAGATTAAGCGTCAAAGGTTGGAACCGTAAATCCTCAAAACATAATAAGCATTCATATGAAATTCCCGCTGATTGGTTGATAAATAGAAGGACTTGAACAAATTCAACCTAGTGTGGGTAGTGAAAATTCATCTCACGAGTTTCTAGGTTTATCTTCTTCATAGATCAACTAGACTATAGAACTCAAGGTATATAGAGCCACATCAAGCCAATGACAGGAATTTGCCTTACCGTCCTTCCGACGACTTTCACACTACGTCTCATTTCCGGCTTTGGTTACGGGTAGACCATCCCCCGGTGGGTAGTAGGTAGCCCTAATCGGAATTTTCCACCATTTTTTCCACATTCCCAATTTCATCCTTCCTTTTCCTTTTTTTTTTCTTGTTAAATTAGATAGGATTTTTAAAAATCCGTATCTTTCATTATTTTCCCATGGACAAGGATGGACAAAGTACCCCGGCCAGATTTCTCAATACCTTAATTCAAAGTCTAGCTAATCCATAAATCATATAATCCCTTCAACTCATGAAAATCGTGTAATGTGAACTAGGTGTAAAAGTGTTCAGGTTTTCTATCAATCACAAAAATAGGAAAGTTCACAAATAAAAACCATTATGCTATGAGGAATTCCAGATATCCAGTCCCATACATTGCATATCTCTTCCTATTATGCTCATATCAACTTGAATGCATAGAACCGGTGTTTTCCAAAAGAGTTTCGAATGTTTGACAAATCGAAAAAATTTCCACATAATTGCTTGAAATGTTGCAAAACGCTGGATTCATCCAAGCGATCCTACACCCCCCAACCAAATCTTGCATTGTCCTCAATGTAAAAGATGCGCAATGAGCAAAACATGAGAGCAATTTGAAAATAAAAGGGAGTGAGGAATGACAGTACCTGAGAGAGTGAAAAGTGTAAATCTTCCTCCTTCGAACAAATCTATGAAAACGAAAATAAAAGCAGCAAAATCCTAATCCTAACTACTCTATACCTCCATCAGACTAGGAGATCAATCGTCCTGATACACAGGATCATTCAGAGGTAGGGACATACCTTCTGAAGGGAATTTCTCAAAGAACGGCTTTAATCGCTGCCCATTTGCTTTAAAAATGTTGCCGTTCCTTGGATTCAACAGCTCGACAGTCCCATATGGATAGACAGTTTGCACAATGTAGGGACCGGTCCATCGAGATCGCAATTTTCCCGGAAATAGATGTAAGCGAGAATTATACATGAGAACTTTTTGATTTATCGTGAATGTCTTGCGAAGAATATTCTTATCATGGAATATCTTCGTCTTGTCCTTGTAAATTCTCGCATTCTCATAAGCTTCATTCCGGATTTCTGCAAGTTCATTCAATTGTAGTTTGCGTAGCGAGCTTGCCTTGTCAGAATTGAAATTCATCTTCTTAATAGCCCAATATGCCTTATGTTCCAACTCCACAGGCAAGTGACAAGCCTTCCCATAGACAAGTCTATAGGGGGACATTCCAATAGGAGTTTTGAAAGCTGTACGGTAAGCCCAAAGCGCATCGGTAAGCCGAAGTGACCAATCCTTGCGATCGGGGTTCACCGTTTTCTCTAAAATGTGTTTAATTTCCCTATTGGATATCTCAGCTTGTCCACTAGTTTGTGGGTGATAGGGAGTGCTCACTTTGTGTGTTACGCCATATTTCTTCATTAAGGCTTCAAAAGGGCGATTGCAAAAGTGAGAACCTCCATCACTTATGATGACTCGAGGCATTCCAAACCGGGAAAGAATATTTTCTTTTAAAAATCTAATGACCGTTTTATGGTCATTATTCCGGCAAGGGATAGCCTCGACCCATTTGGAAACATAGTCGACGGCAAGCAAGATGTATAGGTTTCCAAAAGAAGATGGGAATGGGCCCATGAAATCGATGCCCCAACAATAAAAAATTTCGATAATTAAGATGGGATTGAGTGGCATCATGTTTCTACGGGAGATTCCCCCTAATTTCTGATAAGGTTCACATGCTTTGCAAAACTCATGTGTGTCTTTGAACATAGTGGGCCAATAAAACCCACATTGCAAAATTTTCGCTGTGGTCTTTTTAGCCGAAAAATGGCCACCACATGCTTGAGAATGACAGAAGGAGATGATGCTTTGTTTCTCATCATCTGGGACACATCTCCTTATGATTTGATCGGGACAATACTTGAATAAGTATGGGTCGTCCCATAGGAATTTCCGCACCTCCGAGAAGAATCTATCCTTGTCTTGCTTTTTCCAATATGTAGGAATTGTACCTGTAGCAAGATAGTTAGCAATGTCCGCATACCATGGTAATTGGGAAACAGCAAAGAGTTGTTCATCAGGGAACATGTCATTGATTGCAGTCATTTCAGGGGAATCAGTGAGGACAAGTCGAGAGAGGTGGTCAGCTACTACATTCTCTACTCCTTTCTTATCACGTATTTCTATGTCGAATTCCTGGAGTAGAAGGATCCATCTTAACAACCATGGTTTAGCATCCTTTTTAGAGAGAAGATACTTAAGCGCGGCATGGTCAGTGAATACAATGATCTTGGATCCAATCAAGTAGGATCTAAACTTCTTCAAGGCAAAAACTACAGCTAAAAGTTCCTTTTCAGTAGTGGTGTAGTTTGCCTGGGCTGAGTTTAGGGTTCTACTTGCATAGTAGATGACACATGGCTTTTTATCTTTTCTTTGGCCTAACACGGCCCCAATAGCATAGTCGCTAGCATCGCACATAATCTCAAAAGGAAGGCTCCAATCAGGTGGTTGCATTATTGGGGCACATGTCAACATACCTTTAAGGGTGGTAAAGGCCTTTTGACATTCTTCATTCCACTTGAATGAATTTTCCTTTTGAAGTAGGTTACATAAAGGGCGAGAGAGTGAACTGAAATCCTTTATGAACCTTCTGTAAAATCCTGCATGTCCTAAAAAGGATCGTATATCTCGTATGCTTTTGGGTGGTGGAAGGTTAGAGATAAGATCAATTTTCGCCTTGTCCACCTCAATTCCATTTTGTGAAATGATGTGACCAAGTACAATTCCCTTTTGAACCATGAAGTGACACTTTTCCCAATTGAGCACAAGGTTCTTCTCTTCACATCTTTTTAGCACAGATTTCAAGTGCTCAAGGCACTCATCAAAGCTACAACCGAATACGAAAAAATCATCCATGAAGACTTCGAGAATGGTCCCCACCATGTCAGAAAAGATGCTCATCATACAACGCTGAAAGGTGGCAGGGGCATTACATAGTCCAAACGGCATACGTCGATAGGCGAAAGTGCCGAATGGACATGTGAATGTAGTCTTTTCTTGGTCTTCACGGGCGATTTCTATTTGGTTGTACCCTGAATAGCCATCAAGGAAGCAAAAGCGGGAATGACCCGCCAACCGTTCTAAAATCTGATCAACAAACGATAGGGGGAAGTGGTCTTTCCTTGTGACAGTGTTTAGCTTCCTGTAGTCAATGCACATTCTCCAACCGGTAGTGACTCTAGTTAGTACGAGTTCATTATTGGCATTGGCTACGATGGTTATTCCGGATTTCTTAGGCACCACTTGAGTTGGGCTCACCCATTGGCTATCGGATATTGGGTAAATGATACCTACATCCAATAGTTTCACCACTTCGGCCTTAACCACATCCTTCATGTTTGGATTTAGTCGTCTTTGTGGTTGCCGGGATGTTTTCGCATTTTCCTCAAGGTGTATACGGTGAGTACAAATCAGTGGGTCTATGCCTTTGAGATCCGCAATTGACCATCCAATGGCACTCTTGTGCTCTAATAGAGTGGCTATTAGCCTGCTCTCTTGTTCCTCATCCAAGTGGGAAGAAATCACCACTGGATATGTCTCATCTCGACCTAAATAAACATATTTTAGCTCACTTGGCAATGGTTTTAGGTCGAGTGTAGGTGCCTTGATATTAGATGGGGAGCCTTGTTCTCATTTACAGGCAAAGGTTCAATTGGGGCCCTCCATCTTTTATTGTCAAATACTGGCATCATCCCTAGAATGGCATCCATCTCTTGTATTGTGTAATCATTTGTCTCATGAGAATGGGCCATACATGCCTCAAAAGGGTTGGAAAATAGTGATAAGGGGACTGTATCCTCCACGAATGATTCGATCATGTTTAATTCGTGGATATCATCATCAACTTCCCGTGGTTGTTTGCATAACTCAAATATGTTAAGCTCAAGGGTCATATTTCCAAAGGACATTTGTACAAGTCCATTTCTACAATTGATAATGGCGTTTGAGGTAGCTAGAAACGGTCGTCCAAGTATGACGGGAATTTGAGTACCGGTGCCTATCACGGGATGTGTGTCCAAGACGATAAAATCTACTGGGTAGTAGAATTTATCAACTTGGACTAGAACATCCTCTATCATTCCTCTCGGTATCCGGATGGATCTATCAGCAAGTTAGAGTGTGGTTTTAGTGGGTTTCAATTCACCTAACCCAAGTTGTTCATAGACCGAGTATGAAATGAGATTCACACTTGCCCCCAAGTCGAGTAGAGCCTGTTTAATCTGGTAGTCTCCTATGATGCATGAGATGGTTGGACTACCTGGATCCTTGTATTTTTGGGGCACCTCTTGTTTGATGATGGCGCTCAAATTCTCAGCCAAAAGAACTTTGTTGTGAACGTTATGTTTCCTTTTGACTGTACACAATTCCTTTAGAAATTTGGCATAAGATGGTATTTGTTTTATTGCATCCAACAGCGGGATGTTGATCTTCACCTGCTTGAAAACTTCCAGAATCTCCAGATTTTTATCTAAAGGTTTAGGTGAAATCAACCTTTGTGGAAATGGGGCAACCGGCTTGTATTGTCTTTCCGGTTCTTTCTCTTGTGGAGTATTGTTTGGGTTATTATCCTCTTTGAGAATTTCCGGATCCTTAGGCTTTGGAGCCTTCACCGGATTAGATTTGTCAATTTCTTTCCCACTTCTCAAAGTGGTGATAGCTTAAACATGTTCCGTATGGTGGGAGGATGAGCTTGCATCTTGTATCTCATACTGGGTCCTTGGGTTAGGAAGAGGTTGAGCAGGAAGTGTGCCCTTCTCTCTACCACTAAGGTGAGCTTCAACTCTAGCCAGAGATGTTTTCAATTCATTAATGGCGTGGTTTGAATTTTGATTGAATTTCAATTGCTCTTGCATGAACCCATCTATTTTTAGAGAATTTGTCTTGTTATACTCATTCTGGACCGATACGAGTGCACCCAACATCTCTTCTAGTGATACTTTTGGAGTGTTGTTTGCATTTGCAGTGGGTCCATTCCTCCAGCTGAAGTTGGGATGGTTCTTCCAATTAGGATTAAACGTGTTTGAGTTTGGAGCACCATATTGCTGTTGATAACTGTTTATGGCATTTGTTTGTTCTTGTAAGATGCCTTGGACTGCTGAAATTGTGGGACAATCTGGTGTAGCATGTTGATTTCCAGCACAAATTCCACAAACAGTTTCAACGTCAGTGGAGTTGATTGTTTCTCCTTTCCTTAATTCCATGGCTTCGACCTTTCTTGTGAGGCTAGCCAACCGTGCACTTATGCTATCTTCTTCTGATAAGACATACATTCCTCCCTTTTCCTTTTGTTGGCCAGTCTTGGAACTTGTTGGTTTAGATGTGTCCCAAGACTGTGCACTCTCAGCCAATTCTTCCAAATAATCCCATGCTTCATCAGCTTCCTTATTCATGAACTCTCCATTACACATCATCTCTACAAATTGGCGCATGGATGAAGTCAGTCCTTCATAGAAAAAACTTATAATCCGCCAAATTTCATAGCCATGATGTGGGCATGCGTTCAATAGGTCCTTAAACCTCTCCCAACATTGGGAAAAAGTTTCATCTTCCTTTTGGGCAAAGTTCATGATAAGGCGCTTAAGCATGTTCGTTTTGTGAGTAGGGAAGAATTTTTTAATAAATTCTCTGTGCATATCAGTCCATGAACCAATTGATCTTGGCCTCAATGCATAAAGCCAACCTTTGGCTTTATCCTTAAGAGTGAAAGGGAAGAATTTAAGTCTTACTACATCTTCAGTCACATTTGCAAACTGCATGGTGGTGATTACCTCATCAAACTCCCTAAGGTGTTGATAGGCACTTTCACTGTCTAAACCATGGAATTTAGGGAGAAGATTGATCACTCCCAGTTTCAAATCCACATTCCCTGCATTTTGTGGAAAAATTATGCATGAGGGAGTGCTCGTTCTTGCAGGTTGCAAGAAATCACGTAAAGTCCTTGGTCGGGGAACATCCTCAACCACATTCTCCCCTGTTTCAGTTTGATTTTGGATCGGGTTAGGTTGATTTGCAGCCATATTTTCAGATAAAATTGGAGAATCTAACTGTCTCCTAGCACGTGGCTCTCTATCAATTCCTTCTACTATCCCCCCTTCACTTATGAGTCGTTTATTGGAATCCCGAGCCCAATGTGGCATGCAAAACAAAAAATAAGCAACAAAAAGAAAGAAGAATTCTTTCTCCCTTTTCTTTACTCCTCTCTAAGACCGAAGCACAAGATGTCTTGCAATGGCTAGGCCAGAAGCAAGGATAGAGACCGATTTCTCCTGGTCAATAGGGGTTTAGAGAACTCCCCACCCACTCTTTGAATCTTTTGAGAAAAAGTGCAGAAAAAGGAAAAAGAGGAATAGAGATGAGAAAAGAAATCTCTGAGCACAAGGTGATCCAAGGTGGCTGAGCCGACCAATAGGAATCAAGGTGGCAAAAAGGCCGACCTTTTAGAGATCCACAAGGAATCTCCACCCACTCTACAAGAGATGAATAGGAATGAATAAGAGAAGGAGAAGAGTAAGGTTTAGAAAGATAGAACCTGATTCGCACTTGAAACTCTTGTATCTTCTTCAGCTTCCTAAAACTCCCTGAAAAGAGAAAAAAATAAAAAAAACTAAGTTAGTCTAAAATTTTTTAAAAAAAATCCTAAATAAATACTAATTTCAGAAATTTGTGAAAACCGTCAAGGTCCCTGGCAGCGGCGCCAAAAACTTGTTCGCTTCCCCAAGTGTAGGGTTGCGATGTAGTAATAAACTCGGTAAGACCGAGGTCGATCCACAGGGACTATGTAGGATCTCACAAATTCATCCACAAGTGTCTAATTAAGTCTACTAATCAGATTGTTGTATGAAGTTGATGTGAGTGACAAAAGCTGAATTAAATCGAAAGTAATTAATTATAAGAAGGCACTAGGGGTTCAGAGGATCCACTTGTAGCAATCCTTGATGTTCAATCCGCTATGGTTTCTTATTCTCTCAACTAGAATCGACATTCCTGTCTATCTAGTCGGATGATAGAACTGTTAAACCAAACATTCTGTAATATATAAGTTCTATGCATAAGATTCACTCAATGTAGGCCGAGCTGAGCATGCTCAATTGCATAGGTCATTCCCCTTTCCTATAAGTCCAGTTCTCAATCATAACCATCCTCAAGTCCTCTCACAAGACAAGGCTAGATCAGGATTTGAACTAGATTCAAATCACATGCACAGTCATTACATATTCCAGAAAATCAACAAAAATAGAACTTAGGCATGAAGTCCCTTTATAAAGAGCTTAGTACTAGAGCGCACTCCGATTCCTCAGATCATACAGGTCTAGACCGTTGCAAACGAATTAAGAAGCTAAGTAATTCATCCAAACATCCATGAGTCATCACAAGACTAAGAAAAATTACTTAAAAACTTGTATAAACTTCAAACCTTAATTCATAATCATGAATTCCAAACTGAAAACCACTTAACTACGAATTAAAACATCTTGGATTCACTACAAGCTTCACCTCTTAGCCCTAGTTAAGAGGTTTAGCTGCTCATGATCCAAGGAAACATGAAACAACTACAAAAAGCATGAAAATAGCAAAGCAAAGCAAAAGGAGTTGTGAAACTCCAATCTCCACTTCCATAGTCTCCAACCTCGCTTGAACCCATCTAGGATACTCTAGGAACGATCCCTAGGTGTCCTTTTATAGTCTGGAAGCTCCACAACTTCGGAAGAATCGAGAAAGTGCGTAACACTTACGCAGCGCAGAGAAATTCGGGCTAAAATTAGAAATTTCTAAGTCTTCACGCACAGCCGACCGGTCATGACCGGTCAGCCTCCATAGAGAGTCATTCCAGCAAGTATGGCCGACCGGTCATGACCGGTCGGCCGTGTTCAATTATCAGTCCAGCAAGCACGTCCGACCGGTCATGACCGGTCGGACGTTTTCATTCATATTGCAGCAGCAATGACCGACCGGTCATGACCGGTCGGTCCTCTTCATTGAAACTCCAGTGACCATGTCCGACCGGTCATGACCGGTCGGACGTCTTCAGCAGCATCCTAACATGCATGGCAGACCAGTCCCTGACCGGTCTGGCTTCCTTGGCCGACCGGTCATGACCGGTCAGCCTCTTTTTCTCATTGTTTCCTTTCTTGCTTTCTTCTGCTTTCTTCTTTCCTTACTTCTTCTTTTGCTTTCTCTCTTCTTTTCTTCTTTGATCTTCAAATAATCTTCATCAGAATGATCCCAAATGAGCCCTTTTTGTCTTCAATTAAGTGGAGTCCACTCTCAGTCCTGTAGTCACAAAATATTCATTGGATTAGCCTACAAACCATACAAACCTTGCACAATGAGTGATGAATTGGGGTTAGAATATGCACAATTAAGAGCTCAACACAAGCTCCTCCAAAGAGGGTCCCATCTCCATATCGTTGAACGCGAACAAGTTCAACGAAGGGACTCAGTCAATCAAGGCAGCTCCAAGCATCCTCCAATCAATATCAACTCTAGCCATATGAATTAAACTGCCGAAGCCATAGGACTCCAAATCCCGAATCTCATAAGCTGACAAACTATCAAGCCAAGCAAGCAGCCGTGGCGAGCAAGAAGGACGAGGAAGCAGCTGACAAGTCCTCATTGGTACCCCTTCCAGAACAAAAGGCCCAGAAATCAATGACGGCTCATCAAGGATCGGAAGGTCAACGGGCAAAGGAGAAGGAAAAGCTGGAACCTCTGCAAACTCGACAACCCCTGACCTGCCCTCAGTAACGGCTATGTCTGATATAGTCGCATCGCTGTCTGAAGCTGTCACGACCTCAGCCGCATGGGAGGACTCGCCCACCTTATAAACAGAGTGCATAAAAGATCGACGATTAGGAGAAGGACGATACTCCCCATCAAAAGAGCTACCAGCGAAGATCACACCACACATCGTGGCATCCTGGCCAATCTGACCGTCGAAAAATGCATCTGAACCATCAAGAAGGGTCCCGGCTACCCCGATCGAAGAATCAACGGTCAGATCTGGACCTGCAGCCCTCTCCAATAGGAAATCATGAATCCAATCATCATCCTGGCCGATCAAAGGGATCATTGAGGCATCTACACCGTCCATCATGAGGGGGGCATCATCAATGATCACATCAAGTCCACCCAAGCAAGTATGCCGCACATCTCGGCCCTCATCAAGAGCATCCAAACCGTCAAAGGTATCACCTGAACCATCCATCCCATCCAGACATGAGATCAGCTCATCAATGTCCATCATGGTCCCATCACCACCATCAATCACATCATCCATATAGCCCACACTCAAGGGATGCATAGCCTCACCTATGTCCCATCTCCCCATCCCATCCATACCATCCATTTCTCCCATAATGAGGGGCCCATTCAAATCTGAAATTCCAGCCATCCCACCATTAATGGAGCTATTCAAAGCTCCACCAACCACCATCCCTAACCCCTCATCAATGCCCCCATTCAATGCACCATCTCCACCATCCATTAAAGAAATCCCTCTATCATTAAAGCCTTCAACACTTTCTGAAGCATGGGACCCACCATGAACAGCCCCCACAATCCCTAAATCTCCACCATCCATGGCCCAAGAAGGGACAAAGCAAAATGAGGACAAGATGATGAGGAAAGAGGAGACAAAGGGAAGATTCATTGTCGGAATCAAACCTGGATGTACAGAGCAGGTGGGGACAGCAGCAACAGACAACAGGGAATGTCCGAGCACGAGCCAGCCCAGGCCGCTCAAGAGGCGAGCCTTGGGCGGCCTGCTCTGGGCCGCCAGTACGGACGCATTTCCTCTCTCTCCGCGGGATTGGCTCCAAGGTTCTTGGTAGGTGAGGCTGACAGTCCACGTCAGCAGATGGCACTCCGTGGGCCGCCCAAGGCTCCGGTCCACTCCAGATTTCGATTAAGGCTGATCAGGACCATATAAAAGGTACCCCACCGGTCCAATCACGAAGCAATGCAGCCAGAACATGACTGATCAATTCAAAGAGAAGGAAAAGTGATCAAGTAGGGGCCACAAGCAATCCAAGTCATTCAAAGACTAGATCACCATGATCTAAACCATTGAAGAACCTACATGAGCCATCAAACAACAAGATCAAAGGTCTGATCATCAAAAGAATGGCCAAAATCCAAGATCTAACCATCAAGTGGGCCCACAAAGCCAAGTCAAGCGATCTGAGACGTTCAAGTCATCATCCACACCATGAGAAGCCTTCTTAGCCTCATAAATCATCAAAAGAGGTGCCCCAAAGTAAAGCCGAGGTCTCAAGTTGGCCCACGGGGCCGAATCTATCAATCTGAACCATTCAAGGGCTAGATCATCAGGATCCAAACCATTGGAAAGCTTACACATGTCATGGAGTAGCAAGATCAAAGGTTCGATCAACAAAAGAAGGGCCAAAATTCAAGATCTAATCATCAAGTGGGCCCACAAGGCCTAATCAAGCAATCTGAACCGTTCAAGTCATCATCCATGCAGTTAAGAAGTCTCATCTTCCACAAATCATTAAGGAACAAGTCAAAGGTCAAAACATCCAGACATCATCAAAGAATTTGAGACAAGTCAAAGATTGTATATTCATTCAAAAGAGCTTGATACAAAAGAGGATAAAAGCAAAAAGAACAAGGCCATACAAAGCGGAATACCCAAGCAGGCTACAAGTCGCCAACATAGTCGTCATCGTCCCTCCTCTCGTCCTGCTCCCGACGATAAAGATCCATTAAAGGAGCTGTCACTGATCCTCCAGCGTACCTGTGACGACCCCCTGGAACATAGAGTGAAGGAAGCAGAGGCCCCTGGCCGTACAGCAAATACCACTCATCATAGTCACGATCTGGGATCGTGAAACGAAATTCGGGCTGGCCCACGAGAGCCTTAGCTCTCTCATCAGCTGGGATCTGAACAGCTGAAGGAGGTGCAGAACAAGGGACCCGAGCCACCCTAGTGACTTGCCGAAGCAACCTCTCACCCAGATACCACTGAAAAGATTCAGCGTCGGAAAGCATGATATGGAGACATGAAGCATCATATGCCTTCACGCGCTGGGGGGTATAATAGAGAGGGAAGCTGGCATACAGCATCCGAGCGAGCTGCAGCAAATGAGGTCACCACGATCAGTCACAGTACAGCACGGGGGGTAAGGAAAGTAAGATACTTACGTCATCAATGGTCAGCCCGTCTATGTCAACGAGCCAATTGTCCCCAGAAACTCGGGAGTTCCGCTGACGGTTTTGCTGGTGCCAGTACATGTGGTGATACAAAGAGGGTTCAATATCGTCTCGCATCCTCGGCGCGAGATGGGGAAAATGGTCATAAAAGCAGGTCTGGGCAAAAAGCAAACTTAATGATCAGAGAGAGAAAGAAAGCGAAAGCCTTCAGGGAAGGTGAAAGAAGAGATACCTCAACGACAGGCCAAAAACCTTGAAGGACCGGCTATGTCGACAGGTCTTGTCCAGACCTTGGAAGATACTGGTCAAGATAGCCCCATTCCATTTATAGGGATGATGAAGATCCTCGACTAAACGAAGACACTTAGGATCAACCCTCTCATTCGCATGGCAAAAAAGGAAGGACCCGAAGGCATAAGTGATCATGGCCCGGGCTTTATGGAGGGCCTCTAGCTCGGTGGTGGGGATGACGGAGGCAAAAGTGTTGTAGAACCATCGCATCTTTACTTGATGGCCTTAGAATTCACCCTCGGGTGGGACATCACCGACGAACCGTAGCCAGTCAGTGGAAGTGAGGGGAGCCAGAGAGCTGACTTGAGGAACAACTGTTCCATGAAACGGAAAGCCTACTTGCATATAAATGTCCAGGGGAGTTATTCCCCATTCACCACAAGGGAGCTGGAAGGTGTGGGTCTCGTCTCGCCACCTCTAGCAAAGGGCCGCGAGCATCATGCGGTTAGCATCGTTGTTATGAAAACGTAAGGTGAGGAGGCCAGCAAAAGGAGTACCATCCAGTACTCGTTCAAGCAAGGGCTGTGGATCCTTCACCCAATTGTCTTAGTAATCCCTGGTACCTCGACCCTTGATAGCAGGAAGAGGTTGATGCTCCATAGCTAAGGAACACATGTGGTCCCCTCGGCAGACGATGAAGGCAGGATCATCCTCATCAATCACTCGGCGACCTCTGGTACCATCCGCCATTGAATCCTACAAGCTTGGCAAGGTAAGTCCCTATCCCTTTACCCGTTAAAATCCAAATTATCATCCAGGAAACCCATGGGATTGGACTCACATCCAAATGCAAGATCTAAAGTCCAACTCCATGTGTCACCTAGGATATGTGTTGGGCCCATTGGAAAAAGTAAGGCCCACCCTAAAGAGGGTTGCATGGCATGTCTTGGGCAAGGAAAGTCCATCATCCAAGGACACATTTTAGACAACAAATGCACTCAAGTGCCATGAGATCAACAAAGAAGAAGAATCTTACTTCACATGAGAAGCTCCTTTTCAAAGTCTATATGTGGCCAAGGATTGATCCACTTTTTTTTTAGGCCATGATTCTCACTTAAGATGTTTCCATCGTTTTACACATGTGCATGGACAAGTGGGGGATAGAAAGGAAGTGGGCCCCCAAGAGCAACCCAAATGCCTCATCTCAATGGATTGGAGGGAGCACATAGCCCACTTGAAGAACATGAGGACCCATTCATGGGCTAACCATGGGCAACCCTATGTGCACCATCTTGATGAAAGTTTTGACCATGAGAGCACAACATGTTGGTCCACCCACAAACATATGGATCAAAGAGGCCAATGGTAAAAATTTTGATCCACATAGCCCACATAAGGAGTCAAAGTTGGAAATGCCCATATAAGGGCAAGTTTGGGCAACTTATGTGCACCAATTTCTTTACAAAGCAAGGGGACCATTTGAGCACAAAAGGGCATGGCTTGATGAGTCACCCAACCATCATAAAATGGCTAAGAATGATATACATAGCCCACTTGAAGATCAAAATCCAAAATGCCCCAAAGCATGGGACAAAATTGGGCAACTTATGGGCATCATTCTTTCCCACAAATTTAAAGGAAAATCACTCATACATGAGAATGATGGTGGATGACCCACCAAACACCCCAAGAGAAGCTCAAGGAGTTATGGTTGCATGGATAGCTCACTTGAAGGAGAATCATCCATTTGAGGTTGATGACATCTAATGAAGCTCTTGAGGACCACTTTCCTCCCACAAAAAAAAAAAAAAAAACATTTGAACATAGTGAGATTGTTGGAACAACTCACTCATGGGACTTGTAAATGATCAAGTAACTCAAGTCCTCCATCCATCAAAGGAAAAAGCATGAAAAGGAAAAAAGCCTACATGGACAAAGTGTAGTGGTGCACACATGGTCCAAAGAAATCCAAGCTCCAATGAAGGCCCAAAAGCCCATCCACATGAAAAACTCCAAGGAGCCCACCACACTTTGTACAAGGATGTACATCATAATCAAGAAATGGTGGAAGATTTGGGCTATTTGTCCATAAAGGCCCAACTAAGAAATCTAGCCCACTTGAGATCCAAGTGAAGAATGGGCTAGTCACCTTGGTCCATACATATGTGAAGAAAGATGGGGTCACCCAAAGTGAGCCCCATGAGCCCAAACTTGAGATGGGCCCTACCATGCCCATGGGTCCAAATCTTGAAAAGAAGATGGAAAAGAAAAACAAAAGCTACAAAGGAAATGACAAGGGCAAGAAAGCAAGAGGGAGCCCAAAATGAAGCATTGGGACCATCAAATACACCAAGGGCCATGACTTCTCTTTGAGCCCATTTGATACATATGAAAAGAGGCCCAACTCCCATGAAAGAGATAGAGTATCTTGCCATGCACACTTGATGACATGGCAAAATCACCCTTTACATAAAGGGAGTGTGAAAAGGAGAGAAGGAAGAATGAAATGAGAAGCTGGCAATGTCCCTCTCCATGCACCACCTCTGAAGAAGACTTGAGATCTAGAAAATGGCTAAAAACACTTGGGCCCACCTTCACTTCTTTTGAAATAGCTACATGAAGAAAAGAAAGGAACCATGAGAAACAATGAAGAAGGAAAAGGACAAGAAAGAGAAAGGAAGTGGTCTATACCTTTACCACTCACCAAAGAGGGACCACCTTGCTGTATCAAAACTTCTCTAAGGCCCACCACTTGAAAAGGGCAAAGAACCACAAAAAAAGAGAAAGGAAACTTGAAGAAAGAGAGAGTATGAGAGAGAGAAGAGAGAGATTGCACATTGAGGGGGGCAAGGGTGCCCCATGTTATATAGAAAAAGGGGGTGCACCCTTTTACCCAGCCCACCAAAGAAACCGGGGGTCAGAGACCGTCCGGGCGGCCCACAGGAGGCCGTCCTACCCCCTACCTATGTGAAACGACTTCTCCTCCCCTCTCCTTGTGAAGAACTCCTCCTTGGGAAGGGTGGTTGCAAGTGAATCTTGTACCTCCATGTAAGAATGAAGTGATGGAAGAAAATGGTGAGAAAAAGGAAGAGATCTCACCAAAATCTCATCTTGTGAGAAATTGAGGGGAAATTGGCTTGATGATGTGGAAAAGTTCCATGGAATTTTCAAGGAAAAGAAAGAAAAAGATTGACTTGGTCAAACAGTGATCTCAGCCATCCAAGGGTATGACCTGATGATCCGAACCATTCCAAGAAGAATTCCCGTAGTCTCCAACCTGGATTGCTGCTCTCTTGTACATAGTTTTGGGTCCGAAGACCTTAAACTACGTCGGGATCAAGATCCCGAGGGACTTTTTAATAAAAATCAGTAGCAGTCTGGATCGTCGAATCAAGATCCGCTGATACCGGATATTTTCCAAAAAAAGAACAAAAAATAGGTTTTCCCTGTCATGCACAGTTTTTGGTCTAAAGACCTTAAACTACGTCAGGATCAAGATCCCGAGGGACTTTTTAATAAAAACTGGTAGCAGTCTGGATCGTCAAATCAAGATCCGCTGATACCGGACATTTTCCAAAAAATAAAAAATATATGCTCTGTTTGTAAAGTTTTGGGTCCGAAGACCTTAAACTACGTCGGGATCAGTATCCCGAGGGATTTTAATAAAAACCAGCATCGATCCCAGTCGTTCAGGCCAAGATCTGATGACCTGGATCATTTCGAAAAAGCACAAAAAGAATGTATTTTCAGCATGTACATATTTTGGTCCGAAGACCTTAAACTACATTGGGATTAGTTTCTCGGGGGACCTTTCTCGCTTTCAACAAAAACCGGCATCGGCCTCAACCGCTGGGATCAAGGTTCGATAACTCGGATCATTTCCAAAATACCAAAAAGATTTTTTTTGAGTTTTCCATAAAAACTAGTATCAATCTCAACCACTTGAGTTGAACTCTGGAACCTTTTCAAAAAAAATATATATATATATTTCACCATCAATTTCAACTACACAAATTCATCTCCAGCGGTCCGAAGACCTAAAACTACACTGGGATTAACTTCTCGAGGGCTTTCTTTCCTAACCTGTTCCAGACATGGCTGGCACTTGATCATACGGGTGTCTGGAATCTTTTAAACAGGTAAGGGCTGAGGCGGGCAGAACTCCACAATCCTGTTCGTGTTGAACACACTGTGATAGACAACCTTGATTTGGAAGTCGCTGTTGAACCTAACGGATGTTCCCTATTCCCAAAACTCATGAAGGGGATTAAGGCTGTTGGGAGGTGGAGCGCACCCTCACGGAATCATGAGCAACGTAAGGCCCCAAACTGGATTGACTAAAGGAAATGTGAGGATGTGGCTCATTTTGTGGCCGAAGGAGTCCGACAGACGATACGTGGTCTATGTGCATTGCACATGAGGAGCAGGCAACTTTGTGGGTGTGTTGACTGAAAACCCTCAAAATTCTCCTCATCCGAAGCTGTAAAACTACGGCACTTAACTGTGTGAGACTCGTCTTGCTCGCTGACGTAAAATGGATCGGGTGCCTTACCAGCAGTAGAAGCTAGAAATGGATGAAAATTCCATACCTTTTCCCTGCATTTCAGAAAAATCAGAAAAATACAAAAACATTGCAAAATCACATTTTCAAAAATCACAAAAAATATGTCCATTGCTTTCAAATCAAATATTTGCAAAAAATCACAAAAAAATATTTCCCTTGCTGTCAAATCAAATATTTTCAAAAAATCACAAAAATATTTCCTTTGTTTTCAATAACCGATCTCTATCCTGACTGCTCAGGTAACGATTCGGACCACATATTTGCAAAAATCACAAAAATTGTCACTAGCCCCCAGCACTACACTTCAGGAGTCTTGAACTCCACTCTCTTCACAATTTGGGATGATGGATCCATTCGCCCACAAATTGGAATCTTGACCAAAGATGGCGACCAAACACCATCTCAATCGCATTTATGCCCAGAAGAACATCTTGAAGTCGGATAACATCCTCGTACATTCTCATTAGCAAAGAAACAGCATCTTGGGACGATGGACCTGATCGACCACGGGTCGGGATCTTGACCAACCCGCTGACCAAACATCTGCATTAAAAAGAAAATCCCTAGGGAGCACAACCCTGCAAGCAATAAGCTCCAAGTTCTCTGCATCACCAGCAAAAGCAAAATCATCAAAATGAAAGAGAATGAGCTAAGCCATGCATTCATATGCATCTCCATGCATCAGCATCCATTGCATCAATCATCATGTTTACCTACTTTCAAAATAAAGTTGGTTAGCCAAAGACCCCACAGGCATCCCTAGTGGAGGCACGTGCAGATCAGATTTTCATTTCAAAAAGACAAAAAAAATATTCCTATTTGCAAATAAAAATCCCACGGAGTATCACTCCCCAGAGTGGGTATCTTTTCGAAAATCCAAAAAAATATTTTCCCAGTAGAGCGTTCTGCCTCCAACACACTAGGAGATCTTCGATATCTCTGGGTAGGAGCCGATGCAAAAATCAAATAAGATCCGATGTCTCGCGGTTTCCCCAGAGATCATCGGATCCAATGCACTCAAAGTACGGTCGAACTGAACTCCAGTGTCAGTGCGGTCGTACTACATGCTAAGATACAAAAGATGAAAGCCAAAAGGCTCGGTCACAGAAACCATTTGAACAGGTGGAAACGATGAATTGTAACCCAAATATCAAAATCAGCAGATTGGGTGGAAAGAGTTCACCCGTACATACCTAGGCGTGGATGCCTGAAGTACCTTGACTGAGTCCAAGCGGCGTAGTAGAATCCCGTAAGACTATCTAACGCAGGGCGTCTAACCACTTTGACAGTCAAGCGAAACAAGTACTCCTGGAGTGATCTGGAAAAACATCAAACATCACACAAACAGTCTCAGGGTCAGCAACCTCGTAAGACTACAGACGCAGAGGCTCTGCTGTACCTTTCCGATGTTAGTACCGATCGGGAATGGAAGGGTTGCAATTGAGTACCCAGGTTGCAGCGCATGCAGGGACAATTGCAACGTTTTCTCCAAACTCCCGCGGTATGTGCGAGTTATCAATTTCCAGACAATCAACTGACTCAGATACAAAGGATAACAAAGATTCCAGACCACAATCGAGGAAAGAATGAATTGCAAACCAAGCATCGAAACCAGCAGATCGGGTGGAAAGAGTCCACCCGCACATACCTAGGCGTGGATGCCTGAAGTACCTTGACTGAGTCCTAGTCGGCGTAATAGAATCCCGTAAGACTATCTGACGCAGGGCGTCTAACCACTTTGACAGTCAAGCGAAACAAGTACTCCTGGAGTGATCTGGGAAAACATCAAACATCACACAATCAGTCTCAGGGTCAGCAACCTCGTAAGACTAGCGACGCAGAGGCTTTGCTGTACCTTTTCGATGTTAGTACCGATCGGGAATGGAAGGGTTGCGATTGGGTACCCAGGTTGCAGCGCATGCAGGGACAATCGCAACGTTTTCTCCAAACTCCCGCAGTATGTGTGAGTGGTCGGTTTCCAAACGATCAACTGACACAGATGCAAAGGCAAGCAAAGATTTCAGACCATGATCTATGAATGACCGGGTCAGAAGTGGGGTGTCCACTCGCTTTGGCATTCGGTTGCACGCAACCTCTGCCAAAGAGGGGCATCTGTAGACGCCCCACCTTCGGCTACACTGTTGGTAGAGATAGCTGGATGAATGGAGGACCATACCCCCAAATCTCAAGTCCAAACTCAGCCAAACTCACCCTTGTAAGCCCCATTCTATAGCCCAGTTCAAGCCTGAACCCAGTCAACCCAGTCCTAAACATCAGCTTGAAAAACCCCCCATAAGAAAAGCCAGTCAAAAAATCCTAAAAAAAAAAGTCAAACCCGCTGAGTCAACCCGCTGAGTCAACTCATCGAGTCATAACACCGAGTCAACCCGTCGAGTCAACCCGTTGAGTCAAATCACCGAGTCGACCCGTTGAGTTAACTCACTGAGTCAACCCACCGAGCCAAACAGCAGCCCCAAGGGAGCGACCGTACCTCGCTGGAAATCGAGGAATGGCCGTACGGGCGGCCCATAGCAGGCCGCCCAAAAATACTTACGCAAAATGCTACTGCCCGCTGCTATAAATACCCCCCTCCCCTTCTCATTTCAACATCCCTTCGAGTCCATTCAGTCCGAGAGCTCTGAGTCCACCTCTCCACCCTTTTAGCCCATTTTTCCACCAAGGAGAGCCCGAGTGAGGAGAGCCTAGCCCTGGTCCAGCCCAGCCTGACCACTGGTTAAAGTCTCCCAAGCCATCCAAGTCTTGATCCAGATACTCAAAGCCAATCCTTGCGACACCTCTGTCCATCCAGCTACTCTTTTTCCAGCATCATCTCATTTGCATCTAGCATAAGTGCAACATTTACTTTTCTTCCAACCCCCCTGCTTCACTGCAAGCACCTTGATTATTCAAGCACACTGCATATGTCTTAAATTAAGCACCTGTCAATTCAAGCGTATGCTCTGGGCTTGCCCGTTGTTGGAACCTACCCATCAAAAACTCTCACTGTTCAGACCTGCATTCATGCTTCACTAAAGCACCTTGATTATTCAAGCACACTGCATACGTCTTATATTAAGCACCTGTCAGTTCGAGCGTACGCTCTGGGCTTGCCCGTTGTTAGAACCTGCCCATCAGAAACTCTTACTGTTTAGACCCGCATTCATGCATCATATCATCTATGAGAATGTACGAGGATTAAAACAGACTTTCAAGTATTAGTTCGATTCTGTGAAGTAGAGACCGTACTTCGGTACGGGCAGTGTGTGGGGTGCTTAACCTCTTCCCACCCTGTAACCGTGATCCCTTACCTTGAATCTCTGGCCGCAGATCAAAAGGAGTCATTTTAGAGGAAGGAATCTTCGGTTCCCCTTCTATAACGTTTCTATAGGGTCTAGCCGACTGTAGATTCGAAGTAACTGGCTAGTGGCGACTCTGGTCTTATATAAACTCACTTAAACACATCCGGCTTAACACGACAACCAAACAAAGCCCTCGAAAACGAGGCAAGCCAGTGGCACAAATGCCGATTTCGCACTCACGCATCCTCCTCTCCTTCTTTTCCCGAAAGGGGAAGGGACGAGAACGTCGTGTGGGGAGCGCGGAAAATGGCGAGGGTCCACAAAACCCCTCAACGAAATCCACCTAGTCCCACTCCTAATCTAAATCCAAATCAAAATCAAGAGGTGCGAGGAGAGAATGAAGTTTTTAATGCTCCTCTAGTAAAAAATTTACGAGATTACCGACAACCCGCTTGCATGGTTTTCCCTTGCAATGCTGAAAACATAAATTTTAAGATGGGTGTAATCCAGTTTTTTACAAAGTTCCATGGGCTAGATTTTGAAAGCCCTTATTTGCATTGAAAAGAATTTAATGAGGTAGTATCAACTTTGTTATACACTAATGTGACTGGGGATGTCATAAAGTTAAAGTTGTTCTGTTTCTCTTTGGAAGAAAGAGCCAAGTCATGACTCCACTCTCTCAGACCGAGATCTATCGGTACTTGGGCTAAGATGACTTGTGAGTTCTTAAAAAATTTCTTCCCGATTCATAAAACAAACACTCTGAGACGTGTTATCAAGAATTTTCAATAAAAGAGGGTGAGACATTCTTTTAAAGTTGGAAAAGATTCTAGGATTGCCTATTTGCTTGCCCACACCATGGCTACAAAACATGGCGAGTTATAAGCTTCTTCTACGATGGATTAAATTCCAATATGCACTAATTCATAGAGATGATGTGCAACGATGAGTTCGTGAGCAAGGATCTGGAGGAAGCATGGGGCTTACTTTGATATGTTGGCTAAGAATATCCAATATTGAGATACCTCAGAGAAATCAAGGAATCTTACACTTTCTCAAGCTCGAGAGAAAGGATGTATGTACTTCTTTAGAGAAGATGATGATGGAAACACAAAGATAGCAAGCCTTACAAGGTCGAGGCCATGGAACTTTTCAAAGTTGAGGTGGTGAAATCAAACAGGAGATGAGCCTGTCTTATGATACATTAACAGGTGCATTATACATTCACCCATTTTCATACATAGCGATGAATACTTGAAGGACTCCTCTGGATGACTTGTAGGTACTTAAGTACCAGGTGACCCAGGGACCATCCTGAAAGCCTACAATGTGTAGAAACCCACCAAAGTGGTGGATGCCTACCCTAGGAGGGTGGATGTGGGTTTATGGAATCCAACTCAAGCAAGTGGATGGACTTCCCACTTGATACATACATCATGCATATCATGACATAAATTCATTTTACTATTTTAGTTGTTATGTGCACGAACCATGATGGGTTCACTCACCGGCCAGGCTAGCTGACGGTTTTGTGATGAAAAACCAAACAGATTTAGTCGAAGTTAGTCCTTTGGAACAAGCTCCAGAAAATGATTAGGTTAAACTAGGAGATGAACTAGAGGAAGTATGGCCCTACTTGATCGAAGACGAATTGGTTACTTTGGAATAATTGAATCAATTAATTTCAATTTCAAGACATTTATTGATTAAAGGTTACGATAATAATTGTTTCATATTGGAGTTGATTATTTAGTTAATATGTGGTAGTGGATAATAGTTTAATAAAATTTCAAATGGGAGAACCGTAGCTGAATAAGAAAATGTTTTATTCTATATAATTTGATACTTATGAGTGTGAATGATTGTAATGATCTGTGTATGATATGAACATATGAAAGTATATGCGGACATAGATTAAAGAGAACAATATGTCTCGAAAAACTGTATGAATATATGGTCTTAGTACACTGTCTGTACAAGTCATACTCTGTAACTTGGCCTAAGAGTACACACTTTGTGTCCGAATTATATGGCGTGACATATTGGGCGGTTAATGAGTTATTTTGCTGCATCCAGATACTAGTCATATATTGTAAGTGTTGTGATTGCAGTTAACTACAAAAAAACGTGTTGTGATTGTTTGTGGATGCTGGAGGTGATGCTGCTTCGGCAGGCCTTTGCTGGTTTTTAACACCCCAGCCTTCCAATACTAGTGCATTGGATGTCCTTCGGTGTCATTATAGATTTAAAAGTAGAAAACTTAGAAATTAGGCATGGAACCTTGTTTCTGGAAATCTGATTCCGTCAAGCTACTTGGGATACTCTAACAAACAAATCAAACCGTACATGATCAATTATGGGACCTGTATCATGATATCCACTGTTCATCAGATTCCCACCGGGTATTCATGCAATCCAACACTAAATCACCTTAATTTAGACCGTCACAATACATTATTAACCATTAATCAACCCGTAAAACAGAGGTGGATACCCTAATAATATAGTGGAAAAATATAAGGTCAATCTGACCGTCGGATGGTCACTAAATATCAATTAACCCCAAAACTTTAGTAGTGTGGCCCACCAGAGCAGTGGGTCTGCTTCATTATTAGATGGGTGTTTTAACTTGACGTGTTGAAGCAGAGGAGCTGGTTAGATTTTGTGAGAGATTGGTGTGGACCCCACTTTAGGCTCGGGTGTACACCAGTAGTTGTGCTGCGAACTTAAGATCGTGTCAAAAAGCGTTGACTTTGAGACGATTATCGCCGAAAGACTGAATCGCTTAAAACGAACATGGGTTGTACGTTCGAACTGTGGCCTACCATCAGGTGCGAAAGAGAGTTCTGACCAAAACCAAGGTGGGTCTCGCACCTTGGTACGTACATACTTACGCATGGTGTTGGGAGAAAGAAGACCTACACGCGAGCGAAAATTTCTGAAAACGTAAAGCGTTTTCTCTGTTGCGATGACGATCCATGGGAGCGTCTCTCACTGCATCTCAGCCCTTCCTTGAGATGCCATTTGAGCCCTCCAAATTAGTGCTTTCCCAGCTTAGAAACAGAAACAAACAGAATCTTTTTTGTTATAGAAAGAGTGTTGCCCTAGATCGAATCAGAGCCATTCGCGGACTCTCAATCAATCCTAGACGTCTAGTGCAAACCCTTAGGGAGAGCCTAGAAGCTTCTCTTGTAACTGCTAGGGTTTTTGCAGCAACTGCTAGAGGTTCTCTCGCAGCAGCGAGATGAACAAGATCCCACCAAGAAATACATCAAGGTCGTGGAAATGTGGACACCTCGAGTCTCCAAAGACCCATTTAGAAGCTTTAGATTGAAGGATGACCTAATGAATCGTGATCCACCATTAACAAGGAGATCATCTTTCTCGTTTGGTAAAAAATCCCACTAACTGTGCGTTTGCCTTATCCTCTGTCAGAAGTCCATCTGTAATGTTAGTTATGATCGAAGTCTCTAAAAACGGATTAGAAGAGGCTATATAAGCTCTTTTTCTTTAGGGAAACCTTTCCAAATATAGTAAAGGAGAGAGAATCAAGAGCAGAGAGTTCGAGTTGATTCGGGCTGCGCCGCACTGAGTCTGGCTGAGTCTCGGTTTGAGTCAGACCAGTCCTACCGAGTCAGGACACTCCAGCAGGGAGAGAGAGAGAAAGGTAAGATAGAAAGGAAGGAAAGAACAGTAGGGTAAAACTTTGCCTGTGAAACCGTTTCCATCACCGGGTCAGACTCGGATCTGTTCGTGCAGAGGTGACTCGTTGACTTAGCCATGTGTTGATCTGGCGAGGTTGCAACCCGACTGTTGACTCACTGACTGAAATAGAGAAAGAAAAAGAGGTGGAAAAGAAGGAAGAAGAAGGGAGGAGAATCGAGTTCTATTTCTCATCCTCCCACCACACCACTTAATCGAGTTGACTTGGTTGTTCATCCTCGAGCTCAAGCAAGGAACTGATTTGGTTCCAGACCTACTCAAATTAACAGGGAGAGTTGTGATCAATCCACTGCTACATCAGAGGTAAGACACTGTTTATCATTTAAGCTTTGGATTTGAATTGAGTTGGGATCCCTTTACCGATATATGACTGAGTTAACTCAATTGCGGCCACGGTTTGTTGCTGCATGTGGTTACATGGTTTGCATCCAACGCAATGAACTGTGTAGTTAAGCTAATAGAGCACCAAACTCAGCTTGAAATTTAGTTAACTAGTTGAGTTGCTCCATTGGACTGCCGAGTCGCTGCCTGGTGAGGCAGTGAGTCATACCAAATTTGAAGTCTGATTTGAGATGAATTAAGTATTAATTAACTAGCGACTCAGCAATGGTTCTGGGATTTCAGGATTCCATGAGCGTATAACCAAGATAACCAATTTTCAACCAAATAATGTTGGGTTAACTCAGTTAAACTTACTGAGTTTTGCATCAATAGAGGCGTCTGATCTAGGTGGTTTTATCCATACCTTGGAGAATTCTAAGTGGAGTCGTGCTTTCTTATAATCCAATAAGAACTCAGTTTACATCAAGTTAGAGTCTACCCGGGTCACTTGAGGTTAGAACCCCTTAAATCAACTATTAGAAGTTTAATTGGAGGATTATCTAGATTTATTGCTGTAATTATTTATTTGATTAATTGTAGGAGTCTCCTTTCCCCGATTATTATATTAGGTCCACAATCTCCAAGTTCAGGTGATGTGGGAATCGGGTTGACTCGGAATATAGAGATGAGCTAATTCCTAACCCCTAATAAGAATGCTAAATCTAGGGTTATTGATTATAAAATTGATATTTTTTAGAGAAGAAAAATCATTTCATGAAGAGGGAAGAAGACTATATAACTCATTAGGGCATGATCGCTCCGACAAAAGATGCAAAATGACCCCACCTATTATGTACCTAAATACATCACAGCCCCAATCTAAGGCTACTCAAACCTTCCCTATCAAGAAACAAATGTTAACTCCTTCCCTGGCCTTGAGTTCAGGACTGTGACTCAAGTTAAGGAAATTTTTAATGTTCATACCCAAATTATAATAATCACATAATTGAATTAATTTTTTTTATTTAAATACCATTATCCAATCCATATTAAATTATCATCAATCACCAACACTTAAACATAAAATAATTCATGAACATCAAACATTTTTAAATCGAATTCATAATCTAAGAAAAGAAGCTGCTCTATGTTATCCACTTCATCAGGACAACTTTTGAGCATTCCACCTATTCTTTAGTCTGCGGTTTTTCCATCAATGAAATTCATAATCATGAAGCTTGTGTAAATGATTTTCTAAATAAGGTAATAAATATCAATTTGAAAAAATAATAAAATCATAACAGAATCATTTAAACAAATAATAAAAAGTAATTTATAAATTCTCAGGCCAAATTACCAAATAAAAATCAAGTTCAAGTGCCAAATTCTCTATGTTCACTCAACATCACTCTTTTTTTTTACCAAGCTAATCTTCATTAATAGGATGGAAGAAATACATTCAGGCAAGCTCGCCAACAAAAAGAGCACAGGCCCGCATATCATAAACCCCCTAGCCTAGCCTCCACATAGAGGACCCAACCCCACCCTTATCTCCCAAGAGAGGAGATGCATCCGGGAGGCCCGGCCTTGCCAAAACAGACGTGGAACCTGTCTTGACTCTACAACCTATTTGCATTTCTCACCACATTCCCCAAAGCCACTCGATCAAGGACCACCGTACCCCGAGCCTCTCGACATCACTCTTCACTCAATTTGAGTCAACACTCGACATTGTTCAATCCATGTTGATTTCAGCAACATTATGAGCATTTATAGCTTGAATTGAAACATGAACTCAAGCCCTCATTAATGACTATTGACCTAATCCAAATTTGCTATATCTCATGTCATAAATGTCATTGATGATGTTCTTGGTGAAATTCCTCTCTCTTAATTAAAGCCCTATTCCAAAGAGAGTTTCAACCAAACCCTAATCCCTCATCTTGGAAGTTACAATGGAACATTCACTGTAAGGTTGTTGATCGAGGGAGCTGAAGAAGGAGCCGTTCGTGCAAGCCGAAGCTTCTTTAACCAAGGTATTTTCAAGGGGCTCATCCAGCTAAGTATTTCTTAGTATTAGAGTCTAAGAAACCATCTCTTGAGTAGAGATTTGGGTTTCAGAGTTTGAAGACTCAAACTTAAGTATGTCCTTATATAGGACAAGTCATTTGGTAGGACGAGTCCTTGTGTAGGATAAGTGTCTATTGAATAAGTCATTAGGAAGGACAAATCCATGTGTTCAAGTCTAAACCTTGTGTAGGTTGTAAAGGTTTATAGTGACCCTCATTTAAAACTATTGTGATAGTAAAATTCGACCACTCAAGGAGTGAGTGGATCAGTCGGGAGTGGAGTAGGCACATAGCCGAACTACTATACATCTTGTGTAATGTGGTGAATGATTCTTATCTATTTGCTTCCAATTGTTTTACTCTTTTCAAGTTTGAGATAAATTGTTTTTAACATTTTAGATACAATTGCTACTCAATATCATAAATTCTGCAAATAGATAGAATATTGCATATCAAGTGTTTGTGGAAATGATTCAGTGATGTCTCTCATATTATCACGCCTATCTTACAATAGTTATTAAATCACTTGTATGCTTTGCTTAAATTGAAATTTTAAAAAGAGTCCTATTCACCCCCCTCTAGGACTAGAATCAAGTTTCTTGCTTCTACAAGTGCTGTAATTAAACTTATACCACAATTTCAACATTAATTCGGATAATGATCATAACGCATATACATTACATTGCATTACATTGGCATCGGCATCAAACCTTGCACATTATATACATTCCGTCATACATGACTACATGACACATGTATTTTACTTGCCTACATGTAGGACACATCGCACACACGTGTGTACTCACTAGGCTTTAAAGCTCAAGCCTTCCTTTTATAATTTTTTCTGAACAGTACTAGAATCAGGAGTTGCAGATGATATATGCCACGTAATTTTTAGACACTACGCTTCCTTTATGTGTTGATGATTATATATCTTTACAAAGCAGTTGTAATGTAAAAATAATGTATAGTGAGAACTGATTCTTTTATGAATGTTGGAAATGCCAATCTTTATGCCTGATATTTAGTATAAAAAAATTCTCCCTAAAATTTATAGTCGCGCGTCGAGCTCGGGACTTGGTGTATGGGCGTTGAGTGCCGAAATCTGAGTTCGACGTGTCGTGAGCCAAGTCCGACCACCGTAAATCAACTGTACAGGAGGCTAGGTTTGGGGCGGGACAACCAAGACCCCAAGCGCTAAGATAGGCAGATACGTCGGAATCGACCCTATATGACTGAGATCTAATGAGATTAGTCGCCTACTCAGCAACTTGCACAGTGTTCTTTAAGATAATCAGGCGATGATTGTAGGGTAGATTCATCCTCCGAAGATGGGTTACACCTCTGCTATCTATACGAAATGACTTTTCAATACAGAAAAAACAAAAATGAAATACTTATACCTGGCTATGGAGAACAACTGCAGAACGCTTTTCTAAATGAGGAACTTGCTTGATATATATTAAACTAAGTCCAGTGTATGAGCGTAGACTTATATTACAACTAAAGTTAACAGCTAATAGATTACTACTACTGATTACGCTAAGAAACATAAAGTTGTGGCTTACACTAAGGAATGTAAATGACTAGTTATACTATAGAAATGTAAATATGCTGATTACACTAAGGAATGTAAATGACTGAAAATGCTAAGGAGCACAGAGTAATTTAAAAGATAGATTTGGTTTGGTTTGGTTTGTTTTGTATGAGACCCCTTGCTTTGTTATTTATAATCTTCAACACACACACATGACTTAGAGGGTCACGACGTCTAATTCTGCACGATCTACCCTTCTAGATCCTTCCTTCCACACGACCATGTTCGTTTGGTCATCCCTGCTTTGTGGATGTCGTGGCACTGTTCGATAAGCGCCAATTATATTACCATAAACCCTGCTTTGTGTATCTCCACAGGTATCATATCTGCCATGTAGTTCCAGTAGAATTACACGTGATCCATCTTAATTAGCTCTAGCAGTTATGGGCAGAAATAGGGTACAACAAAGTTAAACATCGTCAATTTTTAAAACCCAATGTCACTTTGTCAAGTCCAAAATCAGATTGGCTGAACATGGGAGGAAAAAAAAAAGATAGATGGACCCGTTGATCAATGTTCAAAAAAGACGAAGGAAGAAGCGCCGTGAGATTGAAAATCCCTTTGGGGGTATGCTCTTTTACACCATTGAACTTTCTTACAATTTTCTCATGTATTTTTCAAGTGTGTTGAAGGGGGCCATCAATCCTCTTTTATAGACTCTGATCCATCATTTACAGTCGGATATTCAAAACCCAAAGAGAGACGGCCCCTCATGCCTGGGAGACACCAATCCCTTTTAACCCTTGATTTCAATGGTTGAAAATTGATTTTAAAAACTAAATACTATTCACAATTTAGTAATATCAAAATGAGGATTTAAACATCTTGTTTAGCAAATCGTTGTGGGGATTACCCAGTTCTCTACAGCAAACATGAGGATCAAGAAGGCCTCATGAGCATTGATCCAATAGAATAATAACCCTAATTCCTGTACACTTTCTTGCAAACTCTGATTCATCAACACTTGCTTGTTAGAATATGACTATGGTTTATAATTCATATTAAATGTCTAATAAATGTCCGCTAATCCAATTGTATGGTAATCAAATAACTGTAAATTTTTCATTAATAAATATAAACTGAGGGCCACAATTTGGACAGTTATTTATGTATTTTTTTTTTTTTTTCAAAGTTTAAATTGACTTATACGTCTTATAACAAATTTCAAAGTAATTTCTAAGTGCATGTGTATCATCCATCGCAGTTTGTCATGAAAATTTTCTGTCCGGAATATTACCCTTTCCCAGGCACGTTGAGGCCGGTTTCGTTAGAGCGCGAAACCGTGTCTATTTGTCACCCTAATAATACACTATGGTTCCGTTGGATATGGGTCGTATGTGTTGATCTAAACCGTTCATCTATGTACACAGCCGTTGGGGGCCACATATCATAATCCGACCGTCATGCTATGCATCACATTGAAGAGATCATTCTGCCTTTTTCGTGGCTGCAGATCACCAGCACATGTCTCCCCATTGCGCCCACATGCAATGGTGGTGAGTAAATCACGACGTCCATCCTATGGGCACTATTTTGGATGGACCATGTTTCGGTATCATTCTAAAAGAAGATGATTCTAACCATTGATTTGTTGAGTCAAATGGGAGCCATCGTAAATTTTCTTTTTGATGGTCCACAATCACATAAACATACAACGATCAGAACCGTTCGTTGAGAATGAGTTTCCTACTGCATCCCATCTTTGGTAGCATCCAAAATATGGCTGGTTCTGATCATCCAGCCAAAATTTCATGTGGGCCACAGTAGAGCGACAAATGTTGTGGTGTATTAGTCCCAATGCATGCAAAATGAACCCAGGTGTACCTGTATTCTTCTTTAATGGATCAAGATATTCAGTGCTCTAATTATACACAAGGTTGAATTCGACTTGGTCACTGTAACATTCATTTAATACGAGGAATTTTTGGTGTACTCGTGCAATAGCCAATCCGCCGTTGGTTGCCTCATAATAACATAAGTTTGGATGGTCAAACTGCACTATTAAACTATTGGGCTCTTCTATGGATGGCCCATATACTTTTCCCTCATGAGGATACGTCCTTTGACAGTTTGTTTCTCCACCATGCATTTGAAGGCCACGAATCCATGGTTAGAATTGTGCATCGGTCTGTTTTTTATCCCCAGCATATCTCGAGTCGATAACCCAAGAAGGATGGTCCAGATTAACTTGCCGAACAAGGATGTATTAGGTAAAGCAGGGACGAACCATGACCAGTTCATTGCAACGAGGGCCTTATTTAATACTCTGGCAATGTATGAATCTTGATGCAAAGGCACCTAGAAATAGTGTGAACGGCGTACAATAACACAAATTAAACCAACAGAAATGTATGGAATCCACTTTGGCTGAGTTACATTCCAAACATTAGATTATTTGAACGATTCTATCCTCTAATTTGTGGACACTTGTTTGTTGAAACAAGGCCATTGGATATCCATTTTCAACCGACCAATAAATATCCCTTAATCTGATAATTAGATAACCAAAAAAGGCATAATCTTTGCTTTATGAAACACCTAAGGGAGTACAAATGATTTGGGTGGTTTAATTTGAACACATGTATGCCATATGTGCAATTTCAAATAACTTTCTAAGTGCCTGTATATCACCCATCACACTCTACCAGAGTATCAAAGTTTTTCTTGCACAAAGAACTTTTATCAATATACCATTTTTAGTGGCCATGTATGATGACAATGGTGTTATACCCCACACTATTCTTAATTCATATTACCTATATTTTAATTTCCACTAACTTACATTAAAGGAAGTTCCTCTATAAATAGCTGTACTTGAAGGTCATATCCCAAGCTTCGGGGCACAAGCATTGGAGCAAAACACTGGTAAATCTCCTTCACTTGAATCAAATCACAAATTCATTATACTTAAGATTTATATATATATTTTTTAGTCTTTCTAGTAATTTCACGCTGTGGATCACATCCCATCTACATGCCACCACATCTACCAATGTGGCCACCATGGCCAACCGTTTATTGTTGGGGTATGATCATGTGAAACAAGATTTGTGAATTTAATTAACAGTGCCAAGTTAGCAGTATAATGGATATATTTTTAGGCTGCAAATTTTTGTACGGTTGGGATCACGTGATGGATGGCTTGGATTAAATACCCAGATGTCGAGGTCGCACATGTAGAAAGGTTTGAAAGGACTGCCTTATAAAAATTTGTGGTGTAGTAACTCTTGGTTTCATTCTGGTGCAGTTAGACCATGAAGATCGTCCTCGCGTTGCTAGTCATATTCGGATCTTGCTTGGTAATGTCGATTACCATGGACCACGGTAGGAAAGTAGATCCAGCTGGGATCTACGGAGAAAACAAGGTCGATGCCAACGGCCTTGGAGGAAAGATAAGTAAGGACTATCTTGATAATGTCCGAAGTGCCAGAAACAACGGTACCAATGATGCAAACGGAAATACCACCGACCAGGGTGATAAGAATGGCGATGATGCTTATCATCCTGGTGGTGGGTCCTTGACCAATCCCCATTATCAGCTGTCCCCAGATCAGTACGATGGGAAGAAGATACATCATTAGAAGAATGGATATGATGCAGAAGAAGTGTGCTTGTATAATAAGGTGGAAATAACATAACAATCTTCTATGAACGAGGATATGTTGGTTGCCATCAAGTTTCAAGTATTTTGTTGTTTGTGGTCTGTTCTATGAGGCGGAAATAACATAACAATCTCCTATGAACGAGCATATGTTAGTTGCCATCAAGTTTCAAGTATTTTGTTGTTTGTGATCTGTTCTATGGTTATGTCCCAGGTCTAATATCATGTACAAAGTAGCTATTATAAAATAAAAATCCATGACTGGTTTGGCTTTTTGTGTATATGTATTGTTTCCAAAGTAAGATATAAGCATACAGGGAGGGCCTGTTTGGTAGACCCTAAAAGTGAATTCATTTCATTTAAGTTCATAAAAACTGTGTATTAGTGATCGTATTTCATTCAGGCTAGTAAAGATTAAGAGTAATCTTGATATAAGCAACAATCATAATCTCTAATACATAATTACGATCAACCAACATGAAATTATTTTTAGTAGTCTACCAAATAGGCCCCTAGAGATTTGCTGATCTTACTCTCTTGCATGCTCAGCACCTGTAAAAGCATCCACATGTGACGGCATGGCTGCTGTGGGAGAACACGCTTCCATTAAGTGAATAGGTCTTGAACAAAAGGCATATAGATCGCATGTCCCAATTGCACAAAGTCTTTATATATGGACATGTACATCTAACTGTAAGCTTTCTATGCCCACGGACATTTACAAGTCAACTAATTTAAAAATAGTAGAAACATATAAATTGACTCAAGCTCGTCTCCCACTTCTTTTTTCGTAAAAAGCTGTCACATTACATTTCCATTCTCAAAAAAAAAAAAAAAAAAAAAAAAAAAAAAAAAAAAACATTAGTCTAGGCTTCAAATTGCAAATCATTTCACGACATCTCACACCAATGTGGGATTTCAATATGTATTATGCGCCTACTTCAGTTGCTTAATTTCTTCTACTTGGGAATGCGAGTGTGTGCTCTTCTTAGTTATATGTCATCCTTTATCTCATGTATATCCTTTGTTTGTGATGATTGATGCTGCTTTGTCTTAATCATGTTCTCCATAGTGTAAGTACTACTTAGTAAAGTATTCTTAGCTGGCAGTATCATTTTCGTCAATTGCAACAACTCATCAAAACTCTTGTGGGACCATTGATGTTTACTCTTCATGCTCAACAACTGATCAATTATAACGGATAATTTAGTATCTTCTACTCAGCACGATAGATATAAGGGTTGTTTAACATCTTCCATCAACTTTTGTACTAAATAGTATTTGTTGAATAATTCGGAACATGGGAATCGTTTTAGTCAATATACATAGCTTGTACTTCAGATTCCTCTTTATTGTCATACTCATTTCCATCAAAATGTCCAAGTGCATCATTCACCATATCAACCATCATTGGGAAGGAATCTTCATTACGATCAGTAGTGGGCATACTGGCATCAATAGTTACATGACTTCAACTCCTTTGTTCACCATTACTACAAGAAAACGACTTTTTACCGACGAAAGTATTACCGACGAAATTATTTTCGTTGGGAAAAAACATTTTTCCTGACGAAATAAAGAAATCGTCGGTAAAAATCATTCCAGCTTCCCGCCACTGCTGGATTTGCTTCTCGCCATACACTTTTACCGACGGAATTATTATTTCGTCAGTAAAAAGTTTATTGCCGACGAAGATACCTATCACTAAAAAATTAAAGCAGAAAATTTGGCTTTTACCGACGAAAATTTTCGTCGGTAAAAGTATTTAAAATGACTTTTACCGACGAAAATTTTCATCGGTAAAAGTCATTTATTTTAATGACCCCGATCGGCCTTCCCTCATTTCTCTCTGTCTCTCTCACTCTCTCTCTCTCTCTCTCTCTCTCTCTCTCTCTCGCGGCCCACCCTTCTCACCTCTCCCTTAGCTCCGACCACCAGCCGTCATTATCACCGGCGGCCCACCTGCCTCAGCTGACCAACCCCCCAGCCGACCACCATCACCGGTAACCACGCGCCTCCACCGGCCTCCGTATGCCACCGCCTCCTCTGGTAACCCTCTCCCCCTTCCTTCTTCCTCCATTTCCCCTCTCTCTCTCTCTCCTCGTTGTTAATTGTGGGACCTACTACCAAAATCCAATGCATGTGGATCCCACCATCGTTGTCCAATGCATGTGGGTCCCACCGTCACTTTCCATCATCCATTGCATGTGGGGTCCGCCTTAGCTGTCCACTATTTAGTGGGGCCCACTGATTTAGTAAATTCCTAATTAGAGATTTCGAAATTAAAATCCATAATTAGAGATTTTAAATTTTAAATTCCAAAATTGTGATTTACAAATTAAAAAAAAATTGAAATACCTAATTGTGGGGCCCACTGTCGCTATCCATTACCTGTGGGGCCCACCGTCGCTGTCCACTGTTTTGGATCAAGCATATATTTGTGCAGAGTAAACTCTGTGGGGCCCACAGTGATTTACATATTTTATCCACTCCGTCCATCCATCTTAGCAGGAAATTTTAGGTATGGTGCCCAAAAATGAAGCATATCAAAATCTAAAGTGGACCACACCACAAGTGTGAACTGAATGTCTATCATTGAAAAATTCTTGGAGGACACAGAAGTTTTGGATCAAGCTGATATTTGCGTTTTCCCTTCATCCATATCCATGTGATCTTATGAACAGGTTGGATGACAAATAAAGATCACTGTAGGGCCTGGGAATGGTGGAAATCATTATTCCCACTGTTTCCCATGGCATGGTCCACTTGAGATTTGGATATGCTTAAATTTTGGGCTCAACCACTAAAATGAGGTGGAAAAAACATAAGGATGGAATAAATAAATCACATACATTCTAGGTGGGCCCAACTGAGTTTACTCTACACAATAAGAGAGTGCGGAGTTACTCCGCACGCAATCCAATTCCCATGGTGGGCCCCATACATACTTATTTGTTCAGAAAATACTCATTAGGTATTTGATTAGACTTGATTCATGGTGTTGATGATTTTGTCATTTTCATGTGCTTGTGTATCTGGAATTGATGGAGCAAACCCGGATGTGCGTCGGAGCTACCCGTGGTTGATTTATGTGGATGTATTTGGCTTATTATTAATAGTTATTTTTTGTCCACAAATGATAGTATAATAGATTCAGTTAGCCCATTTGGAGATTTCTATATTGCCAAGCATAGATAAAGTGTGCTTTGGAGGTATAGAAATCTGCCAAATTGTCTTGTTGGACAGTCCAAGGTTGGATAGATTGGAATGTTCTCGTTGTTTATCATTTACATGCTCTGTCATTAGTTTCGTGCGGTAACTCTCCTATTCTCCCTGAATATGTTTCTTATGTTTATTTCCATTATCAATTTAATCCACACAATGTGTGGATAGTTGACGTGGAAATGAAATGTAAGATAAATATATCTGGAGAGATAGGGGGAGATGCTGTCGAAATTTAGGCTTGGGCATTTAAATGGAAATAATGATAGCATTTCAATCTATCCATCCTTGGATGGGCAAATAATTTTATTATATTATCATTTAGTGGCAAATTAGATGGCGAACATGATACTTGCGATTAAGAGTAGTTGATTGATATTGATGTTGAGCGGGGGTCCCTTGAAGGTAGGAACCGCTGTTGTGACCATGTTGAAGCTGTCCATTTCCTATGGACAGCAATATGGGTGGCCTAGCCATTTGAACAGGCCCGTGTTTATGTATTAGCTCGAAATTGATGGAGTAGACACGGATGTGCGACGGAGCTATCCGGATGTTGAGCGGGGGTCCCTGGAAGGTGGGAACCGCTGTTATGACCATGATGAAGCTGTCCATTTCCTATGGACATCAATATGGGTGGCCTGACGATTTGGACAGGCCCGCTTTGTGTGGAGCAGACCAGATGTGCGTCGGAGCTATCCGTAAGTTGGTTGAGTCTCCAACACCTACACCCTAAACTCAAAAGCATAAACTTAAAACTAAAACCTATAAGCTAGGGCTAAACCTAAACCTAAACTCAATTCACCTAACGTAAACCTACACCTATTCCTAAATCTATTCACCTAACCTAAACTTAGACCCAAACGCAAAAACCGAACCCTAAACCCGATCCCAAATTCGAAACTCTAAACCTATGCCTATACCTAATCTTAAACTCAAATCACCTAACCTACACCTACACCTATTTCTAAATCCATTCACCTAACCTAAACCTAGACCCAAACTAAAAAACTTAACCCTAAACCCAATCCTGAACCCGAAATTCTAAACCTATGCCTAAACCTAATCCTAAACTCAAATCACCTAACCTAAACCTACACCTATTCCTAAATCCATTCACCTAACCAAAACCAAGACCAAAACTTAAAAACCTAACCCTAAACCCAATCCCGAACCCGAAACTCTAAACCTACGCCTATACCTAATCCTAAACTCAAATCACCTAACCTAAACCTACACCTATTCCAAAATCCATTAACCTAACCTAAACCTACACCCAAACTCAAAAACCTAACCCTAAACCCGATCCTGAACTGGAAATCCTAAACCTACGCTTATACCAAATCCTAAACTCAAATCACCTAACCTAAGCCTACACCTTTTCGAATCCACAACTCTTACCTAAACCTAGACCCAAACTCGAAAACCTAACATTAAACCCGATCCCGAACCTGAAATTCTCAAACTACGCCTATACCTAATCCTAAAATCAAATCACCTAACCTAAACCTACACCTATTCCTAAATCCACAACTCTAACCTAAACCTAAACCCAAATACGCAAACCTAATCCTAAACCCGATCCCGAACCCGAAACTCTAAACCTACGCCTAAACCTAGTCCTAAACTCAAATCACCTAACCTAAACCTACTCCTCTCCCTAAATCCACATGTCTAAATAAAAAATAGACCCAAACTCGAATACATAACCATAAACCCGATCCCGAACCCGAAACTCTAAACATACGCCTATACCTAATCCTAAACACAAATCACCTAACCTAAGCCTACACCTTTTCATAAATCCACAGCTCTAACCTAAACCGAGACCCAAACTCGAAAACCTAACATTAAAACCGATCCCGAACCCGAAATTCTCAACCTACACCTATACCTAATCCTAAACTCAAATCACCTAACCTAAACCTACACCTACACCTATTCCTAAATCCACAACTCTAACCTAAACTTAGACCCAAAAACGCAAACCTTACCCTAAACCCGATCCCGAACCCGAAACTCTAAACCTATGCCTAAACCTAATCCTAAACTCAAATCACCTAAACCTAAACCTACTCCTATTCCTAAATTCACATGTCTAAACTAAACATAGACCCAAACGTGAATACCTAATCTTAAACCCGATGCCGAACCCGAAACTCTAAACCTACGCTTATACCTTATCCTAAACTCAAATCACCTAACATAAACCTACACCTATTCCTAAATACACAACTCTAACCGAAACCTACACCCAAAGTCGAAAACCTAGCCTTAAACCCAATCCCGAACACGAAATTCTCAACCTACCCCTATACCTAATCCTAAACTCAAATCACCTAACCTAAACCTACACCTATTCCTAAATCCACAACTCTAACCTAAACCTAGACCCAAACACACAAACCAAACCCTAAACCTGATTCCGAACCCGAAACTCTAAACCTGCGCCTACACCTAATCATAAACTCAAATCACCTAACCTAAACCTACACTTATTCCTAAATCCATTCACCTAACCTAAACCTAGACCCAAACTTAAAAACCTAACCCTAAACCTGAACCCGAGCCCGAACCCGAAATTCTAAACCTATGCTAAACTTAATGCCAACTCAAATCACCTAACCTAAACCTACACCTATTCCTAAATCCACAACTATAACCAAAACCTAGACCGAAACACGCAAACCTAACCCTAAACCCGATCCCGAACACGAAACACTAAACCTAAAACTATAACTAACCCTAAACTCAAATCACCTAACCTAAACCTACACCTATTCCTAAATCCACAACTCTAACCTAAACCTAGACCCAAACACGCAAACCTAACCCTAAACCTGATCCGAAACCCGAAACTTTAAACCTATGCCTAAACCTATTCCTAAACTCAAATCACCTAACCTAAACCTACTCCTTTTCCTAAATTCACATGTCTAAACTAAAAATAGACCCAAACTCAAATACCTAACCTTAAACCCGATCCCGAACCCGATACTCTAAACCTACGCCTATACCTAATCATAAACTCAAATCACCTAACATAAACCAACACCTATTCCTAAATCCACAACTCTAACCGAAACCTATACCCAAAGTCGAAAACCTAACCTTAAACCGGATCCCGAACCCGAAATTCTCAACTTACGCCTATACCTAATCCAATACTTAAATCACCTAACCTAAACCTACACCTATTCCTAAATCCACAACTCTAACCTAAACCTAGACCCAAACACGCAAACCTAACCCTAAACCTGATCCGAACTCGAAACTCTAAACCTACGCCTATACCTAATCCTAAACGCAAATCACCTAACCTAAACCTACACCTATTCCTAAATCCATTCACATAACCTAAACCTATACCCAAACTCGAAAACCTAACATTAAACCCGATCCCGAACCCGAAATTCTCAAACTACGCCTATAGCTAATTCTGAACTCAAATCACCTAACTTAAGCCTACACCTATTCCTAAATCCACAACTCTAACCTAAACCTATACCCAAACATACAAACCTAACCCTAAACCCGATCCCGAACCCGAAACTCTAAACTTATGCCTAAACCTAATCCTAAACTCAAATCACCTAACCTAAACCTACTCCTTTCCCTAAATCCACATGTCTAAATTAAAAATAGACCCAAACTCGAATACCTAACCTTATACCCAATCTCAAACCCGAAACTCTAAACCTACGCCTATACCTAATCCAAAACTCAAATCACCTTACCTAAGCCTACACCTATTCCTAAATCCATTCACCTAACCTAAACTTAGACCCAAACTCACAAACCTAACCCTAAACCCGATCTCGAACCGAAAATCCTAAACCTACGCCTACACCTAATCCTAAACTCAAATCACCTCACCTAAGCCTACACCTTTTCCTAAATCCACAACTCTAACCGAAACCTAGACCCAAAGTCAAAAACCTAACCTTAAACCCGATCCCGAACCCAAAATTCTCAACCTACACCTATACCTAATCCTAAACTCAAATCACCTAACTTAAACGAGCACCTATTCCTAAATCCACAACTCTAACCTAAACATAGACCCAAACACGCAAACCTAACGCTAAACCTGATCCCAAACCCAAAACTCTAAACCTACGCCTATAGCTAATCCTAAATTCAAATCACCTAACCTAAGCCAACACCTATTACTAAATCCACAACTCTAACCGACGCCTAGACCCAAACACGCAAACCTGACCCTAAACCCGATCCCGAACCCGAAACACTAAACTTAAACCTATAAGTAACCCTAAACTCAAATCACCTAACCTAAACCTACACCTATTCCTAAATCCTCAACTCTAACCTAAACCAAGACCCAAACACGCAAACCTAACCCTAAACCTGATCCCGAACCCGAAACTTTAAACCTATGCCTAAACCTAATCCTAAACTCAAATCATCTAACCTAAACCTACTCCTTTTCCTTAATTCATATGTCTAAACTAAACATAGACCCAAACTCGAATACCTAACCTTAAACCCGATCCCGAACCCGATACTCTAAACCTACGCCTATACCTAATCATAAACTCAAATCACCTAACATAAACCGACACCTATTCCTAAATCCACAACTCTAACCGAAACCTAGACCCAAAGTTGAAAACCTAACCTGAAACCCGATCCCGAACCCGAAATTCTCAACCTACGCCTATACCTAATCCAATACTTAAATCACCTAACCTAAACCTACACCTATTCCTAAATCCGCAACTCTAAACTAAACCTAGACCCAAACACGCAAACCTAACCCTAAACCTGATCCCGAACTCGAAACTCTAAACCTACGCCTATACCTAATCCTAAACTCAAATCACTTAACCTAAACCTACACCTATTCCCAAATCCATTCACTTAACCTAAACTTAGACCCAAACTCAAAAACCTAATCCATAACCCGATCCCCAACCCGAATTCTAAACCTATGCTAAACCTAATCATAAACTCCAATCACCTAACCTAAACCTGCACCTATTCCTAAATCCATTCACCTAACCTAAACCTAGACCCAAAGTAAAAAACCTAACCCTAAACCCAATCCCGAACCCAAAACTCTATAATTACGCCTATACCGAATCCTAAACGCAAATCACCTAACCTAAACCTACAGCTTTTCCTAAATCCATTCACCTAACCTAAACCTCAACCCAAACTCAAAAACCTAACCCTAAACCCGATGATGAACCCGAACTTCTAAACCTATGCCAAAACCTAATCCTAAACTCAAATCACCTAACCTAAACCTACACCAATTCCTAAATCCATTAACCTAACTTAAACCTAGACCCAAACTCAAAAACCTAACCGTAAAATCGTTCCTGAACCGGAAATCCTAAACCGACGTCTATACCTAATCCTAAACTCAAATCACCTAACCAAAGCCTACACCTTTTTCATAAATCCACAACTCTAGCCAAAACCTAGTCTCAAACTCGAAAACCTAACATTAAACCCGATCTCGAACACGAAATTCTCAAACTAAGCTTATACCTAATATTAAACTCAACTCACCTAACCTAAACCTACACCTATTCCTAAATCCATAACACTAATATTAACCTAGACCCAAACACGCAAACCTAACCCTAAACTCGATCCCGAACCCGAAACTCTAAACCTATGCTTAAACCTAATCATAAATTCAAATCACCTAACCTAAACCTACTCGTTTCCCAAAATCCACATGTCTAAACAAAAAATATACCCAAACTCGAATACCGAACCCTATACTCGATCCTGAACCCGAAACTCTAAACCTACGCCTATACCTATTCCAAAACTCAATCACCTAACCTAAGCCTACACCTATTCCTAAATCCACAACTCTAACCTAAACCTAGACCCAAACTCGAAAACCTAACATTAAACCCGATCCCGAACCCGAAATTCTCAACCTACACCTATAACTAATCCTAAACTCAAATCACCTAACCTAAACCTACACCTATTCCTAAATCCACAACTCTAACCTAAACCTCGACCCAAACACACAAACCTAACCCTAAACCCGATCCTGAACCTGAAACTCTAAACCTATGCCTAAACCTAATCCTAAACTCAAATCACCTAACCTAAACCTACTCTTTTTCCTAAATTCACATGTCTAAACTAAAAATAGACCCAAACTCGAATAGCTAACCTTAAAACCCGATCCCGAACCTAAAACTCTAAACCTACGCCTATACCTAATCCTAAACTCAAATCACCTAACATAAACCTACACGTATTCCTAAATCCACAACTCTAACCTAAACCTAGACCCAAACTCGAAAACCTAACATTAAACCCGATCTCGAACCCGAAATTCTCAACCTACGCCAATACCTAATCCTAAACTCAAATCACCTAACCAAAACCTACACCTATTCCTAAATCCACAACTCTAACCTAAATCTAGACCCAAACACGCAAACCTAACGCTAAACCTGATCCCGAACCCGAAACTCTAAACCTACGCCTATACCTAATCCTAAACTCAAATCACCTAACCTAAACCTACACCTATTCCTAAATCCATTCACCTAACCTAAACCTAGACCCAAACTAAAAAACCTAACCCAAAACCTGATCCCGAACCCGAAATTCTAAACTTATGCCTAAACCTAATCCTAAACTCAAATCACCTAACCTAAACCTACACCTATTCCTAAATCCATTAACCTAACCTAAACCTAGACCCAAACTAAAAAAACTAACCCTAAACCCGATCTCGAACCGAAAATCCCAAACCTACTCCTATACCTAATCCTAAACTCAAATCACCTAACCTAAGCCTACACCTTTTCCTAAATCCACAACTCTAGACAAAACCTAGACCCAAACTCGAAAACCCCACATTAAACCCGATCCCGAACCCGAAATTCTGAAATTAGGCCTATACCTAATCCTAAACTCTAATCACCTAACTTAAACCAACATCTATTCCTAAATCCACAACTCTAACCTAAACCTAGACCCAAACACGCAAACCTAACCCTAAACCCATCCCGAGCCCGAAACTCTAAACCTATGCCTAAACCTAATCCTAAACTCAAATCACCTAACCTAAACATACTCCTTTTCATAAATCCACATGTCTAAACTAAAAATAGTCCCAAACTCGAATCCCAAACCTTAGACCTGATCCCGAACCCGAAACACTAAACCTACACCTATACCTAATCCTAAACTCAAATTACTTAACCTAAGCCTACACTTATTCCTAAATCCACAACTCTAACCTAAACCTAGACCCAAACACGCAAACCTAACCCTAAACCCGATCCCGAACCCGAAACTCTAAACCCACACCTATAACTAATCCTAAACTCAAATCACCTAACCTAAACCTACACCTATTCCTAAATCCACAACTCTAACCTAAACCTAGACCCAAACACGTAAACCTAACCCTAAAACCAATCCCGAACCCGAAACTCTAAACCTATGCCTAACCCAAATCCTAAACTTGAATCACCTAACCTAAACCTACTCCTTTCCTAAATTCACGTGTCTAAACTAAGAATAGACCCAAACTCGAATAGCTAACCTTAAAACCCGATCCCGAACCCAAAACTCTAAACCTACGCTTATACCTAATCCTAAACTCAAATCACCTAACATAAACCTACACCTTTTCCTAAATCCACAACTCTAACCTAAACCTAGACCCAAACTCGAAAACCTAACATTAAACCCGATTCCGAACCAGAAATTCTCAACCTACGCCAATACCTAATCCTAAACTCAAATCACCTAACCAAAACCTACACCTATTCCTAAATCCACAACTCTAACCTAAATCTAGACCCAAACACGCAAACCTAGCGCTAAACCTAATCCCGAACCCGAAACTCTAAACCTACGCCTATACCTAATCCTAAACTCAAATCACCTAACCTAAACCTACACCTATTCCTAAATCCATTCACCTAACCTAAATCTAGACCCAAACTCAAGAACCTAACCCAAAACCCGATCCCGAACCAGAAATTCTAAACTTATGCCTAAACCTAATCCTAAACTCAAATCACCTAACCTAAACCTACACCTATTCCTAAATCCATTAACCTAGACCCAAACTAAAAAAACTAACCCTAAACCCGATCTCGAACCGAAAATCCCAAACCTATGCCTATACCTAATCCTAAACTCAAATCAACTAACCTAAGCCTACACCTTTTCCTAAATCCACAACTCTAGACAAAACCTAGACCCAAACTCGAAAACCTAACATTAAACCCGATCCCGAACCCGAAATTCTCAAACTAGGCCTATACCTAATCCTAAACTCAAATCACCTAACTTAAACCAACACCTTTTCCTAAATCCACAACTCTAAGCTAAACCTAGACCCAAACACGCAAACCTAACCCTAAACCCATCCCGGGCCTGAAACTCTAAACCTATGCCTAAACCTAATCCTAAACTCAAATCACCTAACCTAAACATACTCCTTTTCATAAATCCACATGTCTAAACTAAAAATAGTCCCAAACTCGAATCCCTAACCTTAGACCTGATCCCGAACCCGAAATTCTCAAATTACGCCTATACCTAATCCAATACTTAAATCACTTAACCTAAGCCTACAGCTATTCCAAAATCCACAACTCTAACCTAAACCTAGACCCAAACATGCAAACCTAACCCTAAACCTGATCCCGAACCCGAAACTCTAAACCTACACCTATAACTAATCCTAAACTCAAATCACCTAACCTAAACCTACACCTATTCCTAAATCCACAACTCTAACCTAAACCTAGACCCAAACACGTAACCCTAACCCTAAACCCAATCCCGAACACGAAACTCTAAACCTATGCCTAGCCCAAATCCTAAACTTGAATCACCTAACCTAAACCTACTCCTTTTCCAAAATTCACATGTCTAAACTAAAAATGGACCCAAACTCGAATAGCTAACCTTAAAACCCGATCCCGAACCCAAAACTCTAAACCTACGCTTATACCTAATCCTAAACTCAAATCACCTAACATAAACCTACACCTTTTCCTAAATCCACAACTGTACCTGAAACCTAGACACAAAGTCGAAAACCTAACCTTAAACCCGATCCCGAACCAGAAATTCTCAACCTACGCCAATACCTAATCCTAAACTCAAATCACCTAACCAAAACCTACACCTATTCCTAAATCCACAACTCTAACCTAAATCTAGACCCAAACACGCAAACCTAACGCTAAACCTAATCCCGAACCCGAAACTCTAAACCTACACCTATACCTAATACTAAACTCAAATTACCTAACCTAAACCTACACCTATTCCTAAATCTATTCACCTAACCTAAACCTAGACCCAAACTCAAAAACCTAACCCAAAACCCGATCCCGAACCCGAAATTCTAAACCTATGCCTAAAGCTAATCCTAAACTCAAATCACCTAACCTAAACCTACCCCTATTCCTAAATCCATTAACCTAACCTAAACCTAGACCCAAACTAAAAAAACTAACCCTAAACACGATCTCGAACCGAAAATCCCAAACCTACGCCTATACCTAATCCTAAGCTCAAATCACCTAACCTAAGCCTACACCTTTTTCTAAATCCACAACTCTAGACAAAACCTAGACCCACACTCGAAAACCTAACATTAAACCCGATCCCGAACCCGAAATTCTCAAACTAGGCCTATACGTAATCTTAAACTCAAATCACCTAACTTAAACCAACACATATTCCTAAATCCCCAACTCTAACCTAAACCTAGACCCAAACACGCAAACCTAACCCTAAGCCCATCCCGAGCCCGAAACTCTAAACCTATGCCTAAACTTAATCCTAAACTCAAATCACCTAACCTAAACATACTCCTTTTCATAAATCCACATGTCTAAACTAAAAATAGTCCCAAACTCGAATCCCTAACCTTAGACCTGATCCCGAACCCGAAACTCTAAACCTACGCCTATACCTAATCATAAACTCAAATCACTTAACCTAAGCCTACAGCTATTCCTAAATCCATAACTCTAACCTAAACCCAGACCCAAACACGCAAACCTAACCCTAAACCCTATCCCGAACCCGAAACTCTAAACCTACACCTATAACTAAACCTAAGCTCAAATCACCTAACCTAAACCTACACCTATTCCTAAATCCACAACTCTAACCTAAACCTAGACCCAAACACGAAAACTAAACCCTAAACCCAATCCCGAACCCGAAACTCTAAACTTATGCCTAACCCAAATCCTAAACTCGAATCACCTAACCTAAACCTACTCCTTTTCCTAAATTCACATGTCTAAATTAAACATAGACCCAAACTTGAATACCTAACCTTAAACCCTATCCCAAACCCAAAACTCTAAACCGACGCCTATACCTCATCCTAAACTCAAATCACCTAACCTAAACCTACACCTATTCCCAAATCCATTCACCTAACCTCAACCTAGACCCAAACTCAAAAACCTAACCCTAAACCCGATCCTGACCCGAAATTCTAACCCTATGCTAAACCTGATCCTAAACTCAAATCACCTATCCTAAACCAACACCTATTCCTAAATCCATTCACCTAACCTAAACCTAGACCCAAACTAAAAAACCTAACCCTAAACCTAATCCCGAACCCGATACTCTAAGCCTACGCCTATACCTAATCCTAAACGCAAATCACCTAACCTAAACCTACACCAATTCCTAAATCCGTTCACCTAACCTAAACCTAGACCAAAACTAAAAAACATAACCCTAAACCCAATGCCGAACCCGAAACTCTAAACCTATGCCTAAACCTAATCCTAAATTCAAATCACCTAACCGAAACCTACACCTATTCCTAAATCCATTAACCTAACCTAAACCTAGACCCAAACTAAAAAACTTAACCCTAAACCCGATCCCGAACCGAAAATCTTAAACCTACGCCTATACCTAATCCTAAACTCAAATCACCTAACCTAAGCCTACACCTTTTCCTAAATCCACAACTCTAGCCAAAACCTAGACCCAAACTCGAAAACCTAACATTAAACCCAATCCCGAACCCGAAATTCGCAAACTACACCTATACCTAATCCTAAACTCAAATCACCAAACCTAGACCAACACCTATTCCTAAATCCAGAACTCTAACCTAAACCGAGACCCAAACACGCAACCCTAACCCTAAACCAGATCCCGAACCCGAAACTCTAAACCTATGCCTAAACCTAATCCTAAACTCAAATCAACTAAGCTAAACCTACACCTATTCCTAAACTCACAACTCTAACCTAAACCTAGACCCAAACTCGAAAACCTAACATTAAACCCGATCCCGAACTCGAAATTCCCAACCTACACCTATAACTAATTCGAAACTCAAATCACCTAACCTAAACCTACACCTACTCCTAAATCCACAACTCTAACCTAAACCTAGACCCAACACGCAAACCTAACCCTAAACCTGATCCCGAACCCGAAACTCTAAACCTATGCCTAAGCCTAATCTTAAATTCAAATCACCTAACCTAAACCTACTCCTTTTCCTAAATTCACAAGTCTAAACTAAACATAGACCCAAACTCGAATACCTAACCTTAAACCCCATCCCAAACCCGAAACTCTAAACCTACACCTATACATAATCCTAAACTCAAATCACCTAACCTAAACCTACACCTACTCCTAAATCCACAACTCTAACCTAAACTTAGACCCAAACAGGCAAACCTAACCCTAAACCCGATCCCGAACCCGAAACTCTAAACCTATGCCTAAACCTAATCCTAAATTCAAATCACCGAACCAAAACCTACACCTTTTCCCAAATTCACATGTCTAAACTAAACATAGACCCAAACTCGAATACCTAACCTTAAACCCGATCCCAAACCCGAAACTCTAAACCTACACCTATACATAATCCTAAACTCAAATCACCTAACATAAACCTACACCTACTCCTAAATCCACAACTCTAACCGAAACCTAGACCTAAAGTTGAAAACCTAACCTTAACCCCGATCCCGAACCCGAAATTCTCAACCTACGCCAATACCTAATCCTAAGCTCAAATCACCTAACTTAAACCGACACCTATTCCCTAATCCAAAACTCTAAGCTAAACCTTGACCCAAACACGCAAACCTAACCCTAAACCTGATCCCGAACCTGAAACTCTAAACCTACGCCTATACCTAATCCTAAACTCAAATCACCTAACCTAAACCTAAATCCATTCACCTAACCTAAACCTAGATCCAAACTCAAAAACCTAACCCTAAACTCGATCCTGAACCCAAAATTCTAAACCTATTCCTAAACTCAAATCACCTAACCTAAACCTACACCTATTCTTAAATCTATTCACCTAACCGAACCCTCGACCCAAACTAAAAAACCTAACCCTAAACCTAATCCCGAACCCGAAACTCTAACCCTACGCCTATACCTAATCCTAAACTCAAATCACCTAATCTAAACCTACACCTACTCCTAAATCCATTCACCTAACCTTAACCTAGACCCAAACTAAAAAACCTAACCCTAAACTCGATCCCGAACCCGAAATTCTAAACCTATGCCTAAACCAAATCCTAAACTCAAATCACGTAAACTAATCCTACACCAATTCCTAAATCCACAACTCTAACCTAAACCTAGACCCAAACATGCAAACCTAACCCTAAACCCGATCCCGAACCCGAAACTCTAAACCTATGCCTAAACCTAATCTTAAACTCAAATCACCTAACATAAACCTACACCTATTCCTAAATCCACAACTCTAACCGAAACCTAGACCCAAAGTCGAAAACCTAACCTTAAACCCGATCCCGAACCCGAAATTCTCAACCTACGCATGTACCTAATCCTAAACTCAAATCCCCTAACCTAAACCTACACCTATTCCTAAATCCACAACTCTAATCTAAACCTAGACCCAAACATGCAAACCTAACCCTAAACTCGATCCTATACCCGAAACTTTAAACCTACGCCTATACCTAATCCTAAACTCAAATCACCTAACATAAACCTACACCTATTCCTAAAACCACAACTCTAACTGAAACCTAGACCCAAACTTGAAAACCTAACCTTAAACCCGATCCCAAACTCGAAATTCACAACCAACTCCTATAGCTAATCCTAAACTCAAATCACCTAACCTAAACCTACACCTATTCCTAAATCCACAACTCTATACTAAACCTAGACCCAAACACAAAAACCTAACCTTAAACCCGATCCCGAACTATGAACATACGCCTACACTTAATCCTAAACACAAATCACCTAACCTAAACCTACACCTATTCCTAAATCCACAACTCTAAACTAAACCTAGACCCAAACACGCAAACCTAACCCTAGACCCGAGCCCGAACCCGAAACTCTAAACCTATGCCTAAACCTAATCCTAAACTCAAATCACCTAACTGTTGAACCTCCAATTTATACATTTGCCAACCCATTACATCACATTATATGCATGGTTTTCATGTTTAAAAGGCCCATCTAATGCATGTTTTGTGATTGTAGGAATGAGAGTGAACTTCACCCAATTGGAGACCAAAAGACCATGTTTAGGAGCCTTTGATGAAGGTCCAAGGTGGACCAAAGAAAGAAGAAAGCAAAGAGAGAGGAAGGAGAGAAGAAAAGAAAGAGCAAAAACTACAAAAATGGCGTCCGACCGGCCAAGACCGATCGGCCAAGAAGGCCCGACCGGTCAAGACCGGTCTAGACCTATCGGCTGCACTCCCTGGACACCTGCCAGATAGGTCTAGACCGGTCAAGACCGGTCGGCCATGCAGTTTTGCACTTCCAGATTTCAGCCAGCAAGCTATTCCCATTTTGGGATTTTTGAAACAGTTTTCTGAAGCCATCTTGATGATATTTAGAAATCCAACACATCTATGTCGAAGAGGAGCTCGACGCCGAAATAACCCAAGTGGTTTCGTGTCGATCGGAGCTACGGATTGACCGTGGTGGCCAAAACAATACGAACTATCCAGAAAGTTCCAGATTTCGCTGTTCCACTCTGGGCCAGTCCAGGTGACCCATCATTGATGATATGAAGAATCTACTTTGACCATCTTTTAGACCACATCCATATATGAATAACCACAAAAGTTTCAGATCAAAAGGATGTGTGGTTTGATCGTACCGGTTGAAGAAAGATGGACCATCCAGAAAGATCCAACTGCGCAAAGTTTATAAAAGCCCTAAGTGTTCTAATTTTCGGACCACATTCTGGGATTGTTTTGGATAATATAATCCATCTATCATGTAGAGGAGGAAGTGTTCTACCAATGTTCAAAATTTGGGATCAATCCGACATCTGTACACTCTGGAGCATTGAAAGCAAGATGACTGGTTCTGAAGGTACCCGAAGTGCTCGATTTTGAGAGGCGGTCAGTGATATGATTGGTGGGCCCATTTAGAGGATAATCTTGGAAATCTAAATTATCTATGAGGAAGATCACATTACAAGGAAGCTACAAATCAAATTTGAAGGCAATCCGACCATTGGTTAAGCCGTACCAAGCGAAACAAATTCTGCTATGTTGCTGTACTATTGCTGCACTATAAAAGGAGGTGCTCTCTTCTATTCCAAATCAAGCAAGGACGTGGGAAGCAAGGAGTTCAAGTCATAGGAGGCTTCCTAGCCTCCTCCAGCTAGTTTTTCTTCCTTTTCTTAGTTCTAGTTCTAGTTTTAATATGCTTTTCCTTAGCTAACCTCTTAGCTAGAGCTAGAGGTGAAATTTGTAGTTGGTTCCAATGCTTTAATTCTTTTATTTCAAGTACCCTTTTCTTAATTTTGGATTTTGAAGTTCTAGTTTGAATAAAGTTTGGATTTTTAGATGAATTGTGAGAGTTTGTGTGCTCTGGACATGAGTTCCTTGCAATCCTCTGAGATTACCATGATTGGGTTGTTTGAATTCGAATTGTAGTAACCCTTGAGCATGCCATAGTCCATAGGCATGGCTGTTACTCCTAGGCTACAAGTTCAAGTTCTATGTGCTTCATTAGAACTAGAAATCAGATTTTCAGATTTAAGTGGGACTGTTTGTGCTTGAATGCTATATCTTCCAATTAGATGAGAGATAGGACTTTGATTCTAATTGTATTGTACTTGGTTGAATGGATTGGCATTGGACTACTACAAGTGGATCCTTGATACTCTAGTTCTTCTTAATTTCAGATTTTTCTATTTTATGTGAAAAACTATCTCCTTAAACTTCTTAGATTCTAGTTATTAGAGTACTTGGAATTGTTTACCTCTTTCCCTGTGGATCGACCTCGGTCTTACCGAGATTTATTACTACATCGCAGCCTTATACTTGAGGCGAGCGAACAAGTTTTTGGCGCCGTTGCCGGGAGAAAAAGGTTAAACGGTTCTAATTGTTCTAGTAGCTATAGAGTAATCTTAGTTAGGTAGGATTTTTAGTTTTTATAGAAGTAGATTTTCTGATTTTTTTTTAGATTACTAACAATTTTTTTTGATTTTGTAGGACATTGTTGCTGACATAGATCTCACTCTATTAGGTAACATCTCCCCATATTTCTTCTTTTTGTTCTTTTTCCTAGAGTAGGGTAGTTTCCAATTCCTTAAAATTTCATCATGTACGATTGGACGAATGGTGCGTACAAGTACCTTTTGGAGGATGAGACATCGGATTGGGAGACCCAAAATCTTTATGATTGGAACCATTATAAGCATAAGTATTTTTTCTGAGATTCAATCAACTACCTCCCCACGTAAGACGATGCGTGATTACATTAACGAAAACAATACACGTATTGAGACACAACGTAAGACGATGGGGGAATACCGGAACGAAGCAAAATTAGATAACCATCCGGGAAAAACATTACGTGATTACCGGATTGAAAATAACATGAGTGTTCCACCAATTATGGTAGGAGGTGTGCAACAACAAAAGGAACAGGTGAATAGTAGCCAACCGGTTAAGACAATGCGTGATTACTTGTATGGATATGCCTATCAACCATCATATAACCTTTCATCCTACAATGCGTACGGTCTTAATTGGGAAAACCATCATTTTCCTTGTTCAAGGGAGGAACCAACCATGGTTATTAACAATCACCCTAAAACGTCTTCCTCTTTTGATGATAAGTATACACAAATGCTTGAGGAAATATGGAATGAGTATGTGGATGAACAATTAAATCAAGCTTCCTCACCATCTTATGAAGACGTTGAGCCTGAAATTGGGGGCATCAAATCAATCCCCTCTAATGAGGATGATGGGGCTACCCAAGTCCCACCTTCTTCGGATTTAATGGATAGACTTTTAAAGGAGATTAATTTCAATGATCCCAATGTCATCATCAATTATGGTGAGTCTACTATCTCTTTTGGATGCTTTGAACTTAATGATGAAGAGATTTCAATGACGGTTGACGAACCCGAGGAATCCATAAAATTTGAAAGTGGTAGTGGGGTTGCCTACAATGAGGGTTTGGTGAATAGTTATGAACCTATGGTTTCTTTTTCTCAAAGGCATAATGATTATGAGTCTCTAGAGGATATGCATGCTAGAGAGACGGCCGAAGTTGATATTTTTGAGTCACTCCACCAACTTGCCATGTTTAATTTTAATGTGGAGAATGAGACTCCCATGAGTGAAAATTCAGATCCTTTGGACGAATGCTTGGCTCACTTTGAAAATTCAAACGACCCCATTATTCAAGAGATTGTTAAAGCCTTGCATACTTCCGACTCGGTGCCTTATACTAGTTATGGAAAACCTAGTTTGGAAGAATTCCACTCCATGGAGGGAGAGTCCCTCACCATCGAAACTAAATTTTTGCACTCACTCAAGCAAGATCATGATCCTTCATCCGACTATCTCGATTTCCTAGAGGAATGCTTGGCCCAATCTTATGATCTTGATGATGAGATGATTAAGGAGTTGGACATTTTGTTAGACACGGTGTCGGTGCCTAAAGAACACCATTCCACTATTTTACACTCTTTACCATTGTTTGTGGAAGCACCATATAATTCTGAATTTGTGGAGGAGACATCTTTAACCAATGAAAACTTGATAAATGTCTCTCCACCATCATGGGTCCTTCAGCCTAGTGAAAATTCTGATTGGGATGATCCATTTTTAATCAATCATAACCCAAATCAGAATTTGAGGAGATATCTTTTTGCTGCTCTTATCTCCTCCTATCATGCATGTGGTGCACATAAATATTAGACTTCAATGGAGACAAGCACCCATGTCTATTGTCGAGCAGGACTTTGGATGGTCCTCATGAGAAATTTATTGAAATTCATGAAGATCCTGCTCAAATTTGATCATGTAGTCGATCGGACTAATCAAAGGTAGGTAGGTAGGTAGGTTAGGATTTATTTTTTCTGAAATTAGGATTGAATAAGTCTCATCGAGACAATGGAAGATGCTAGCATTGATCAACTTGCTACCTCAGGTATTCTCGTTCTCACTCTCCTTTGTTTTATTTCATTGCTCTCATGTCATGCTTATTGTATATCTTGTTACATTGAGGACAATGTAAGATTTTGGTTGGGGGGTGAGATGAGATTCTTCATCTAGCATGATGCAACATTTCGAGCCTCATATGTGCAAATTTTTTTGAATTTTCTAAAATTTCAAAACTCTTTTAGAAAACCTTATTTCCATGCATTTGAGATGATAGGAGTATAAGAAGAGGAGATATGAAGTGTGTGAGGTTGTAAGTCTTGAATTTCACCCAGCATAATGGTTTTATATGTTAGTTCCCCTATTGTTGTGATCGATAGAAAATTTGAACACTTTTTACACCTAGTTCACATTACACGATTTTCATGGGTTGAAAGGATTATGTGATTTATGGATTAGCTAAACTTTGATTTAAAGGTGTTGAGAAACCAAGCTGGGGTATTTTGTCCATCCTTGTCCATGGGAAAATAACGAAAGATATGGATTTATAAAAATCCTATCTAAATAAAAAGAAAAAGGAAAAGAAAGGATGAAATCGGGAATGATGGAAAAATGGTGGAAAATTCCGAAAAGGGCTACCTATTACCAACCGGGGGATGGTCGAACCGTAACCAAAGCCGAAAATGGGACGTAGTGTGAAAGCCGTCGGAAGGACGGTAAGGCAAATTCCTGTCATAGGCTTGTTGTTGCTCTGTGCACCTTAAAATCCTTGGTTTACTTAATCTATGAAGAAGATGATCCTAGAAACTCATGAGATGAACTTTCACTATGCACATTAGGTTGAATTTGTTCGAGTTCTTCTATTTATCAATCAATCAGCGAGAATTTCATGTAGACACTTATTATGTTTTGAGAGTTCAAGGTTTCAGCTTCTATCACCTAATTTTTCCAAAATTTTATACTTGTATGTCTTGGAGTGGATAGAAACATGGTTTCTGAAGGAGAGTTAGTTTTGGAGGTTTGAACTTATTCACGCATATTTTGCTCGGGACTAGCAAAAAGCTGGTTGGGGGGTGTGTTGAACCTCCAATTTATACATTTGCCAACCCATTACATCACATTATATGCATGGTTTTCATGTTTAAAAGGCCCATTTAATGCATGTTTTGTGATTGTAGGAATGAGAGTGAACTTCACCCAATTGGAGACCAAAAGACCATGTTTAGGAGCCTTTGATGAAGGTCCAAGGTGGACCAAAGAAAGAAGAAAGCAAAGAGAGAGGGAGGAGAGAAGAAAAGAAAGAGCAAAAACTGCAAAAACGGCGTCCGACCAGTCAAGATCGGTCGGCCAAGAAGGCCCGACCGGTCAAGACCGGTTAAGACCGGTCTAGACAGGTCGGCTGCACTCCTTGGACACCTGCCAGACAGGTCTAGACCGGTCAAGACCAGTCAGCCATGCAATTTTGCACTTCCAGATATCAGGCAACAAGCTATTCCCGTTTTGGGATTTTCGAACAGTTTTCTGAAGCCATCTTAATGATATTTGGAAATCCAACACATCCATATCGAAGAGGAGCTCGACGCCGAAATAACCCAAGTGGTTTCGTGTCGATCAGTGCTACGGATTGACCGTGGTGGCCAAAACAATACGAACTATCCAGAAAGTTCCAGATTTCGCTGTTCCACTCTGGGCCAGGTCCAGGTGACCCATCATTGATGATATGAAGAATCTACTTTGACCATATTTTAGACCACATCCATATATGAATAACCACAAAAGTTTCAGATCAAAAGGATGTGTGGTTTGATCGTACTGGTTGAAGAAAGATGGACCATCCAGAAAGATCCAACTGCGCAGAGTTTATAAAAGCCCTAAGTGTTCTAATTTTCGGACCACATTCTGGGATTGTTTTGGACAATATAATCTATCTATCATGTAGAGTAGGAAGTGTTCTACCAATGTTCAAAATTTGGGATCAATCCGACATCTGTACACTCCGGAGCATTGAAAGCAAGATGACTGGTTCTGAAGGTACCCGAAGTGCTCGATTTTGAGAGGCGGTCGGTGATATGATTGGTGGGCCCATTCAGAGGATAATCTTGGAAATCTAAATCATCTATGAGGAAGATCACATTACAAGGAAGCTACAAATCAAATTTGAAGGCAATCCGACCATTGGTTAAGCCGTACCAAGCGAAACAAATTCTGCTATGTTGCTATACTATTGCTACACTATAAAAGGAGGTGCTCTCTTCTATTCCAAATCAAGCAAGGACGTGGGAAGCAAGGAGTTCAAGTCATAGGAGGCTTCCTAGCCTCCTCCAGCTAGTTTTTCTTCCTTTTCTTAGTTCTAGTTCTAGTTTTAATATTCTTTTCCTTAGCTAACCTCTTAGCTAGTGCTAGAGGTGAAATTTGCAATTGGTTCCAATGCTTTAATTCTTTTATTTCAAGTACCCTTTTTCTTAATTTTGGATTTTGAAGTTCTAGTTTGAATAAAGTTTGGATTTTTAGATGAATTGTGAGAGTTTGTGTGCTCCGGACATGAGTTCCTTGCAATCCTCTGAGATTACCATGATTGGATTGTTTGAATTCGAATTGTAGTAACCCTTGAGCATGTCCATAGTCCATAGGCATGGCTGTTACTCCGAAGGTTACAAGTTCAAGTCCTATGTGCTTCATTAGAACTAGAAATCAGATTTCCAGATTTAAGCGGGACTGTTTGTGCTTGAATGCTATATCTTCCAATTAAATGAGAGATAGGACTTTGATTCTAATTGTGTTGTACTTGGATGAATGGATTGGCATTGGACTACTACAAGTGGATCCTTGATGCTCTAGTTCTTCTTAATTTCAGATTTTTCTATTTTATGTGAAAAACTATCTCCTTAAACTTCTTAGATTCTAGTTATTAGAGTACTTGGAATTGTTTACCTCTTTCCCTGTGGATCGACCTCGGTCTTACCGAGATTTATTACTACATCGCAGCCTTATACTTGAGGCGAGCGAACACTAACCTAAACCTACTCCTTTTACTAAATCCACATTTCTAAACTAAAAATAGACCCAAACTCGAATACCTAACCTTGAACCTGATCCCAAACCCGAAACTCTAAACCTACGCCTATTCCTAATCCTAAACTCAAATCACCTAACCTAAGCTTACACCTATTCCTAAATTCACAACTCTAACCTAAACCTATACCCATACTAGAAAACCTAACATTAAACCCGATCCCGAACTCAAAATTCTCAACCTACACCTATAACTAATCCTAAACTCAAATCACGTAACCTAAACCTACACCTATTAATAAATCCACAACTCTAACCTAAACCTAGACCCAAACACACAAACCTAACCCTAAACCCGATCTCGAACCCGAAACTCTAAACCTACGCCTAAACCTAATCCTAAATCAAATCACCTAACCTAAGCCTACTCCTATTCCTAAATCCACAACTCTAACCTAAACCTAGACCCAAACACGCAAACCTAACCTTAAACCCGATCCCAAACCCGAAACTCTAAACCTATGCCTAAACCTAATCCTAAACTCAAATAACCTAACATGAACCTGCACCTATTTCTAAATCCACAACTCTAACCGAAACCTAGACCCAAAGTCGAAAACCTAACTTTAAACCCGATCCCGGACCCGAAATTCTCAACCTATGCCTATACCTATTCCTAAACTCAAATCACTTAACCTAGACCTACTCCTATTCCTAAATCCACAACTCTAACCTAAACCTAGACCCAACACGCAAACCTAACCCTAAACCCATTCCCGAACCCGAAACTCTAAACCTACGCGTATACCTAATCCTAAACTCAAATCACCTAACATAAACCTACACCTATTCCTAAATCCACAACTCTAACCGAAACCTAGACCCAAACTCGAAAACCTAACTTTAAACCCAATCCCGAACTCGAAATTCTCAACCTATGCCTATTCCTAATTGTAAACACAAATCACCTAACCTAAACCTACACCTATTCCTAAATCCACAACTCTAACCGAAACCTAGCCCCAAACGCGAAAACCTAACCTTAAACCCGATCCTGAACCCAAAATTATGAACCTACGCCTACACCTAATCCTAACCATAAATCACCTAACCTAAACCTACACATATTTCTAAATCCACAACTCTAACCTAATCCTAGACACAAACTCGAAAACCTAACATTAAACCCGATCTCGAACCCGAAACTCTAAACCTACGCCTATACCTAATCCTAAAGTCAAATCACCTAACATAAACCTACTCCTTTTCCTAAATCCACATGTCTAAACTAAACATACACCCAAACTCGAAAACCTAACCTTAAACCCTATCCCGAACCAGAAATTCTCAACTTACGCCTAGACCTATTCCTAAACTCAAATCACCTAACTTAAACCTACACCTATTCCTAAATCCACAACTCTAACCTAAACCTTGACCCAAACACGCAAACCTAACCCTAAACCCGATCCCGAACCTGAAACTGTAAACCTATGCCTAAACCTAATCCTAAGCTCAAATCACCTAACCTAAACCTACACCTATTCCTAAATCCACAACTTTAAACTAAACCTAGACCCAAACACGCAAACCTAACCCTAAACACGATCCCGAACCCGAAATTCTAAACCTATCCCTAAACCTAATCCTAAACTTAAATCACCTAACCTAAACCTACACCTATTATTAAATCCACAACTCTAAACTAAACCTGACTCTAATCTTTGCATTGTAGATATAGATAAGAGTTGGATGCGAGCTAAGAATCGGTTTGGCACAGAGTATAAACAAGGTGTTAAGGAGTTCATGGAATTTGCGCGATATCGGGCAGATTCAGGTAATAGAATTATGTGTCCATGCCGAAAATGCAAGAACATGGTTCACAAGACTTTAGAAAAAGTAGAAGACGATTTGTTCATAGTTGGGATTGATCAAGGTTACACTTGGTGGATTCATCATGGTGAAGACTTCACCAAAGAGTTGAGGCCACCGAAGTCCTTGCTGACCCAATTGTGCCTAATGAGGAGGATAAAGACGTTGACGAAATGCAAGATATCATTGGGGATGTGTTAAGGGGAACAATTACGGATACTGATTTTGTAGCGACAAGTAGTAGCCAGGATATTCCTTCTATGGGTGATGCCGAATCAGAAAAGTTTAGTAGGTTGTTGAGGGATGCGCAACGTCCACTTTATCCAGGGTGTCGAAACTTCTCCAAGTTGAATTTCATTATAAGGTTACTTCATTTGAAGACAATAAATCGTTGGAGTAATAAATCGTTGGACATGTTACTTGGCTTGTTGAAAGAAATATTACCTGAAGGTGAGACATTGCCTAAGTCTTATTACGAGGCAAAATCCTTAATGAGAGACTTGGGCCTTGGTTACATCCTCATACATGCATGTATAAATGATTGTGTATTATATTGGAAAGAACATGAAAATGTTGAAGAGTGTCCACAATGTGGAGAGTCTAAGTGGGAATATGACGAAGTCAAGCGTAAGAAAATTTCATAAAAGGTGTTAAGGTACTTTCCATTGAAACCCAGGTTACAAAGATTATTTATGTCGAGCAAGACGGCTGAAGATATGAGGTGGCATAAGGAGAAACGCGTTCATGATGATAATACATTGAGGCATCCCGCTGACTCTGAAGCCTGGCAACATTTTGATAAGCAATATGACTGGTTTGCAGAGGATTCTTGCAATGTTCGGCTAGGTCTTGCAAGCGATGGTTTTAATCCATTTCGTAATATCAGTAGCTCGTACAGTATGTGGCCAGTGATACTTATGCCCTACAATTTACCTCCTTGGTTGTGTATGAAGGAATCATTTTTTATGATATCGTTGCTTATTCCTGGACCGAAGTCACCGGGGAATGACATTTATGTGTATTTGCGACCGTTAGTAGATAAGTTAAATGAGTAGTGGAGTCAAGGTGTCTAGACGTATGACACTTTTGCAGAATAGACATTTCGATTGCATGCAGCGGTCTTTTAGACAATAAATGACTTCCCTGCATATGGGAATTTGTCCGGGTTGAGCACGAAGGGAAAGTTGGCTTGTCCTACATACAGTACTGAGACTTGTTCATTGCCATTAAAGCATGGTAAAAAAACGTGTTATATGGGCCATCGTCGCTTCCTTCTGAGGGATCATAGTTGGCGCAGGAAGACGATGATCTTTGATGGCAAACAAGATCATAGGCTACCACCGAAAGAACTATCTGGAGAAGATGTGTTACAACAATTGAGTAACACTGAAGAAGTTAGATTTGGTAAGGCACCACACTTGAAGAAGAGAAAACGTACAATATTGGAGTATAACTGGAGGAAGAAGAGCATTTTTTTAGTTGCCCTATTAGAGTCATCTGAAATTGCAATACAACTTGGATGTCATGCATATTAAGAAGAATATATGTGACAATGTCTTTGGAACATTGATAACATAGAGAAGAAAATAAAAGACAGTTTTAAGGCTCGATTGGATCTATAAGCAATGGGATTAAGGAAAGAGTTGCACTTGCAACCACATGGAAATTGATATACTATATCAGCAGCCTGCTACACATTGACAAAACTAGAGAAAAAGCGTTTATGTGAATGGTTGAGATCAGTGAAGTTTCCCGATGGGTATGCATCGAATATCTCTCGGCGTGTAAACATTACGGACTGTAAGGTAACAGGAATGGAAAGTCATGACTGTCACGTCCTTTTGCAAAGTCTACTACCGGTTGCTATTCGTGGATTCCTTAGTAAGGATGTCAGTGCTGCGCTGATTGAATTGGGGATATTCTTTAAGGATTTGTGTTCGAAATCTTTGAATGTAAAGGTTATTAAACGACTGGAGAAGGATATTGTCGTAATCCTTTGCAAACGTGAAAGAATATTTCCAACTGCGTTTTTCGATGTCATGGTACACCTAGAGATTCGCTTACCACACGAAGTGAAGCTTGCAGGCTCAGTACAATATCATTGGATGTATCCGATCAAAAGGTGATAGAACAATGATCATAAATTTTTATTCATTTCATAAACTACGTATATCCATGTTTTCATGTCCTAAACATAGTGATTTTGTATACAGATACCTTCACACATTAAAAATATGTGAGGAATAAGGCCCGTCCAGAGGGATCCATTGCTGAGGCGTACATTGATAATGAGTGCCTGACATTTTACTCCATGTATCTTCGTGGTATAGAGACTAGATTCAACCGTGAAGATCGAAATGCCGATGAAGGGCAGGAGCATGAACAAGGACTCATATCTGTATTCGCACATAACGTCCGTCCTTTAGGATCGCCGACGTTTCAGGATATGGACCTTCGGGATGAAGCAAATGCGCGTTGGTATGTGTTGCATAACTGTGAAGAAATAGAGTCGTACTTAGAGTAAGTCTTCAATCGATAATTGTATATCTACATATATACGATGATCTTAAAATTTCTTGCTGACAACGTGCCAATTATGTATAGCGAACACATCGAAGAGATGAAGTCCCAATACCCTACAAATTATGATCGAATGCATCAGGATCAGTTTCCAGAATGGTTCGCAAAATGTGTAAGATTAATTTACCTTCAATCTCCCCACACTTACAATATTGTTGTATTGCGCAATATTTACACATAATCTCAAATCCACAAACATTTATATTCTGTACGTGATGATAGATGAAGATGTTGCGCGCTAGCAACTCTGCGGATGCGTCTGTGCACTATACTCACTGGCGTGTGGCCCTGATAGACGTGTATCTAGATATACAGGTTGTATTGTAAACGGAATTTGGTTCCACACTGAAGAGCGTGAGAAGTATAAGACCACACAAAATAGTAGGGTGGTTGTGAATGGAACGCATGAGGAGGTAGAAATTCATTTTTATGGCGTTTTGACGGATATTATTGAGTTGAGTTATTGTATAAAAAAGCGGTGTACTTATTTAAATGCGATTTGTGGGACATTGGAAATAAGAAGTTGGGAATACAAACTGAAGACTACTTCACGAGCATAAATTTATCTCAGAAGTGGTTTAAAGATGACCCATTTATCATAGCCGGCCAAGCCGAACAAGTATTTTACCTCGCTGACACCAAGTTAAGCGGCTCTTGGCATGTGGTACAGAAAATAAAGCCCAAGAACATATTTGACGTTCCCGAACTGGATGTTGAAGATAGCGATGAAGGGAGAAATAGAACATCGTCAGTTGAACAAGCATATCAAGAAGACATGCCATCTTGGGATAGAGGGAATGATCCAAATGTTGATATTGATGTAATGCAATTGATTAGAGATGATATGCCACCTGATCATGTTCATGCCTCAATCATAAATGACATAGTTAGAGATGATAGCACTTTCATTGATGACGATGTTGCAGACGATGAAGAGGAAATACTGATCAGCGATAGTGATGGTGAAGAAGAAAGAGTCCTAAGTGATAATGATTCAGACGACAATTATTAAATGTATACAAGATTTACATGTCATTTTTCAATTCGATTAATTTGATTATTACACGTATATATGTTTTACAAGTCAATTTATTCCCTGAATTGACTTGTTTATAATCCACATTTACAATTAAGTCGCTTTCTGTTCATGTCCTCCACAAATTGAAGCGTAGCGGAAGCACGCAGCATACTTCATCAGTTGTTGCGGATGGACTTTCCGGCCCTATATTCTTCTGGTAGGGCCAGAGAGATACCCGGTCTGGTCGAAAAATGTAGGGAGGAAGACGATGACTCAGATGAAAGATTATACAATCTCAAAGAAATTCTGGACCTGATGGATGAATATAACCGAGGAAAACTTCGTATGGAAGATGCGACATTGTCACTTGCACAAATGAACGGAGTCCCAAGAGATCAGATTTCTCCTATTGTGACTGGCATGCTGGCTGTAATAATGTCGAGTGCTTCATAGAGGTTGACATATACATCTGCAGTGTACGATAACTTACGCAGGGAGTATTTCGGATAGTTGATCCGAAGTTGATTTGTATTACAATGAAATATATGTATTTAATATCGAATGACAATGTGTAATGGATTTTTCAACTTTTATATTCTGTTTACGGTTTTATTATATTCTGCTTGCATAATAGTGTAATTGTCTAATTATATTTTTATCATCTCTCTAAGCATAAGCACAAATTCATTCTACTATGAACACTACTTGTACTGTAAAGTTTAATGTGTTTAATTGTATTTATGTTCATAAACTTGCATTAACATTGTTTAAATTTACAAGTTTGTATTTTAGACATATATATTCAGTCATGGCTCCAGGTGGGAGATCAGGTCGTTCACGCACTGGATCCACCCCTTCCACCCGTGATGCGACGCAGACAGCATCGACGTCGCACGGTGCATCACGGGCATCTGATCCTTCGGTCCAGCATACATCGGGCACTGCGTGTAAGTCTAGACATTTATTTAGTGATTTCTGTTTATGTTGTAACTTACATATTTATTTTCGCGACATCATCTTCTACCAGCCGATGAGGACGTGGACCCACGCGTAGGTTAGTTTTAGAGCGACTTACGCATGAGGGTAGGGTGGCGGTAGAGTTCCCACAGGACTGCCTTAGATCTATTGGGGATAGTGCCAAACTATTTACGTCTGAGGTCGGTGTCCTATGCCGATCTCTGATCCCCGCCACCACCCCTCGTTGGACTGACGTGACAGATGATGTGCGACAGCTCATCCGTCAGCGCTTTCAAGTAAATTTTGGTAAATTGAAATTTTCTTTTGTGAAAGTTCATTTATGGTTAAGTCCTATTCTTAATAGGTTTATTGCCTTAATATATTATTTATGAAACACAGGATAAATTTGTTTTCGATTTGAATGTTTCTTACATTTCTCATGCCGTCGACGACATGATCAGAGAACGGTTCAAGGAGTACCACAGAAAGTTACACCAGCGGTACAAGCGGTGCAGGACACACGATGAGGCCGTACTGTCCGCACCGCCGCACGTGACTACAGACAACTGGCGGATACTCTGCGAGAGATTTTCGTCGGAGGCTTTTCAGGTAATATTTACAAAATTACGATATCTTAAGGTAACAATTAAATTCGCAATTAATAGCAATGTATTTTGTATAACGTGTTCAAAAAAGGAGTAGAATAAATTCTGCGAACAGAAAAAGTTATAAGTGAACTACATAGCTGGTTCAAAGTCATTTGTACGACATCGTTACGACATGGTAAGAAATTATTGATGATTATTAAGTTAATATATTATTTTGATTGGTATTTATTATAAGTCTTCTTTTCTTTCGATTGCGCAACAAGGTTCCATCACCGGCCAGGAGCCTGGACTAGTAGACCTCTACAGAGGGACTCACTATCGGCAGGCGACGGGATCTTGGGTTCATCCTAGAGCCAGTGAGCATTGGGTAAAAATCTTTACTTTGTAAAATTTAATTGCGCATTGATTGATAATAATGTCATTCATGTCATTTTTTATGAAATTTCATATGTTTTCATTACACGCGGCGATGGACACTATACGCAGTCAGCCCGCTCCCGATGGTAGTCAGCGGAATGAGCCAGAAATCCTGAGCGAGGTGCTTGGCACTCGTTCTAGATATGTGCATGGGCTTGGCCATGGTGCCAAGCTCATGACACCCACTAGAGGTGGCTCCAGCCGACTTGTAGCTGGTGAGAGTGTTGAACCTCCAATTTATACATTGCATTGCCCATTACACTACATAGTTTGCATGATTTTCATGGTTTAAAGGCCCACCTAACACGTGTTTTGTGAGTATAGGGATGAGAGCGGACTTCATTCAATTACAAGCCAAAAGAATGCTTCTAGAGCTTTTGGATGAAGATGAAAGAAGACCAAAGAAAGGAGAAAGCAAAGAGAAGAGAGAAGAGAAGAAAAAGGAGAAAAAGAAGAGAAGAAGAATCAAATGGAAGACAGGCCGACCGGTCATGACCGGTCGGCCATGAAGGCTGACCACATTACATTGGAGCCCGACCGGTCATGACCGGTCGGCTGTATACATTGGACAAGGTGGGAACAAAGCCCGACCGGTCATGACCGGTCGGGCACACACGCTGGATGAATGGAAATCGGCCCGACCGGTCATGACCGGTCGGCTGTACTCACTGGAATGCTTGGAAATCAGCCCGACCGGTCGTGACCGGTCGGCTCTGCGTAAGGATGAGTCCTTTCTAAATTGGGACTCCGAATTTCACTGCGCAATGCGAAGTCTTTCACAGGATCCGACGCAAGGGGGGTTTGTTGCTATAAAAGGACACCTAGGGGCTCTCCCTAAGGTATCAGAGAGGAGAAGGAACGTGAGTTTGGAGGCTGAAGGCGACTGTGGGGCGTCTGCAACATCTATCTTCGGGTTTTTCTAGTTTTATGCTTTATTTTTGAGTTTTTAGTTGTAGCATGACTATGCTCGGCTAAAACCTCTCAGCTAAGGCTGAGAGGTGAAGCTTGTAGCCAGTTCTATGTTAATTTCAGTTTGATTCAAGTATTTTTTAATTCAAGGTTAGAATTTTCTTATGTTCAGTCCAAAAGATGGTAGTTTGAGATGTCTTATCTGAGTTCATGTGCTCCGGACATGAATTCCTTTTAATTCTCTGAGATTATCACAGGTTGCTTGTTTAGATTTGAATTATAGTAATCCTTGAGCAGGCCATAGTCCATAGGCATGGCTGTTACTCCGCAGGCTATGAATTTGAATTCTACATTGATTGAATGGACTTGAACTTGGAAGTTCAACTTGAATTGGATGAATGTGTGTGAATGCTTTATTTTCCAACTAGATGAGAGATAGGACTTCAAATCTAGTTGTGTTCTCTACTTGGATTGACTGAATTAACATAGGATTGCTACAAGTGGATCCTTGAAAGCCTTAGTACATTATATCTCTGATTTTTCATTAAGTTACTGTTTTAATTAAACATCCTATTGAAATTGAATTTGTTCTATTAAACTGAGTTGCTGGAGTAATTAGGAAGCTGTTACTCTTTCCCTGTGGATCGACCTCGGTCTTACCGAGATTTATTACTACATCGCAGCCTTACACTTGAGGCGAGCGAACAAGTTTTTGGCGCCGCTGCCGGGGAAATTAGATAATAGTTTTCAAATAGTTTCAGTGGCTGTAGAAGTAGATAGGTTTTTCTGATTTTTCTTAGAACTAACAAAGTTTTCTGTTTTGTAGGAATTCTTCTTTCAGTTCAAGCGCATCAGGTGATACCTTTCTAACTTAGTTTTTAGAATTTTCAGATTGCAGTTTTCTAGGTTAGGATTAGTTTTGATTTCTGATTGAGTGGTTTATGTCCCGTTGGGAACGTAACCATTCAAATCGTCTCCAATCTGAAGGTGGTTTAGTTGGACCATTGTCAGTCCATAGACGAGTCCGGAATTATCAAGAGCATTGTGAAAGTTTGGGGAGTATGGAGCAAACACCCTTAAGGAATCCTCCACCCCCTACTCCAACCACAAACGCAAATCAGGAAGGAGTAGGAGAGAATGAGGTACATAATGTTCCTCCAATGAGATCACTACGGGATTACCTACAACATGCTCGTACAATTACACCTTCTTGCATAGTTCTACCAGCTAACGGTGGGACCCTTGACATAAAACCAGGAGTAATCCAACTTTTACCTAAATTCCATGGGCTAGACTCTGACCGCCCATACTTACACTTGCAAGAATTCGAAGAAGTGTTGGCCACCTTGCATTATCCCAATGTTTCTGGGGATACAATCAGACTTAAACTTTTTCCCTTCACCTTGAAAGAAAGAGCCAAAGATTGGCTTCAATCTCTTAGACCATATTCGATTGGGTCATGGGTTGAGATGAACCGGGAATTCTTGAAAAAGTTCTTCCCCGCTCATAAGACAAACACTCTTCGAAGGGCCATAATGAATTTCTCAGCAAAAGAGGGTGAATCATTCTTTCAATGTTGGGAAAGATTTAAGGAACTCCTGCTTGCTTGCCCACATCATGGCTATGAGAGTTGGCGAATTATAAATTTTTTCAATGATGGATTAAGTCCTAATATGCGCCAATTTGTGGAAATGATGTGCAATGGCGAGTTTATGAGTAAAAATCCAGATGATGCTTGGAGTTACTTGGACATGTTGGCTGAAAATGCCCAATCTTGGGACACCTCGGATAAACCCAAGAACCCCAAGCCTACTCAAGAGAAAGGAGGGATATATGTCCTTAAAGAGGAAGACGACGTAAATGCAAGGATAGCCAACCTCACAAGGAAGGTTGAGGCCATGGAACTTAGTAAAAATGGAGTTTCCAAGTCCAAGGAAGCTGTTGAAACCACATGTGGGATTTGTCTCACCGACTTACACGCTACGCAAGATTGTCCCACAATTCCTGCATTTAAGGAAGTGTTGCAAGAGACAGCCAATGCCACATATGGTTATCAACGGCCCTTCAATGGACCGGTAGGTAATACATACAATGAGAGTTGGAAGAACCACCCGAATTTCAGTTGGAAGAATGCCCCAACGGGCAATCCTACCAACTCCCAAAGAGGGCCACCCATGCAAAATATGGCCCCACCTCAAGTCTCATTGGAGGATACTTTGAGAGCGTTTATGCAAGGGCAAGCGCAAATAAATGAATCAAATCAGCAATTGTTCCAAGAGCTGAAAGTCTCGGTTGATGAGATTAAGGGACGCTTGAATGCTAGGGAAGGGACCTTTCCGGCCCAACCTCAGCCCAATCCTAAGCAAGTACATGAAGTAAGCATCCCTAATCTTTCCAACCAAAACATGGAGCAAGCTAAATCCATTACCACCCTTAGAAGTGGTAAACAAATTGACAAAACTATTCCGGTGAAGGCCGATGAGCCTAATGATCCGGTAAGTTCTGAGGATGAAAATGGATCTAACTTAGCCCCACAACAACCAGAACGCATTTACCAGCCCACAGCACCATTCCCATCGAGATTGGTTGCCCCAAAATCTCTCCCAAATTCTCAAGATATTCTAGAGATTTTCAGACAATTCAAGATCAATATCCCTTTGCTTGATGCCATCAAACAAATTCCCTCTTATGCCAAGTTTCTAAAAGACCTATGCACAACGAAACGCAAATATAATGTGCAGCAAAAGGCCTTCCTAACTGAGCAAGTTAGTGCCATCCTCACTCAAAAGACTCCCCCAAAATTCAAAGATCCCGGTAGTCCCACCGTCTCATGTATCATTCGAGACTACCGGATTGAACGTGCCTTGTTAGACTTGGGGGCAAGTGTGAACTTGATCCCATACTCAGTATATGAACAATTGGGTCTTGGTGAATTAAAACCCACCAAAACCACATTGCAACTCGCTGATAGATCTATCCGTGTACCGAGGGGGATAGTTGAGGATGTTCTAGTCCAAGTTGACAAATTCTACTACCCGGTAGATTTTATAGTCTTGGACACACAACCGGTTTTGGATGCTAGCACCCAAATACCGGTGATATTAGGCCGCCCATTCCTTGCCACATCAAACGCAATCATCAATTGCCGGAATGGGGTGATGCAATTATCTTTTGGAAACATGACACTAGAGGTGAATGTATTTCACCTGGGCAAAAGACATAGGGATGTCGATGATGATGAGTTCTTCGATGTAAACATGCTTGAAACCTTTGAAGAAGAAGAACTCCTCCAACTTCAACCACTAGAAAGTTTGGAGACATGCTTAGCACACTTCATGGATTCTAAAGACCCTATCATTAGTGAGATTGTGCATGCATTAAACATAGAAAGACCGGTAGTTGATACTAGCCGGTGGAAGCCCCATTTTGAAAAATTGCCACCAACCACATCAAGGCCTCTACCGTCTAGCATTAAACCACCGAAGCTTGACCTCAAACCATTACCATCCGAGCTTAAATATGTATATCTGGGTCAAGAGGAAACTTTCCCAGTTGTCATTGCCTCCCACCTAGAAAAAGACCAAGAGCTCAAGTTAATTGAGTTACTCAAAAAACACCGGGAAGCCATAGGTTGGACAATAGCGGATCTCAAAGGGATAGATCCTTCGGTTTGCACTCACCGTATACACCTTGAAGAAAACGCAAAAACGACTAGACAACCTCAAAGACGGCTAAATCCAAACATGATGGAGGTTGTCAAAGCCGAAGTGTTAAAGCTATTGGATGTGGGTATCATCTACCCCATCTCAGATAGCCAATGGGTGAGTCCTACCCAAGTTGTCCCCAAGAAATCCGGTATTACCATCATTGAAAACGCCAACAACGAGCTTATACCCACTAGGGTGACCACCGGTTGGCGTATGTGCATTGATTATAGGAAGCTCAATACGGTCACTAGGAAAGACCACTTCCCTCTCCCATTTATGGACCAAATTTTGGAGAGGTTGGCAGGCCATCCCTACTATTGCTTCCTAGATGGCTATTCCGGATACAACCAAATTGAGATAGCTCCGGAAGACCAAGAGAAAACCACATTTACATGCCCGTTTGGTACCTTCGCCTACCGAAGGATGCCATTCGGGTTATGCAATGCACCCGCCACATTCCAACGATGCATGTTGAGTATTTTCTCAGACATGGTGGGTGAGTTTCTTGAGGTGTTCATGGATGACTTCTCTGTTTTTGGTTGTACATTTGATGAGTGCCTCGAGCACTTGAAGTTGGTCTTAATGAGGTGTGAGGAAAAGCAACTTGTATTAAACTGGGAAAAGTGCCACTTTATGGTACAAAGAGGAATAGTCCTTGGACACATCATCTCGTCCAATGGAATAGAGGTAGACCGGGCAAAAATTGACATAATCTCCAATCTACCACCACCCAAAAGCATACGCGATGTGCGGTCCTTCCTGGGACACGCCGGTTTCTATCGAAGGTTTATAAAGGACTTTAGTCACATCTCAAGGCCTTTATGCAACCTTCTACAAAAGGAGAACCAATTTGAGTGGAGTACCGAATGTCAATTAGCTTTTTCAAAGCTAAAAGACATGTTGACAACCGCTCCTATCATGCAACCACCAGATTGGTCCATTCTTTTTGAGTTGATGTGCGATGCGAGCGATTTTGCTATTGGGGCGGTGTTAGGCCAAAAGAAGGATAAAAAGCCCCATGTCATCTACTACGCGAGTAGGACCTTGAATCCTGCCCAAGTTAATTATTCAACTACGGAGAAAGAGCTCCTAGCTGTCATCTTTGCCTTGGACAAATTCAGGCCATACTTAATAGGATCCAAAGTTATTGTTTATACGGATCATGCGGCGCTGAAATACCTTCTTTCTAAGAAGGATACTAAGCCCCGTTTGCTAAGATGGATCCTACTCCTTCAAGAATTCGACCTGGAGATCAAAGATAAGAAGGGGGTAGAAAATGTGGTGGCAGATCATCTATCTCGCCTAGTCCTACCAAATTCCATTGATGAGTCACCTATTGAGGACTCATTCCCTGATGAGCAACTCTTTGTTGCTATGCATCCACCATGGTACGCTGATATAGCCAACTATCTTTCCACAGGTGCGATGCCGACTCATTGGACTGCGCAAGACAAACGTAAATTTCTAAGGGAAGTGCGCAGATTTTTCTGGGATGAACCTCTATTGTTTAAATATTGCCCAGACCAGATTATAAGGAGATGCGTCCCCGATGATGAACACAATTCAGTCATCTCCTTTTGTCATGATCAAGCATGTGGGGGTCATTTTTCAGCCAAGAAAACAACTGCAAAAATTCTGCAGTGTGGTTTTTATTGGCCCACATTATTTAAAGATACCCACGAGTTTTGCAAAGCATGCGAGCGTTGCCAGAAGTTAGGAGGATTATCCCGTCGCAATATGATGCCTCTCACCCCAATTCAACATCTTGAAGTCTTTGACTGTTGGGGCATCGATTTCATGGGACCATTCCCCTCATCTTTTGGACATGTCTATATTCTGCTTGCCGTAGACTATGTGTCTAAATGGATCGAGGCTATCCCATGTAGAACCAATGATCATCGTACGGTTCTCAAGTTTCTCAAAGAAAACATACTTTCTAGATTTGGGACGCCTCGAGCCATTATTAGTGATGGTGGTGCTCACTTTTGCAATAGACCTTTTGAAACTTTGATGAAGAAATATGGTATTAGGCACAAAGTGAGTACCCCATACCACCCACAAACAAGTGGGCAAGCTGAAATCTCCAATAGGGAAATCAAACAGATTTTAGAAAAGACGGTGAGATCGCAAGGATTGGTCCCTACGATTAGATGATGCACTTTGGGCTCACCGTACTGCCTACAAGACACCCATTGGAATGTCCCCTTATAGACTGGTCTATGGGAAAGCTTGCCACTTGCCTGTGGAGATAGAACACAAAGCCTATTGGGCAATTCGGGCCCTAAATTTTGACATAGACAAGGCTAGCTCGCTTCGCAAACTTCAATTAAATGAGCTTGATGAGATCCGGAACGATGCATATGAGAATTCGAGGATTTACAAGAGCAAGATGAAGGCCTTTCATGACAAGCACATCGTAAGGAAATCCTTCCATGAAGGACAGAAAGTGCTCTTGTATAATGCCCGACTTCATCTTTTTCCGAGAAAATTACGATCTCGATGGACCGGCCCATATATTGTTAAAGAAGTTTTTCCTCATGGGGCTGTTGAGATTGAGAATTCAGCAAATGGTGACTGTTTCAAAGTTAATGGACAACGCCTTAAACCATTTGTTGAGAAATTTGATTCAGAGGACATGTCCATCTCCCTGAATGATCCTCTTTATCAGGATTATTGATCTCCTAGTCTGATGGAGGTATAGCATAGGTAGGTTTATTTTGTTTTACTGTTTTAGTAGGATTTAGTTGTTGGAATTGCAGACCTCCATGATCGCTCTCTCAGGTACTATTGTTCTCACTCTCTCATTGTTTACCATTGCTCTCATGTTCATGCTAACTAATTATCTTTTTACATTGAGGACAATGCAAGATTTGGTTGGGGGGTGAGATGAGATCCCTCATCTAGCATATTGCAACATTTCGAGCTGCATATGCACAAAATTTTTTCGAATTTTCTAACATCTCAAAACTCTTTTAGAAAATTTTGTTTCTATACATTTGAGAGGCTATGAGTAGAAGAGGAGGAGAAACGAAGTGTGTGATGTTGTAGTTTGGAATTTCTTCCAACATAATGGCTTTATATGTTAATTCCCCTATTGTTGTGATTGATAGAGAATTTGAACACCTTTACACCAAGTTCACATTACACGATTTTCATGAGTAACAGGTTTATGTGATTTGTGGATTAGATAGGCTTTGGTTTAGAGGTGTTGAGCAGCCAAGCCGGGGTATTTTGTCCATCTTTGTCCATGGGAAAATAATGAAAGATATGGATTTCTAAAAATCCTATCTAAGTTAAAAGAAAAAGGAAAGAAAGGATGAAATCGGGAAGGAAAGAAAATTGGTGGAAAATTCCGAAGAGGGCTACCTATTACCAACCGGGGGATGGTCGAACCGTAACCAAAGCCGGAAATGGGACGTAGTGTGAAAGCCGTCGGAAGGACAGTAAGGCAAATTCCTGTCATAGGCTTGCTGTTGCTCTGTGCACCTTGAAATCCCTGGTCTACTTAATCTATAAAGAAGATGATCCCAGAAACTCATGAGATGAACTTTCACTATGCACACTAGGTTGAATTTGTTCGAGTTCTTCTATTTATCAATCAATCAGCGGGGATTTCATGTAAACACTTCTTATGTTTTGAGAGTCCAAGGTTCAGCTTCTAACACCTAATTTTTCCAAATTTTACACTTATACATCTTGGGATGGATAGAATCATAGGTTCTAAAGGGGAGTTGGATTTGGAGGGTTGAAATTATTTTCACGCATGTTTTGCTCGGGACTAGCAAAAAGCTGGTTGGGGGGTGTGTTGAACCTCCAATTTATACATTGCATTGCCCATTACACTACATAGTTTGCATGATTTTCATGGTTTAAAGGCCCACCTAACACGTGTTTTGTGAGTATAGGGATGAGAGCGGACTTCATTCAATTACAAGCCAAAAGAATGCTTCTAGAGCTTTTGGATGAAGATGAAAGAAGACCAAAGAAAGGAGAAAGCAAAGAGAAGAGAGAAGAGAAGAAAAAGGAGAAAAAGAAGAGAAGAAGAATCAAATGGAAGACAGGCCGACCGGTCATGACCGGTCGGCCATGAAGGCTGACCACATTACATTGGAGCCCGACCGGTCATGACCGGTCGGCTGTATACATTGGACAAGGTGGGAACAAAGCCCGACCGGTCATGACCGGTCGGGCACACACGCTGGATGAATGGAAATCAGCCCGACCGGTCATGACCGGTCGGCTGTACTCACTGGAATGCTTGGAAATCAGCCCGACCGGTCGTGACCGGTCGGCTCTGCGTAAGGATGAGTCCTTTCTAAATTGGGACTCCGAATTTCACTGCGCAATGCGAAGTCTTTCGCAGGATCCGACGCAAGGGGGGTTTGTTGCTATAAAAGGACACCTAGGGGCTCTCCCTAAGGTATCAGAGAGGAGAAGGAACGTGAGTTTGGAGGCTGAAGGCGACTGTGGGGCGTCTACAACATCTATCTTCGGGTTTTTCTAGTTTTATGCTTTATTTTTGAGTTTTTAGTTGTAGCATGACTATGCTCGGCTAAAACCTCTCAGCTAAGGCTGAGAGGTGAAGCTTGTAGCCAGTTCTATGTTAATTTCAGTTTGATTCAAGTATTTTTTAATTCAAGGTTAGAATTTTCTTATGTTCAGTCCAAAAGATGGTAGTTTGAGATGTCTTATCTGAGTTCATGTGCTCCGGACATGAATTCCTTTTAATTCTCTGAGATTATCACAGGTTGCTTGTTTAGATTCGAATTATAGTAATCCTTGAGCAGGCCATAGTCCATAGGCATGGCTGTTACTCCGCAGGCTATGAATTTGAATTCTACATTGATTGAATGGACTTGAACTTGGAAGTTCAACTTGAATTGGATGAATGTGTGTGAATGCTTTATTTTCCAACTAGATGAGAGATAGGACTTCAAATCTAGTTGTGTTCTCTACTTGGATTGACTGAATTAACATAGGATTGCTACAAGTGGATCCTTGAAAGCCTTAGTACATTATATCTCTGATTTTTCATTAAGTTACTGTTTTAATTAAACATCCTATTGAAATTGAATTTGTTCTATTAAACTGAGTTGCTGGAGTAATTAGGAAGCTGTTACTCTTTCCCTGTGGATCGAACTCGGTCTTACCGAGATTTATTACTACATCGCAGCCTTACACTTGAGGCGAGCGAACAGAGAGCGCTTTACGCCGAGCTGGTATCGCAGAGAGAGAGGTTCAGCAGCTACGGGTCGTCGTCGATGAGATTAGAGAGCAGTTGGAGAGGTAGAGGGAGGAGGAGCAGAAGTGTAGGGAGGAGGAGGAGGAGAGGCGATTGGAGGAAGAGGATAGGCGACGGGAGGAGCAGGAGAGGAGGATCGAGGAGTTGCGGCTAGACCATGAGCGACGATGCAGGAGATGTTTCAGGCTCTCGCTGCACGCTTTGGCACTGATGCCCCGCCACCTCTGCCTTCATCTTCGTGATCATTTTTTTTAATATACGAATGTTAACTTATATGTATTTGTGTGTGGATGAATGTTGGTTGTTTGTGGATGTGGAATGGATTATTTGTGTATGGATAGTGTAGTTTGTGTTTGTTCGTATGTATATGGATGTGACTAGGATGAAAATGTATTGTAACAGGTTTATTTACAAGTATATATCAGGAATTGTTTCTTGAATTTTGAAAACAAATGGAACCGGGAAAGGAAATACTATTACCGATGAAATTTTTCGTAGGTAAAAACCTTTACCGACGGATGTTTTCATAGATAAAAACTTTTACCGATGAAACCTTTTGTAGGTAAAGACTTTTCCCGACGGAATTTTTTGTAGGTAAAAACCTTTACCGACGAAAGTTTTCGTAGGTGAATACGTTTACTGACGAAACCTTTTGTAGGTAAAGACTTTTTTCGACGGATTTCTTTGTAGGTGAAGACTTTTACCGACGAAAATTTTCGTAAGGAAAGACTTTTACCGATGAAAATTTTCGTAGGTCAAAGTCTTCACCTACGAAAATTTTCGTCGGTAAAAGATTTTTTACCAACGAATCACATTTTTCTCCAACCAAAAATCATATGTTTTGCCGACGATTTTTTTCGTTGGTAATGATTTTATTATTGCCTACAAAACAAATTTTCGTCGGGAAAAGCCTTTACCAACGGCCTTTTTGCGACGATTTTAGCCGCGAAAACTTTCGTCGGGATTTTTCCCGATGAAATTTAACTAAAAACCGACGAATTATTTCGTCGGTAAAAATGGAATTTCTTGTAGTGCATGATAGATTCAAGTCGTGGAAGACGTATCCATGCCATTGCGGATTAAACATTTTGTAATTTTTCCTATAGTTTTTCTCGGTGTTGCCACATTACAAAGATAATAATGATAGTCGTCATTCCTTAAATTTTGATGATTTTGTTTCAAGTATGTAATGAATGACAATACACATTTTAGGTAATCCGCTGAAAACATAGGTTTCAACATCCACTCTTTACTTGGAATCGTGGCCATCGAAGACATCATTTACAACTTTAGAAATATGACTCTAGAAAAATAAAATGATAGATAATTAAACATGAAATTTACATCTAAATTCAAATTGGTATATCCATTGTCACGCCCCAAACCCGGGGACCGGGCTCACTAGATTCTCGATCGCCGACCTTGGTGCCAACAGCTTCCGTAGTACCCCATTCTCGGCTCCTAGCTCTCATGTGCCAGGTTCCGATCCTGGGATCCTACCAGGAGGATTTTCAGCGTAAATTTTTTTTTGTACAGGAGCATAATCAAAACCATAAAACATCATCAAACATCCACTAATAAGTTTGTTGAGTACAGTACTGGAAAGGAAAATACAACATGAAGCAGAAGTCCAAAATATCAGGTACATGAACCGCGCTCAACGCTGCTGATATGCTCTAGTACCTGCAGTGTAAACAAACGCGCATGAGCTTCCTACGAAGCTCAGTAGAGTGCGTGTGTGCGCGTGTGATGCATATGACAAGTATACAGATATCAGAGTAAGCGAAAGTAGTAGAGGGCTAAGTTACTAAGTTTATGAATGCTATCAGCCATCCCAAGGCTATGCGATGCAAGGGCCTACATGGCCGAGTGTTACATGCTAGAGATGCAATGCAAACATGTCAATCCTCAACTGATCCACATATCAAAATAGTTCTCATTTGGGACATCACCGGGGTCTAGTATACTCTAATATTGGCCACCGCACATCGCGTGCATAACCAAGCGAGTAGAAAAGACCTCACTATCCGCCTCGTCAGTGGTATGCCAATGCCCACCCAGCTCGCCGATAGCGGACCCATTCCATGAGCTGGTCAGACTCGACCTAGCTTACAGCCCACTACACCCCGGCGGATAAGGTCACACCCCTTTCCAACCGACCTCGACGCAGTGGGAGACGCGGCCTACTGGTATTTGGCACAAGAGCGCTCATGTTATCCACTCGGTCTCGACGCTGGAGCATCCTACTGGTACCACAGGGTTTAGGGACTTTCACCCAAGGACATCCATAGCGCCCACATACTAGAACAAGTTTTCGGTGTTCAATATTGCCAACCATGATGTGACTATGGTGGCCACCACCCCGATGCTACTAGGGTGTGAAAGCGATCGTGACATACATAATGCAAAATGCATGAGTCATACAATCCAAATCATGCACCAAACTTACGCATACTACGCAATCATGTCGGGCGACCCTGTCTCACACGGGTCCCCTAAGTATAATAAGCCAACTAGCATATGCTATGGTTAATCATGATCCATAACAGGCATACAAATGATGCGTATGGGCATATGAATGAGCATGGTATTCATTATACTAAGCATGTTATCAGTGTGACTTATCAAGCTAATCATACTAGCATGTTACCAACATATCATGTAACACTGGCCTTAAAAGGCCCAATATATACATAGAGAGTGGGACCCGGACTGTGGGTCCCATTGGAAATGTAAAGGTCTTCGTGGCATAGCCCACTTGAGACCACATCGGCCCCATACTTGGGCCTGCACATACAAGATAGGCAGAATGAATAAAACAGATACATCATGGTGGAGCTAATAGATACATCACGTTGGGACCCATAGGGTGGGCCACCTGCTGGGCAGCGTGGTACCCATCTGGTCCCAATAAGTTTTGAATCAAACAGATACTTGTGTTTTCTCCTTCATCCATATCCATGTGATCTTATGAACAGATTGGATGGCAAATAAACATCACTGTAGAACCTGGAAAGCTTTCAACGTTGGAAATCATTATCCCCACTATGGCATGGTCCACTTGACATTAGGATATGCTTAAATTTTGGGCCCAGCCACTTATGAATAGGTTGGGTGACAAATAAACATCATTGTAGGACTGGGAAGGTTTCAATGGTGGAGATCATTATTTCCACTGTTGTCCCTTGGCATGGCCCACTTGCCATTTTGGATATGCTTAAATTTGGGCTCAGCCACTAAAATGAGCTGGGAAAAACATATGGACGGGATAGTGTGGACCCTCGCCGATTCCGCGCTCCCACACGACGTTCTCGTCCCTTCCCCTTTCGGGAAAAGAAGGAGAGGAGGATGCGTGAGTGCGAATCGCCGTTTGTGCCACTGGCTTGCCTCGATCTCGAGGGCTTTATCTGGTAGTCGTGTTTAAGCTGGATGTGTTTAAGTGAGTTTATATAAGACCAGAGTCGCCACTAGCCAGTTACTTCGAATCTACAGTCGGCTAGACCTTGTAGAAACGTTAGAGAAGGGGATCCGAAGATTCCTTCCTCTAAAATGACTCCTTTTGATCTGCGGCCAGAGGTTCAAGGTAAGGGATCACGGTTACAGGGTGGGAAGAGGTTAAGCACCCCACACACTGCCCGTACCGAAGTACGGTCTCTACTTCACAGAATCGAACTAATACTTGAAAGTCTGTTTTAATCCTCGTACATTCTCATAGATGACATGATGCATGAATGCGGGTCTGAACAGTAAGAGTTTCTGATGGGCAGGTTCCAACAACGGGCAAGCCTAGAGCATACGCTCGAACTGACAGGTGCTTAATTTAAGACATATGCAGTGTGCTTGAAGAATCAAGGTGCTTGCAGTGAAGCAGGGGGGTTGGAAGAAAAGTAAATGTTGCACTTCTGCTAGATGCAAATGAGTTGATGCTGAAAAAGAGTAGCTGGATGGACGGAGGTGTTGCAAGGGTTGGCTTCGAGTGGCTGGATCAAGACTTGGATGGCTTGGGAGATTGGGGCCAGTGGTCAGGCTGGGCTGGACCAGGGCTAGGATCTCCTCACTCGGGCTCTCCTTGGTGGAGGAATGGGCTAAAGTATAGAGGGACGGATCACACTCGGACTGAAGAGAGGGAAGTGGATTCAGAAATGAGAAGGGGAGGGGGGTATTTATAGCAGCGGGCAGTGGCAGGGTTCGTAAATATTTTTGGGCGGCCTGCTATGGGCCGCCCGTACGGCCTTTCCTCGATTTCCAGCGAGGTACGGTCGCTCCCTCAGGGTTGCTGTTTGACTCGGTGGGTTGACTTAGTTAGTTGACTCAGCGGGTCGACTCGGTGATTTGACTCAGCGGGTTGACTCGATGGGTTGACTCGGTGTTTTGACTCGACGAGTTGACTCAGCGGGTTGACTCAGCGGGTTAACTCAGCAGGTTGACTCAGTGGGTTGACTCGGTGAGTTTGACTTTTTTAGGATTTTTTTTTACTAGCTTTTCTTATGGGGGGTTTTTTAGGCTAATGTTTAGGAATGGGTTGACTGGGTTTAGGCTTGAACTGGGCTATGGAATGGGGCTTACAAGGGTGAGTTTGGCTGAGTTTGGACTTGGGGTTTGGGGGTATGGTCCTCCATTCATCCAGCTATCTCTACCAACAGTGTAGCCGAAGGTGGGGTGTCTACAGATGCCCCTCTTTGGCAGAGGTTGCGTGCAACCGAATGCCAAAGCAAGTGGACACCCCACTTCTGACCCGGTCATTCATGGATCATGGTCTGAAATCTTTGCTTGCCTTTGCATCTGTGCCAGTTGATCATTTGGAAACCGATCACTCGCACATACCGTGGGAGTTTGGAGAAAATGTTGCGATTGTCCCTGTAGTTTGCTGCAACCTGGGTACCCAATCGCAACCCTTCCATTCCCGACCAGTACTAACATCGGAAAGGTATAGCAGAGCCTCTGCGTCGCTAGTCTTACGAGGTTACTGACCCTGTGATTAATTGTATGTGGTTTGATGTTTTCCCAGATCACTCCAGGAGTACTTGTTTCGCTTGACTGTCAAAGTGGTTAGACGCCCTGCGTCAGATAGTCTTACAGGATTCTACTACGCCGACTTGGACTCAGTCAAGGTACTTCAGGCATCCACGCCTAGGTATGTGCGGGTGGACTCTTTCCACCCGACCTGCTGGTTTCGATGCTTGGCTTGCAATTCATTCTTTCCTCGATTGTGGTCTGGAATCTTTGTTGTCCTTTGTATCTGAGTCAGTTGATTGTCTGGAAATTGATAACTCGCACATACCGCGGGAGTTTGGAGAAAACGTTGCGATTGTCCCTGCAGTTTGCTGCAACCTGGGTACCCAATCGCAACCCTTCCATTCCCGATCGGTACTAACATCGGAAAGGTATAGCAGAGCCTCTGCGTCCGTAGTCTTATGAGGATGCTGACCCTGAGACTGATTGTGTGATGTTTGATGTTTTCCCAGATCACTCCAGGAGTACTTGTTTCGCTTGACTGTCAAAGTGGTTAGACGCCCTGCGTCAGATAGTCTTACGGGATTCTACTACGCCGACTTGGACTCAGTCAAGGTACTACAGGCATCCACGCCTAGGTATGTGCGGGTGAACTCTTTCCACCCAATCTGCTTATTTTGATACTTGGATTACAATTCATCGTTTCCACCTGTTCAAATGGTTTCTGTGACCGAGCTTTTTTGGCTTTCATCTTTTCGTATCTTGGCATGTGGTACGACCGCACTGACACTGGAGTTCAGTTCGACTGTACTTTGAGTGCATTGGATCCGATGGTCTCCGGGGAAACCGCGAGACATCGGATCTTATTTGATTTTTGCGTCGGCTCCTACCCAGAGATATGGAAGATCTCCTGGTGTCTTGGAGGCAGAACGCTCTACTGGAAAATATTTTTGGATTTTTTGAAAAGATACCCACTCTGGGGAGTGATACTCCGTGGGGTTTTTATTTGCAGATAGGAATATTTTTTGTCTTTTTGAAATGAAATCTGGTCTGCACGTGCCTCCACTAGGGATGCCTGTGGGGTCTTTGGCTAACCAACTTTATTTTGAAAGCAGGTGAACATGATGATTGATGCAATGGATGCTGATGCATGGAGATGCATGATGAATGCATGGCTTTGGCTCATTCTCTTTCAGTTTGATGATTTTGCTTTTGTTGGAGATGCAGAGAATTTTGAGCTTATTGCTTCCAAGGTTGTGCTCCCCTGGGGTTTTTTCTTTTTTTATGCGGATATTTGGTTAGCGGGTTGGTCAAGATCCCAACCCGTGGTCGATCAGGTCCATCGTCCCAAGATGCTGTTTCTTTGCAAATGAGAATGTACGAGGATGCTATCCGACTTCAGGATGTTCTTCTGGGCATACGTGTGATTGAGATGGTGTTTGGTTGTCCATTTTGGTCAAGATCCCGATTTGCGGGCGATTGGATCCGTCATCCCAAATTGTGAAGAGAGTGGAGTTCAAGACTCCTGAATTGTAGTGCTGGGGATAGTGCCAATTTTTGTGATTTTTACAAATATGTGGTCCAAATCTTTACCTGAGTGGTCACGATAGAGATCGGTTATTGAAACCAAAGGAAATATTTTTTTGTGATTTTTGCAAGTATTTGATTTGAAAGCAAGGGAAATATTTTTGTGATTTTTGCAAATGTTATTTTTGTGATTTTTTTGAAATATTTGATTTGAAAGCAAGGGAAATATTTTTATGATTTTTTGAAATATTTGATTTGAAAGCAAGGGAAATATTTTTGTGATTTTTGAAGAGGTGATTTTACGATGTTTTTGTATTTTGTGATTTTTCTGAAATGCAGGAAAAAGTATGAAATTTTCATCCACTTCCGGCTTCTACTGCTGGTAAGGCACCCGATCCATTTTACGTCAGCGAGCAAGACGAGTCTCATACAGTTAAGTGCCGTAGTTTTACATCTTCGGATGAAGGGATTTTGAGGGTTTTCAGTCAACACACCCACAAAGTTGCCTGTTCCTCATGTGCAATGCACATAGACCACGTATCGTTTGATGGACTCCTTCGGCTACAAAATGAGCCACATCCTCACATTTCCCTTAGTCAATCCAGTTTGGGGCCTTACGTTGCTCACAATTCCGTGAGGGTGCACTCCACCTCCCAACAGCCTTAATCCCCTTCATGAGTTTTAGGAACAGGGAACATCCGTCAGATTCAACAGCGACTTCCAAATCAAGGTTGTCTATCACGATGCGTTCAACACGAACAGGATTGCGGAGTTCTGCCCGCCTCAGCCTTTACTTGTTTAGAAGATTCCAGACACCCATACGATCAAGTGTCAACCATGTCTGGAACAGGTTAGGAAAGAAAGCCCCCGAGAAGTTAATCCCAGTGTAGTTTTAGGTCTTCGGACCGCTGGGGATGAATTTGTGCAGTTTGAAATTTTTGGTGAATCATTTTTTTTTTTGTGTTTTTTGGAAAAAGTTCCAGATTTCAGCTCGAATGATCGAGATTGATGCTGGTTTTTGTAGAAAGCTTTAAAATATTTTTGGTATTTTTTTTGAAATGATCCGGGTTATCGAACCTTGATCAAGGCTGATGCCGGTTTTTGGTTGAAAGCGAGAAAGGTCCCCCGAGAAATTAATCCCAGTGTAGTTTAAGGTCTTCGGACCCAAACCTGTACATGCTGAAAATACATTCTTTTTGTGCTCTTTTTTTTTTAAATGATCCAGGTCATCAGATCTTGGCCTGAACGGCTGGGACCGATGCTAGTTTTTATTAAAATCCCTCGGGATACTGATCCCGACCTAGTTTAAGGTCTTCGGACCCCTAAACTATACAAAAGAGTGCTGGAAATGCATATATATATTTTTTGTGATTTTTGAAAATATCTGGCGTCGTCGGATCTTGATTCGAGCGATCAAGACCGATGCCGTTTTTTATTGAAAGTCCCTCGGGATCTTGATCCCGACGTAGTTTAAGGTCTTCAGACCAAAAACTGTACAAACAGAGTATATATTTTTTATTTTTTGGAAAATGTCCGGTATCAGCGGATCTTGATTCGACGATCTAGACTGCTACTGGTTTTTATTAAAAAGTCCCTCGGGATCTTGATCCCGACGTAGTTTAAGGTCTTCGGACTAAAATACTGTACAAACAGAGCATATATATTTTTTGTGTTTTTATCGAAATGATCCAGATCATCAGATCTTAGCCTGAACGGCTAGGATCGATGCTGGTTTTTATTAAAATCCCTCGGGATGTTGATCCCGACGTAGTTTAAGGTCTTCGGACCCAAAACTTTGTACAAAAGAGCAGCAATCCAGGTTGGAGACTACGGGAATTCTTCTTGGAATGGCTCGGATCATCAGGTCATACCCTTGGATGGTTGAGATCACTGTTTGACCAAGTCAATCTTTTTCTTTCTTTTTCTTGAAAATTCCATGGAACTTTTCCACATCATCAACCCAATTTCTCACCCATTTCTCACAAGATGAGATTTTGGTGAGATTTCTTCCTTTTTCTCACCATTCTCTTCCATCACTTCACTCTTACATGACGGTACAAGATTCACTTGCAACCACCCTTCCCAAAAAGGAGTTCTTCCCAAGGAGAGGGGAGGAGAGGTCGTTTCACATAGGTAGAGGGTAGGACGGCCTCCTGTGCGCCGCCCGGACGGTCTCTGACCCCCAGTTTCTTTAGTGGGTTGGGTAAAAGGGTGCCCCCCCCCTTTTCTATATAACATGGGGCACCCTTTCCCCCTTCAACGTGCAATCTCTCTTCTCTCTCTCATACTCTCTCCTTCTTCAAGTTTCCTTTCTCTTTTTTGGGTGGTTCTTTGCCCTTTTCAAGTGGTGGGCCTTAGAGAAGTTTTGGGACAGCAAGGTGGTCCCTCTTTGGTAAGTGGTAAAGGTATGGACCACTTCCTTTCTCTTTCTTGTCCTTTTCCTTCTTCATTGTTTCTCATGGTTCCTTTCTTTTCTTCATGTAGCTATTTCAAAAGAAGTGAAGGTGGGCCCAAGTATTTTTTGGGCCATTTTCTAGATCTCAAGTCTCTTTCAAAGGTGGTGCATGGAGAAGGACATTGCAAGCTTTCTGTTCTTCCCTTTTTCTTCTTTTCACACTCCCTTCATGTGTATGTAAAGGGTAATTTTGCCATGTCCATCAAGTGTGCATGGCAAAATATACTATCTCTTTCATGGGAGTTGGGCCTCTTTTCATATGTATCAAATGGGCTCAAAGTGAAGTCATGGCCCTTGGTGTATTTGATGGGCCCAATGCTTCATTTTGGGCTCCCTCTTACTTTCTTGCCCTTGTCATTTCCTTTGGAGCTTTCTTTTTTCTTTTCCATCTTCTTTCCAAGATTTGGGCCCATGGGCATGGTAGGGCCCATCTCAAGTTTTGGGCTCATGGGGCTCACTTTGGGTGACCCCATCTTTCTTCACATGTGTATGGACCAAGGTGACTAGCCCATTCTTCACTTGGATCTCAAGTGGGCTAGATTTTTTTTTAGTTGGGCCTTTATGGACAAGTAGCCCAAGTCTTCCACCATCTCTTGATTATGATGTACATCCTTATGTACAAGGTGTGGTGGGTTCCTTAGAATTTCTCCATATGGATGGGCTTTTGGGCCTTCATTGAAACTTGTGCACTTCTTTGAACCATGTGTGCCCCACTACAATTTGGTTCATGTAAGATTTTTTCTTTTCATGCTTTTTCCTTTGATGGATGGAGGACTTGAGTTACTTGATCATCTACAAGTCCCATGAGTAGTTGTTCCAACAATCTCACTATGTTCAAATGTTTTTTTTTTTTTTTTTGTGGGAGGAAAGTGGTCCTCAAGAGCTTCATTAGATGTCATCAATCTCAAATGGATGATTCTCCTTCAAGTGAGCTATCCATGCAACCATAGCTCCTTGAGCTTCTCTTGGGGTGTTTGGTGGGTCATCCACCATCATTCTCATGTATGAGTGATTTTCCTTTAAATTTGTGGGAAAGAATGATACCCATAAGTTGCCCAATTTTGTCCCATGCTTTGGGGCATTTTGGATTTTGATCTTCAAGTGGGCTATGTATATCATTCTTAGCCATTTTATGATGGTTGGGTGACTCATCAAGCCATGCCCTTTTGTGCTCAAGTGGTCCCCCTTTTTGGGTAAAGAAATTGGTGCACATAAGTTGCCCAAACTTGCCCTTTCAGGGGCATTTTCAACTTGGTTCTTCATGTGGGCTATGTGCATCAACTTTTTTACCATTAGCTTCTTTGATTCATATGTTTATGGGTGGACCAACATGTTGTGCTCTCATGGTCAAAACTTTCATCAAGATGGTGCACATAGGGTTGCCCATGGTTGACCCATGAATGGGTCCTCATGTTCTTCAAGTGGGCTATGTGCTCCCTCCAATCCATTGAGATGAGGCATTTGGGTTGCTCTTGGGGGCCCACTTCCTTTCTATCCCCCACTTGTCCATGCACATGTGTAAAAAGATGGAAACATCTTAAGTGAGAATCATGGCCTTGGTATAAAAAAAAGTGGATCAATCCTTGGCCACATATAGACTTTGAAGAGGAGCTTCTCATGTGAAGTAAGATTCTTCTCCTTTGTTGATCTCATGGCACTTGAGTGCATTTTTTGTCTAAAATGTGTCCTTGGATGATGGACTTTCTTTGCCCAAGACATGCCATGCAACCCTCTTTAAGGTGGGCCTTGCTTTCTTCAATGGGCCCAACACATATCCTAGGTAACACATGGAGTTGGACTTTAGATCTTGCCTTTGAATGTGGGTCCAATCTCATGGGTTTCCTAGATGACAATTTGGATTTTAATGGGTAAGGGATAGGGACTTACCTTGCCAAGCTTGTAGGATTCAATGGCAGATGGTACCAGGGGACGTCGAGTGATTGACGAAGATGATCCTGCCTTCATCATCCGTCGAGGGGACCACATGTGTTCCTTGGCTATGGAGCACCAACCTCTTCCCGCTATCAAGGGTCGAGGTACCAGGGATCACTGGGACAATTGGGTGAAGGATCCACAGCCCTTGCTTGAACGAGTACTGGCTCGTACTCCTTTTGCTGTCCTCCTCACCTTACGTTTTCATAACAACGATGCTAACCGCATGATGCTCGCGACCCTTTGCGAGAGGTGGCGGGACGAGACCCACACCTTCCAGCTCCCTTGTGGTGAATGGGGAATAACTCCCCTGGACATTTATATGCAAGTAGGCTTTCCGTTTCATGGAACAGTTGTTCCTCAAGTCAGCTCTCTGGCTCCCCTCACTTCCACTGACTGGCTACAACTTGTCGGTGATGTCCCACCCGAGGGTGAATTCCAAGGCCATCAAGTAAAGATGCGATGGTTTAACAATACTTTTGCCTCCGTCATCCCCACCACCGAGCGAGAGGCCCTCCATAAAGCCCGGGCCATGATCACTTATGCTTTCAGGTCCTTCCTTTTTTGCCATGCGAATGAGAGGGTTGATCCTAAGTTTTTTCGTTTAGTCGAGGATCTTCATCATCCCTATAACTGGAACGGGGCTATCTTGACCCATATCTTCCAAGGTCTGGACAAGACCTGTCGGCATAGCCGGTCCTTCACAGGTTTTTGACCTGTCGTTGAGGTATCTCTTCTTTCACCTTTCCTGAAGGCTTTCGCCTTCTTTCTCTCTCTGATCATTAGATGTGCTTTTGCCCAGACCTGCTTTTATGACCATTTTCCCCATCCGCGCCGAGGATGCGGGACGATGTTGAACCCTCTTTGTATCACGACATGTACTGGCACCAGCAAAACCGTCAGCGGAACTCCCGAGTTTCTGGGGACAATTGGCGCGCTGACATAGACGGGCTGACCATTGATGACGTAAGTATCTTACTTTCCTTACCCCCCGTGCTGTACTGTGACTGATCGTGGTGACCTCATTTGCTGCAGCTCGCTTGGATGCCGTATGCCAGCTTCCCTCTCTATTACACCCCCCAGCGTGTGGAGGCATACGACGCTTCATGTCTCCATATCATGCTTTCCGATGCCGAATCTTTTTAGTGGTATCTAGGTGAGAGGTTGCTTCGGCAGGTCACCGGGGTGGCTCGGGTCCCTTGTTCTGCACCTCCTCCAGCTGCTCGGATTCCAGCTGATGAGAGAGTTGAGGCTCTCGTGGGCCAGCCCGGATTTCGTTTCACGATCCCGGATCGTGACTATGATGAGTGGTATTTGCTGTACGGCCAGGGGCCTCTGCTTCCTTCGCTCTATGTTCCAGGGGGTCGTCGCAGGTACGCTGGAGGATCAGTGACAGCTCCTTTGATGGATCTTTATCGTTGGGAGCGGGACGAGAGGAGGGACGATGACAACTATGTTGGCGACTTGTAGCCTGCTTGGGTATTCCGTTTTGTACGGCCTTGTTCTTTTTGCTTTTATCCTCTTTTGTATCAAGCTCTTTTGAATGAATATACAATCTTTTACTTGTCTCAAATTCCTTGATGATGTTTGGATGTTTTGACCATTGACTTGTTCCTTAATGATTTGTGGAAGATGAGACTTCTTAACTGCATGGATGATGACTTGAACGGTTCAGATTGCTTGATTAGGCCTTGTGGGCCTACTTGATGATTAGATCTTAGATCCTGGCCTTCTTTCTTGATGATCAAGCCTTTGATCTTGCTGTTTCGTAACTTGTATTAGTTTTTCCATAGTTTAGATCATGCTGATCTAGTCTTTGAATGGCTCAGATTGATTGATTTGGCCCTGTGGGCCCACTTGAGACCTCGGCTTTCCCTTGAAGCACCTCTTTTTGATGATTTGTGAGGCTAAGAAGGCTTCTCATGGTGTGGATGATGGCTTGAACGTCTCAGATCGCTTGACTTGGCTTTGTGGGCCCACTTGATTATTAGATCTTGGATTCTGGCCCTTCTTTTGATGATCAAACCTTTGATCTTGTTGTTTGATGGCTCATGTAGGTTCTTCAATGGTTTAGATCATGATGATCTAGTCTTTGAATGACTTGGATTGCTTGTGGCCCCTACTTGATCACCTTTCCCTCTCTTTGACTTGATCAGACCAATTCTAGCCGTTGTGCTTCGTGATTGGACCGGTGGGGTACCTTCTATATGATCTTGATCAACCTCAGTCGAAATCTGGAGTGGATCGGAGCCTTAGGCGGCCCACGGGGTGCCATCTGCTGACGTGGACTGTCAGCCTCACCTACCAAGAGCCCTGGAGCCAATCCCGCGGAGAGAGAGGGAGCGCATCCGTACGGGCGGCCCAGAGCAGGCCGCCCAAGGCTCGCCTCTTGAGCGGCCTGGGCTGGCTCGGGTTCGGACATTCCCTGCTGTCTGTTGCCCTTGTCCCCACCTGCTTTGTACTCTCTGGTTCGATTGCAGCCATGAATCTCTCTTTTGTCTCCCCTTTCCTTCTCTTTTAATCTTTTTCTAGCTTGGTCCTTTCTCAGGCAGCCATTGATGACGGCTTGGGGGTCCTTGTGGGAGAGATTGGTGGGTCCCATATTGCAGCAATTGATGAAGGCTTTAAAGCTGGTGAGATGCCTTTGATTGATGGTGGCGATGGAGCATTGAATGGGGGTATTGATGATGAATTAGGGGTGGTTGTTGGGAGAGCTTTGAATGGCCCCATTAATGGCAGCCATGCTGAAATTTCTGATTTTAATGGGGCTTTGATTGTGGGAGAAATGGATGGCATGGATGAGATGGGAGGATGGGACATAAGTGAGGCTATGCATCCCTTGAATGTGGGCCACATGGATGATGTGATTGATGGAGGTGATGGGACCATGATGGACATAGATGGGCTGATCTCATGCTTGGATGGGATGGATGGTTCAGATGATACCTTTGACGGTTTGGATGCTCTTGATGAGGGCCGAGATGTGCGGCATACTTGTTTGGGTGGACTTGATGTGATCATTGATGATGTCCCCCTGATGATGGACGGTGTGGATGCCTCGATGATCCCTTTGATCGACCAGGATGATGATTGGATTCATGATTTCCTGTTGGAGAGGGCCGCAGGTCCAGATCTGACCGTTGATTCTCCGATCGGGGTTGCCGGGACCCTTTTTGATGGTTCAGATGCATTTTTCGACGGTCAGATTAGTCAGGATGTCACGATGTGTGGTGTGATCTTCGCTGGTAGCTCTTTTGATGGTGAGTATCGTCCTTCTCCTGATCGTCGGTCTTTTGCGCACTCCGTTCATGAGGTTGGCGAGTCTTCTCATGCGGCTGAGGTTATGATAGTTTCAGATAGTGATGCGACTATATCAGACATAGTCGTTACTAAGGGCAGGTCAGGGGCTGTCGAGTCTGCAGAGGTTCCAGCTTTTCCTTCTTCTTTGCCCGTTGACCTTCCGATCCTTGATGAGCTGTCATTGATTTTTGGGCCTTTTGTTCTGGAGGGGGTACCAATGAGGACTTGTCAGCTGCTTCCTCGTCCTTCTTGCTCGCCACGACTACTTGCTTGGCTTGACAGCTTGTCGGCTTATGAGATTCGAGATTTGGAGTCCTACGGCTTCGACAGTCTGATCCATATGGCTATAGTTGATATTGATTGGAGGATGTTTGGAGCTGTCTTGATTGACTGGGTCCCTTCGTTGAACTTATTTGCGTTCAACGATATGGAGATGGGACCCTCTTTGGAGGAGCTTGCACGCTTGACAGGCCTACCCTTGGATTATACTCAGTATTTCTCGCCGAAGACGGCCACACCGTAGAACTGGTTCGGGATCCCCTATCTTGTTCGGCCTGCCGTTATCGGCCAGGATGCTGTAGTGTTCTCCTTGGACTTGCTGTATGATCTTTTTTCAGGTCCTCGGAGTGTGGCCGGTTCTACCTTTGCTCGGAATGCACTGATGTTCTGCTTGATAGCTGAAGTGCTGTTCTCGGGATGGCGCAGGTCTCAGACTCCTCTACTTTTTGAGGTGATGAGCCGAGCTATCCGACGGCAGGGGATCATTTCTCTCATCTTGGCCGAGCTGTTTAATGGGCTGACCGACTGCGCCCTGGGCCATACTCGTGTCCTTCGCGGCTGTTGTGCCTTTCTTCAGGTATCTTTTCCACCTTCTTTTCTTCTTGCCTTGTTAGGAATTGCTTTGCTCTAGCTGAACTTCTTTCCCTTCTGTGATCAGGTCTGGATGTGGGAGCGTCTTTCTTTGACTGTTCCTGTACCCCTTCCTGGCATTCCTAGCTCTGACGTCATGCGTTATATCATGGAGTTCCTTCCTCATACAGCTAGGATGAGCGAGCCCTTGTATCGCAGGATGTTCGCTGAACTTCGTGACTGGAATGTTCGTTGGGAGTCATCTTGGCTTTCACTTCCTCTAGTGCTTTGTGATGCACACCGCCTTCCTCTGATGTTGGTAGGCTTTCGATCTTACTTCTCTTATCATCCCATTCGGTTCCTACGGCAGTTTGGGTATAAGTAGGATGTTCCTTTTTTCGCTTTCACGGGTATCGGGCGTCGAGCACTTCCCTCTAGATCCTCTGACTTCAGGAGCCGGATTGATTATTCTTGGGTGTTCGCTTCCCCAAGTGTAGGGTTGCGATGTAGTAATAAACTCGGTAATACCGAGGTCGATCCACAGGGACTTATGTAGGATGTCACAAACTCATCCACAAGTTTCTATTGAAGCTAACAATCAAAGTTTGAATAGAATGTGTGTGATTAACAGTTTAAGCTAAATTGAATGTAAACAATTATAAGAAGGCACTAGGGGTTCGAGGATTCACTTGTAGCAATCCTCGATGTTCAATCCGCTGTGGTTTCCCATTCTCTCAACTAGAATCACCAGTCAGGTCTATCTAGTCGGATGATAGAACTGTTAAACCAGAAGTCTGTAACATGTAAGTTCTGTGCATAAAGTTCACTCAACTCTAGGCTGATCTGAGCATGCTCATTGCATAGGTCATTCACCTTTTCTATATGTCCAATTCCCAATCATAACCATCCTCAAGTCTTCTCACAAGACAAGGCTAGATCATGATTTGAACTGGATTCAAATTATATGCACAGTCTATACATATTCCAGATAATCAACCAAAACTAGAACTTTGGCATGAAGCCCCTTTATGAAGAACTTGGTACTAGAGCGCACTCCAATTCCTCGGATCATACAGGTCTAGACCGTTGCAAACAAATTAAGCAGATAAGTAATTCATCCAAACATCCATGAGTCATCACAAGACTAAGAGAAATTACTTAAAAACTTGTATAAACTTCAAACTTTAGTTCATAATCTTTAATTCCAAACTGAAAACCACTTAACTACGAATTAAAACATCTTGGATACACTACAAGCTTCACCTCTTAGCCCTAGCTAAGAGGTTTAGCTGCTCATGATCCAAGGAAACATGAAACAACTCTTAAAAACATGAAAACAGCAAAGCAAACCAAAAGGAGTTGTGAAACTCCAATCTTCACTTCCACAGCCTCCAACCTCGCTTGAACCCTTCTCGGATACCCTAGAAACAATCCCTAGGTGTCTATTTATAGTTTGGAGGCTCCCCAACGTCGGAAGAATCGGAAATTTGCGTAACACTTACGCAGCGCAGAGAATTTCGGGAATAAATTAGAAAGTTCTAACTCAGTACGCATGGCCGACCGGTCAAGACCGGTCGGCCTCAAGTGAAAATACTCCAGCAGGTATGCCCGACCGGTCAAGACCGGTCGGGCCTTGTAGAACCTCAATCCAGCAAGCCACTCCGACCGGTCAAGACCGGTCGGATGTTTTTCTTCACATTGCAGCAACACTGACCGACCGGTCTTGACCGGTCGGTCCTATTCATTGAATTCCCAGCAGCACTGTCCGACCGGTCATGACCGGTCGGACGTCTTCAGCAGCATCCTCCATACATGGCAGACCGGTTACTGACCGGTCTGGCTTCCTTGGCCGACCGGTCACGACCGGTCAGCACTTTTTCTTCTTTGCTTTCTTCTCTTTCTTTCTTCTTTTCTCTTCTTTCCTTGCTTTCTTCTCTTCGATCTTCCTTCAATACTTCATCCTATGGTCTTCAATACTTGTAAGGAGCCTCATTTAGCTTTCAAATGGTGAGCTCTCCATCTTGTCCCTACAATCACACATCATGCATTAAGTTAGTTCTTTAAACGTATATATCGTGCATAATGAGTGATGCATAGGGGTTAGAATATGCATAATTATGAGCTCAACATTGGGCGAGTTACTTGACTGCTGATTTGCTGGGTTTTGAGCTGCGGACTTTTCCGATGGCGACCGCCCCATATCAGTACTGGGTTGCTGAGCAATCTTTGTATCGACGTATCCCTTGCTGGCACCAGACTGCTGATGAGGATGAGCAGGATATCCTTTGAGATGCTGGCTCTTCATCTGGTTCATATGAACCTTTTGAGGAGCACCCATTCATTGATCCTTGCTTCCTTTTGGCCACTCATGGTCATTTGCTGTCTGAGATCTCTGCACTTCGGTATCATTGTGAGATGATGTCGAGGAGGTTGGCTGTCGATCAGAGATTGTCTGATGAGGAGGCAGCGATCCGTACCCTTGAGCGCGACGAGGCGCATTACCTGCGTACGGAGGTGAGCAGGTTGAGAGCGAGACTACTTCATTATGAGTCAGAGGGCTTACCTGATGTGGCCGAGGAGGAGGGTAAAGGTTGATTGTGTTGGCCACCTGCACATTCTTTTTTGCATATATGATTGATGATGATGAATTTTTTTGTATTTTTTTTTTTGAAAAAGATGATATGATATGTGTAAAAGAAATATGATGCTTTTAGTGAAAAAGAAGAAACCTTTTTGGGAATCTATTGTGCCATGAGTTGTCTTGTGAGTGAGTGTCTGGATTTTTGTGTCGGGATATAGGAATCAGAACTGGGGCTCGGCTGATGCTTTGACCGATGTCTCGAGATTAACTTGCTTGATCCTTTGGTTCTCTAGAGGTGTAGGCAATGGAAACTGTTGCTTCTTGAGATGGTCAGAGTTTGTAGAGCTCTTCGTTCCTGACTGCACTTCTTCTTGTTCTTGAACTGTGACTGCTCGAACTGTTCTAAACTGTCTGATTTCTTAATACCTGCACTTTTTATTTTTTATTCTTTTTTCATTTGAGTCATTTTTGCCTGCAGCCCTCTTTCGAGTTTTCACTACAGCCGGCCTCTTCCCATCATTTTTGCCCGTGGCGCCCTTTCGGGTTTTCACCACGTCTCGGGTGTTTGATCTTGCCTTCCCCTTGGCAGCTATGCTGTTTTTACCCTCAGTGCCCTTTCGGGTTTTCACCGAGTCCGCTGTATGCCCACTGTTTTTACTCGGAGCGCCCTTTCAGGTTTTCACTCCACCCTCTTTGTTTAGGCACACATTCTCTTTTTCTCTCTTTTTTTTTTTGGATAACTGCGGCGGCTAGAGGTCGGGAATCCGTATGCCGGCCGATGGCAGTCTTTCAGCTCTTATCCTAAGTTACGACGATAGAGCTGTTGGTCTTAGCTAAATACCCTTCTGAGATGAATGGATGGATGACTGTGTTTCTTCTTGGGTTGATTTTTTTCTTGGGTGGCTTGCTTTGGCTTCCCTTTTTCTTTCTCTTTTCTTCTTCTTCTTTTTTTGTATTCTTTTTCTCTTTTTTTTTGTCTTTTCCTTTTGAATCCCCCCCTTCTTTTTTGTATTTTTCTCTTTTTGAATCCCCTTATTTGAAACACTTGTTGGTGGACGGAAATGATTTCTCAGAGGCTTTAGCTTTGACCTCTTGACTTCAGCTCTATTAAAGTAACTTTTGATAAGGTCAGAATGACTTACCCGTGAAAGATCTTCACTTTGTCGGCGTTGATTGGCTCAGGAAGATCCACCCCTCTCATGCTGGTGAGTCTGAGGGCGCCTCCGGGAAGTACTTCTCTGATGATCAGCGGCCCATCCCACGAGGGTTTAAACTTTCCTCTGGGATCCGGAAGGTGCGACGGTAGAATCTTCTTCATGACCATGTCGCCTACCTTGAAACTTCTTTTTCGGACTCTCTTGTTGTAAGCCTGAGCGATCCTTTTCTGATAGCACTGTGAATGACTTAGTGCATGCATGCGCTTTTCATCTGCTAGCTGCAACTGATCGAATCTGGACCGTTACCATTCTCCTTCTTCAACTCTGCTTTCTAGTAACACCCGTAGCGATGGTATTTCCACCTCGACCGGTAGGACTGCTTCCATTCCATAACTAAGTTCGAAAGGAGTAACGCCCGTAGCAGACCGTACAGACGTTCGATAGGCCCATAGTGCATATGGGAGCATATCTGACCAATCTCGATAGGTCACGACCATCTTCTCGAGTATCCAGACAATTGTCTTGTTTGCGGCTTCTACCCCACCATTCATCTGAGGACGGTAGGGGCTTGATCGATGACGTTGGATCTTGAATTTGCTGAGGAAGTCATCCATCTTCTTGTTGACAAACGGGGTCCCATTATCTGTGATGATAGCATTAGGGATTCCATACCGGCATATGATGTTGTTCTTCATAAATTTGATCACCTGAGATGCTGCAATTGTGGTGTAGGAGGCTGCCTCTACCCACTTGGTAAAGTAGTCGACTGCCACAAGTATGTACTCATGACCGTTTGATGCTTTGGGACTGATCTTGCCGATGATGTCGAGTCCCCACATGGAGAAGGGCCAGGGGGTGGTCAGGTTGTATAATTCTGATGAGGGGGCATGGATTTGATTCGCGTGCTCCTGACACTTGAAGCATTTTCTAACGTGCTGGCAACATTCTGTCTCCATGGTGAGCCAATAGTAGCCGAGTCGTAGAATCTTCTTTTCCATCATGTGCCCGTTCATGTGTGGGCCACAGACTCCTTCGTGTATTTCTTTCATGATCTTTGCAGCTTCTGCTTCATCGACGCATCGAAGGAGGATGTGATTATAGGATCGCTTGTAAAGAACTTCGCCACTGATGGTGAACTGGCCGGCCAAACGTTGGATGGTTCGGCGATCTATTGCTGTTGCTGACTCTGGATACTCCTGGGTTTCAAGATATTGCTTGATGTCGGCATACCAGGGTTTGTCAGGGACAGCTTCGGCTTCTTCTATTTGCAGGCAAAAAGAAGGTTCTTCTTGAATTTCGACTGTGAGCTCCCATTCTGAAGCTCCTTTTGGGATCTCGAGCATTGATGCGAGTGTGGCGAGAGCATCTGCAAACTGATTCTTGGCTCTGGGCATGTATGAGAAGGTGACTTCTTTGAACTCCTCGATCAAATTTTCAAGATACACATGATATGGTATCAACTTCTCGTCCTTGGTTTTCCATTCGCCATTGGTCTGATTGATGATAAGCTGTGAGTCTCCAAATACTCGTAGCTTCTTGACGCCCAAGATTATGGCCTCCCTTAAACCAGCGATGCATGCTTCGTACTCTGCCATGTTGTTGGTGCACTCGAATGCTATGCGCCTTGAGATAGGAATAGTGACATCATCTGGAGAGTAGAGGATTGCTCCAATACCACTCCCTTTAGAATTTGCTGCGCCGTCGAAGAATAACGTCCACTTATCTTTCTTCTTCTTTTCATCCCCTTCGATAAGCAAGAGATCTTCATCAGGGAAGAATGTCTTGAGTGGTTGATAATCCAGGAGTGAGTGAGCGGCAAGATGATCGGCGAGGGCCTGTCCCTTGATTGCCTTCTGAGTGACATAGGTGATGTCGAACTCAGACAGGAGTAGCTGCCATTTAGCTATCCTTCCAGTGAGTGCCGGTTTCTCGAACAGGTAGTTGAGCGGATCCATGTGAGCCAGGAGGAGAATAGGGAATACAATCATGTATTGACGGAGTAGCTGAGTTGCCCAGACTAGGGCGAGGCAAGTCTTCTCGATCGGGGAATACCTGGTCTCGTAGTCGGTGAACTTTCGACTCAAATAATATATTGCTTGTTCCTTCTTCCCGGTCTCGTCGTGCTGGCCGAGGACACAGCCGATGGCTTCTGCTGCTACCGAGATGTATAACAATAGTGGACGACCAGGAGTGGGTGGCACTAGGACTGGAGGATTCATGAGATATGTCTTGATGCGGTCGAAGGCGACTTGGCAATCATCATTCCATTCTTTTGGAACGTTCTTCCGAAGGAGCTTGAAAATGGGCTCACAAATGGGTGTGAGCTGTGCGATGAAGCGACTGATGTATTGAATTCTGCCTAGGAAGCCATGAATTTCTTTCTCTGTTCTAGGAGGGGGCATCTCGATGATTGCTCTGGTTTTGGTCTTGTCGACCCTAATGCCATCCTCGCTCACCATAAAGCCGAGGAGTTTGCCTCCCATTGCACCGAAGACACATTTCTGAGGGTTGAGACGGAGCTTGTACTTTTCTAATCTGTTGAATAACTTCTTCAGATCTTCAAAGTGTCCTTTAATTGTGCAAGATTTGACGATCATGTCGTCCACATATACTTCAAGCTCTTTGTTCATCATGTCATGGAATACTGCTGTCATTGCTCGCTGATATGTTGCTCCTGTGTTCTTCGGACCGAACGGCATTACCCTATAACAGAAAGTTCCCCAGGGAGTGATAAACGATGTCTTCTCACGATCTTCGATTGCCATCTTGATCTGATTGTAACCCGAGAACCCGTCCATGAATGAGAATACATTGTATCCAGCAGTATTGTCGACCAGAGTGTCGATGTGTGGCAAAGGGAAGTCGTCTTTAGGACTGGCTTTGTTGAGCTCGGAAGTCGATGCACATTCGAACCTTGCCGTCCTTCTTTGGTACTGGTACGATGTTGGCGAGCCATTCAGGGTAGTTGGAGACTACCAAGAATCCCGCGTTGTACTGCTTGATGACTTCATCTCGGACTTTCAGAGCCCATTCTGGCTTCATTCTTCGAAGTTTCTATTTCACTGGCTTCATATCTGCCTTGGTTGGCAGATGGTGTACAACGAGCTCTTCATCGAGCCCCGGCATGTCTTCATATGAGAACGCGAAGTTGGACAATCTTGGAGCTAGGAACTCTATCATTTTCTGTTTCATCTCAGGTGGCAACGATTTTTCAATGTGTACTTCCCTAAGGATCTCAGGTGTCCCCAAGTTTACTATCTCGAAATCATCGGCTACAACATTGGCTTTGGATTCGAACTTTTTGAGGAGATCCTCAAGTTCGGGAGCGGGATCATCATCTTCCTCGTCCCGAGTTTCGTCCAGACCCATGAGCTCAAAGTCTAATTCGATGTCGAAATCATATGATTCGACTTCCAACTCATGTGACTCTTTAGACGAACTTGGCACACTATTGAATGCAGGAAAAGAAATGTTTTTTTGGTTTTTGAGATTTTTCTGAAATGAAAATGCTAGATGTTTTTGGCTTTTGAAAGTTTTTGATTTTTTTGGCTTTTTGAAATTCACGGGACTTTGAACAAGCAGGCATTGCAGACCATGATTGAGCCCAACTTGTTCCAAAGTTCCAGTCGCTGCTTAAACAGGCGTTTTTTTTTTTTTTGGAAGCCAAAGCCCTCAGACGGCTCTTTAGCTGATTCAAAAGTTAGGGGAACGGATGACCATTCAGGACCCCACACTTCCTCCCCTGAAGAGGTGGGGGTTGATGATTCGGGCAAAGAATCACAGCCTGGCCCAATGACCATGATTTCTTACTGGTCGGGTTCAAGATCTGAGTCGTACTCAGTCCCTCCCGGGTCACTTACCTCGCATTGCAGTTCGTCTGGTTCCACCGTGAGACACAAGTTTGGAATCTGGATATCGGACCAATCCAGGGCTGGCCACTTCCCTTTCTTGGTCCAATGGATGGGCTGCTTCTGCCCCTGGCTGATGATTGATGATGTTGACTTTGCAGAGATGGGCAAGTCGTGCCCCTTGCTGATTGATGTTGAGATGGGCAAGTTGTGCCCCTGACTGGCTGGAATTGAAGTGGGCAGGTTGTGCCCCTGGTTGGGAGCAGGTGTCAGAGTAACCTGGTCCTGAAGCTGCTGTATTTGACTTTCTTCTTCGTCTTCATCATTTCCTTCTTCTTTCATAGGCTTAGACGGTTCGAGAATCTGATCCCATTGAATGGGGGGCCACGTGGCCCAAACTAGGCTCATCGGGAGGCCTTTGTGTAGTGCAGTCGGTTGATTCCCTCCTGGATCTTTGCAAGGTTCTCCTGGCTTGATGAATTGGATGGGCGAGCACTGAAATTTCTTCCTCCTTTTGTCCATGAAGATTGCCCTGTATCCGAGTCCCCATTTGCGTTGGTTATATATTAGTGGTATCCTTCTAGACTTGAAATGATTCTTCATTCGGTATTTGAGGCTCAGACGTTCTGCCGGTGAAAAGACACGGTCCACCCTTATCGGTTCTGGATTGGCGATAGAGTTCACAGTTTCGAATTCGAAACTGTGGAACGGGATGTCTTCTTCAGAGTGCTGAATATCGATGACAGGGATGTCTGGTTCAGTGGCAGCAGCATTGGAAGGAATGATGAGTTCCTTCTCTGCATGGATAGAGATCACTTGATTTCCACAGATATATTTCACCTGTTGATGTAGGGTTGATGGCACAGCTCCAACCTTGTGCAGCCAATGCCGTCCGAGCAGCATGTTGAAAGAGGCTGATATATCCAGGATTTGAAATGTGATGGTGGAGACTTCCGGACCTATCTGTACCTCTATGTCAACCTCCCCTTCCACTGATCGGCGGGTGTTGTCGAATGCTCTGACACATATGGTGCTGGGTCGGAATGAAGAAGGACTGATTCCCAGACGTTCCGCAGTCTTGAGTGGACAGACGTTTAAGCTTGAGCCATTATCGATAAGGACTAGTGGGACACAAAGGTCTTTGTATCGTAAGGCTATGTTGAGGGATCGCCCATGATCACGTCCTTCTGGTGGCAACTCATTATCTGTGAAGGTGATGGCGCGCGGAGCCAGGAGCTGTCCAATCATCAATGCAATCATCTCTAGTGCCGTATCGGAGGAGACGTGGGCATCGTTCAAGGTTTTGGCAAACATTTCTCGGTGTATGCGAGATGTGCAGAGTAGCTCCCATACTGAGATTTGGGCAGGGATTGACTTGAGTTGAGTCGCCACATCGTATGCGGCTTCATTTTTGTTGCCGAGGCCTGAGAGAGCGCCTTTGGGATCTCCTCTGTTCTGATTATCTCTTCGGATGCAACGCCCATTGGGATTCATGTTTCCCACCTCCGCACATTCTGGATAGTGCCATGGGACCTCTTTGTAATTCTCCTCCCCTTTGCCTTCTAAGACCACCGATTTCTGCAACGGTGCAGGTGTGGGTACCAGATCTTCCTCGTATGGAGCTTTTGCCTTGAGAACTACATTGTTGCTTGTGCTGAAGGGGTAATATCGAGGCTTGTCTTCATAGATTACATAAGGTTGCGGTCCTGGCTTGACCGTTCCTGGAGCAGGAGGCTCCCATGGAATGAATACTGGTCCTCTTGATATGGCAGGAGGTTTCTCTGTTCGTCCTAGCTGCCGTAATGTAATTGACACGCCTCTGGGATTTGCCCCTTGCAATATGACTGGCTCGACTGGAGGAGCTTCTTCCAAAACAATGGGTTCTTGCTGCTGATGAGTATAATCCCTCCATTGCGGATTTGATTGTTCTGGAATTGCCCCTTGCAAGATGACAGGTTTGTATGTGGGCTCAATGTATGATTGTGCCCCTTCCAGGACGACTGGTTCCCAACATGAGGGGCCGTAAGATGCCCCTTGCACAACTGGCACATCGTATGGAAGTGCTCCTTCGAGTACTACTGGCTCAAGGACTGGAGGAGGAAAGGGACTTGCCCCTTGCATGATTGGAGGAGGACTTGTCGGCCCGTAAGTGCAAGCATGAATGGACTGGATAGGGGAGAAGAAGCGATCGAGATGATCCCCTTCTTCTATACTATTGACTGCAGGGCCACGAGACGAACTGGGGTCCGTTGGGTGCTGAGGCAGAGGATTCTGAAGGATATTGGTGGAAGCTGCTGGAGAAGTTCCAGGGACCGAGATGACGATCTTGCGGTCATCAATTAGGTCTTGTATGGCATTCTTCAAAGTATAGCATCGATCAGTGGTGTGGCCACGCCCTTGATGATAGGCACAATACTCATTTTCTCGGTAGTTCGGTGGCAGAGGATGAGGCAGAGGCCGAGGTGCCATTAGAGTAAGTAACTGCTTCTGCACTAGCATAGCCATGACTTAACTGAGTGGCTGAGAGAGGGGAGTAAATTTCCTGAACTCCCTGTAGTTTTGCCTATTTTGATATGAGTATTGACCGTTTCCTCTGAACTGCTTGCTGTTGTCGAGGTGGTTGAGGCTGAGGATTCGGTTGTGGCTGATACCGCTGAGGCTGATGCTGAACTGGATTCTGCTGATACTGTTGACGTCCCTGTGGGGGAGCATGTTGATTTCCTGGAGCAGTGGTGTTGATGTTGTTTACCTCTGTTGGGCAGGGAGGAGAACCACCGCGGTTTCCATTCCCGTGCCCGATAGGTCTTCCTTCCACTCTTTTCCTTTTGATTGGAGTGGCTTGATGAGGCCATGGGGAGATTGTCCCGGCACGGATTCCTGCTTCGACTTGCTCTCCAGCACGGATCAATTGTGAGAAATTCGCATATGGATGCGAGATGAGATACCCAGATATGCCTAGATATGTTGAATGAACAATCATGGAGATTTGTTCTTCGTCGTCGATAGGTGTTCGCATTCGAGCTGCCATAGCTCGCCAACGTCCCACATAAGCTGATAGTGTCTCATCACTCTTTTGCTTGAGAGCTGCGAGGTCGGCTCTTCTAAGTGCCATGTTGAGATTGTACGCGAATCTGTCGACGAAAGCTTGGGAAAGTTGTTCCCATGTCCTGATGCGGTGGCAGTCCAATGAGGTATACCAATCTAGGGTGTCGCCTTTCAGAGATTTTTGGAACAAACGTATGAGGGCCCCTTCATTTCCTAAGACTGCACTTAGTTCTCCACAGAAGGCCTTGAGATGTGCTGTGGGACAACCGCTGCCATCGTATCTTTTGAATTTTGGTACCTCAAAGTTTTGAGGTACTTGAGCATCTGGGAAAGGACACAAGTCTCTGAACTTGGTCGAAGGTAGATCAATTCCTTGTTGTCGCTGAAGCTAATTTTACAAGATCTGGAACTGCTCCCGCAACTCGTCCAGTCCTGAGTGATCGGTTCGAACGACTGGTGCCTCTTGGAGTAAGGCACGTTCTTCTTCGGCATAGTGGTCGATGTCTTCGACCCTATGGGTTTGCTGAAAAGCAACCGCGGGTTGCTGAAGTTGATTTGATGATTGAACTGGATTCTGATGAACTTGTGCTTGAAATGATTGTAACTGAATTGGAGACTGTACTGAAGGTTGAACTGGAACTTGCTGGAAATTAACTGGAGATTGCTGAATTGAAGATTGCTGAAAATTAATTGGAATCCCATCGGCGGGGATGTGCTGGAATTGAAAAGTGCTCCTGTTTGCAGGAGGCTGAGATGCTGGGAAGTGACCCCCTTGTTGGGTATTCGCCACTGTCCGTTGATTGATGTGGGCTTGACATTGACCCCCATTGTGGGCATTCGCCAGTGCTGTCCCTGTTGCTGGAAATTGAATTGAAATCCCATCGGCGGGGATGTGCTGAAATTGAAAAGGAGTCCCATCGACAGGGACATGCTGAGATCTACTGAGACTGTTGTTTGCAAGGTTGACTGGAAACTGACTGAAAGTCCCTGCGACGGGAGTGCTCTGGGATGGCTCTGTCATCGCAAGAAGGTACTGAGGAGGATGCCCCATAGCGAAGGGTTGAGATGGCTGCTGTCGGTAGTCTTGGGCAGACTCCGATGGTTGTGCTTGATTTGAACTGGAGGCCGGAAGGACCCGACATGGCTGCTGAGATTGCTGAACTGGGCCAACCTGATTGTTGGCTGCTGCGGTGGCTTGTGCTTGCATGAATTGCAAGAGTATTTCTTGCATTGCTCTCATTCCTTGTGCCAATTCTTGTATGATTGGCGTATTGTCAATGGGCTGTTGCGCTGGAGGTTGCGCTTCGGTCATCTCAAGAGCAGGGACGAGATGAGTTTCTTCTTCGTGGTCGGACATGGCTTGCTGTGCTCGAGTGCGGATTATGCTGCGGAAGGGAAGTTGTTTCCGAACACGTTGAGCCCGAGGAGGCGCAATGGTGAGGACTATACTCTACTCTTTTTTGGTTTTGGGATTTTCTATTTTTTTTTTTGGTTTTGGGATTTTCTATTTTTTCTTTTTTTTTTTGGTTTTGGTAGAATGCTATGCAGATGAGATTGTATGAAGATTAGTGACTTTCAAGTACGGGAAGGATTCTGTTTTTCAAGTCGGATCACGACTAGTGTCACTAGTTTTTCCCCAGCGGAGTCGCCATTCTGTGGACCCTCGCCAATTCCGCGCTCCCACACGACGTTCTCGTCCCTTCCCCTTTCGGGAAAAGAAGGAGAGGAGGATGCGTGAGTGCGAATCGCCATTTGTGCCACTGGCTTGCCTCGATCTCGAGGGCTTTATCTGGTAGTCGTGTTTAAGCTGGATGTGTTTAAGTGAGTTTATATAAGACCAGAGTCGCCACTAGCCAGTTACTTCGAATCTACAGTCGGCTAGACCCTGTAGAAACGTTAGAGAAGGGGATCCGAAGATTCCTTCCTCTAAAATGACTCCTTTTGATCTGCGGCCAGAGGTTCAAGGTAAGGGATCACGGTTACAGGGTGGGAAGAGGTTAAACACCCCACACACTGCCCATACCGAAGTACGGTCTCTACTTCACAGAATCGAACTAATACTTGAAAGTCTGTTTTAATCCTCGTACATTCTCATAGATGACATGATGCATGAATGCGGGTCTGAACAGTAAGAGTTTCTGATGGGCAGGTTCCAACAACGGGCAAGCCCAGAGCATACGCTCGAACTGACAGGTGCTTAATTTAAGACATATGCAGTGTGCTTGAAGAATCAAGGTGCTTACAGTAAAGCAGGGGGGTTGGAAGAAAAGTAAATGTTGCACTTATGCTAGATGCAAATGAGATGATGCTGAAAAAGAGTAGCTGGATGGACGGAGGTGTCGCAAGGGTTGGCTTCGAGTGGCTGGATCAAGACTTGGATGACTTGGGAGATTGGGGCCAGTGGTCAGGCTGGGCTGGACCAGGGCTAGGATCTCCTCACTCGGGCTCTCCTTGGTGGAGGAATGGGCTAAAGTATAAAGGGACGGATCGCACTCGGACTGAAGAGAGGGAAGTGGATTCTGAAATGAGAAGGGGAGGGGGGTATTTATAGCAGCGGGCAATGGCAGGGCTCGTAAATATTTTTGGGCGGCCTGCTATGGGCCGCCTGTACAGCCTTTCCTCGATTTCCAGCGAGGTACGGTCACTCCCTCGGGGCTGCTGTTTGACTCGGTGGGTTGACTCGGTGAGTTGACTCAGCGGGTCAACTCGGTGATTTGACTCAGCGGGTTGACTCGATGGGTTGACTCGGTGTTTTGACTCAACGAATTGACTCAGCGGGTTGACTCAGCGGGTTAACTCAGCGGGTTGACTCAGTGGGTTGACTCGGTGAGTTTGACTTTTTTAGGATTTTTTTTACTGGCTTTTCTTATGGGGGGTTTTTCAGGCTAATGTTTAGGACTGGGTTGACTGGGTTTAGGCTTGAACTGGGCTATGGAATGGGGCTTACAAGGGTGAGTTTGGCTGAGTTTGGACTTGGGGTTTGGGGGTATGGTCCTCCATTCATCCAACTATCTCTACCAACAGTGTAGCTGAAGGTGGGGTGTCTACAGATAAGTAAGGCACATAGATTCTAGGTGGGCCCAACGAATGAGGCCCATAGGGTGGCGCCCACAAGGCTGCTGGGCAGCAGCGTCCCCTGGACTCTGTCTGTCCAGCGACCCCCCTTTTTTTTTCTTTTTTTTATTTATTATTTATTATTTTTATTTTATAAGCGGGGCCCACAGAAGGTCCCGATCAAGCTGATATATATATATATATATATATATATATATATATATATATATATATATATATATATATATAAATCCATGCGTGTGTGAACTTATGAACAGATTGGATCTCAAATAAACATCATGGTGGGCCATAAGAAGGTTTCAACGGTAGGGCCACTGTCCCTACTGTTTTCTGTGGTGGGGCCCCCTTGAGACTTGGATCTGACTAAATCTTGGGGTCATGCCCTAAAATGATCTCCCCAAAAGGATGGACGGTGTGGATACAGCACATGCATCATGGTGGGACCCACGAGTGGGCCACCAGCTGGCACGAGCCAGCGTCCAAGGACGCTGGTACGCCCAGCGTCAGAGGCTCTGCCTCTTCTTTCCTTTTTCTTCTTCTTTTCTTTTTTTTTTGTTTTTCTTGTACTTATATCAAGTGGGGCCCACATGGGTCTGATCCACTCAGTTCATCAGGTTCCCCATCTCATGGGGGACCCAACAAGCCCAATATTGGATATGTAAATCAGTCTAGAAACACTAAGGTGGGCCAAAGGAATTCTGACAGTAGGAATTATTGTTTCCACTGTTTCATGTGGTGCGGTCCACTTAAGATTTAGATCTGGCTCATCCTTGGGCCCTGGCCCTAAAATGATATGGGAAAACAAGTGGACGGCGTGGATGGAACACAAACATCAAGGTGGGTCCCACGAGTGGGGACCCCATGCACTGTCCGAGTAACGCTGGACGTTCCAGCGTCAGAACGTCCAGACGCTGGATGTCCAGTGCCTTTTTATTTTTTTGTTTCCTTTTTTTGTGGTTATTTCATGTGGGGCCCACTTAGGGACGATCCACCCCATTCATCATGTTCCCCAGTTCGTTGGGGTCCTAACAAGCCCAATATTGGGCAGGTGATGTGGTCCAAAAACATCACGGTGGGCCTAAGAAGTCTCAACAGTAGGCTTCATCAGCCCCACTGTTTTCAATGGTGTGGTCCACCTGAGATCTGGATCTTCTTCATTTTTGGCTCCCTGCCCTGAAATGGGATGGAGAAACAGCTGGACGGTGTGGATCAACTCATACATCAAGGTGGGTCCCACGAGTGGGGACCCTACCCAACGCCCAAAAGGGCTTTTAGCCCACGTGCTGCTGGGCAGCAGCGCCCTCTGGACGCTGTCTGTCCAGCGGCACCCTCTCCCTCTTGTTTTTTTTAATTAATTTATTTATTTATTATTATTATTTTAAGAAGGTGGGGCCCATTCATGGATGATCCAGTCCATCCATCTCATTGCCCATCACAAGGTGGGCCCAAAAGAAAAAGGAAAATGGAAGGAAATTAAGAAAATGGAGAGGTTTATGTCCCTTGCACTCACCTTGATGGATGGTTGGACGGTTGGATTGGATCGGGTTGACGATCGGATGATCCGGATGATGGTTGGGGCCCTCCAAGCTAGGATCTCCACCCTTAATCTCCCTAATCTCTCTCTACTCTCAAATCTCTCTCTCTCTTTCTCTCTCCTTTCTCTTCTAGCTCTTGGAAATGAGAACCCTCCTCTCTCCCTACGTATGCACTTGTATGGGGGGGGGAGAGAGAGAGAGAGAGAGAGAGAGAGAGAGAGAGAGAGAGGGAATCATGGGGGGTGATGATGGTGCATGGGAGGGGGTATGGGAGGTATGGGTGAGGGTTGACTTTGGGAGGAGAGAGAGGGATGGGGGGTATGGGGTGTGTAGAGTAGGGGTATGGGTAAAGTGATGGTGATGGATTTGATTGATTAGACATATTCTTGGGATTTGTGCAAGTGGGGCCCACGCCACACGCGCGTTGTGCGGCCCATCTTGGATTACGCAATCGATGATAACTTTCACACCGGGTATCGCAATGGGGCGTGCCACACGGCGTTGGAATCACAGAGCCTACGCGGTCACCGGGGCATAGGTCTTGGGTCGATGCGGTACTAAAACAGGGTCGCGATCAAGGCTCTCTAATCTGGTCCATTCAAGACGTACCGGCATCGAAATTTAAGCGTACGGAGGGCAAATAAGGGTACGGGTCTTACATCCATTGCAAATTAAAAATTTCTCTTCTCTTCTTTCTCTCCCTATTGCAGACTCTGTTGAAATCGGTGACAAAAGGAAGCGAGCTTTAGCTTATTCGTTGGGAATCTACCCTTTAGAATCAAGGTAGAAGATGTTAGGACCAAATTTGGTCAATTTGGGGTTCTTTCGGATGTCTTCCTTCCCTCCTTTACAGCCACAGGGAAAGGTAGAGGATATGCTTTTGTTTGTTTTAGAAGCAAGAAAGAAGCCCTTTATGCAATGGAATAACGAAGCAGCTAAATCCTGGGTGGGTGTAGAATGATAGTAAAGGTAGCCCATCTGAGGGAGTTGAGGGAACCCATATTTGAAGTCTCAGTTAGGGCTCCCCCCCATAGAAAGGCATGCCCCCCCCCCCCCCCCCCCCCCCCCCCAAACCTATCCAGATCCAAGAGACTATGTTTCCTCCTTCCCTCAGACCCATGGAGTTAGAGAATCCCAAAATCGATAAAATGTCTTTTACGGATGCCCTAATATAGGGTCCTCCAATGAAGAATTATAGATCCTCCATTTTTGTTCCTAAATGGATTTCCTATAGAAAAAAGGTGGAACTAACGAATGCTTTGGTAGGGGAGATGATCAGAATAGATGTTACAACAAACCAAATTCAAGAAGTCCTTTGTTCCGCACAGTATATTTCCTCTTAAGTGGAGATATCGAGAATATCTAAAATAGGTTTTGTGCTGATTTTCCAATCTAGAGAGGAGGTAGTAGCTTTTTCAAGAGACAAGATGATTCACCAAAAAATGTGTCTCTCTAACATTAGATAATGGGGCCCTGCCATAGAGGTACCAAACTGAGGATCTTAGATTCGCATTGAGGGCATCTCCCTCCATGCTAGGTGTGACCACAATATTGGTTAAATAGTAGAACTGTTCGGATCAATGGTTGAACTGGATAAGCAAACTTTGGATGGGTCTCGCCTGCCAGCCCAACTGGAAGACACCTATGCATTTCAACAGCAGGTCTCAGGTTCAAGTGCTAAGGAGGCACACTAACCCCACTGGTGGGTGGGTGCACAATGTGACTAATCAACTAGGTGTGTTGCCCAGCTAACAGGGTGGGTGCGTTGCATGACTGTTAGAACTGAAAATGCTGCAATGACATTTTTTGTGTATTGTTGCTTTAGGATTCTGAATAATAGAAACATTCATTGACAATCAAAAGCATTCACAAAAAGTACACAAGAAGAGGCATCGCAAGGCGAATTTTGTTCGAGAGATTCTGAGATCTTGTACATTCTAGGTCGTGATCTGGCACGAGCCCTTAATTACATCGAATAATCGATGACCCTTGATTATAAGGCAGAAGACTAGTCAGCAGGGACTATGGTCATAGAGTTTGTGGTCATAGAGACTTGTATTTGTTTTACTATGGACTGAACTATCTTTGTATTAGTTAGATGTCTATGTCCCATGTTTTGACCGGAGATTTAGGTTGAGACTATCAAGGTTTATGACTGAGAGGGAAGACTCTGGGCCCGCACCTGTCATGTATGGACAAGTGACCTCAGGAAGTCCAATCTACACTTATGTGTACCTGAGTAGCCCAACCGACAGATGCCGTTCGAATGGGTAGGGCATCGACTGTTGTGTTGTGGCAGTTCATAGCAATTGTTTTGTAGAGAATTTGAACTCTTTGATATGGTTTATCATGATAACCATAATCCTGTTTGTCTAGCTTTTGACCTTAATCAGGGTCATATCTTATAGTACATGTGAATAATGATATATTTGCATAATTCTGGATGCTGGCGGCTTCTTTCCGAGAAGTTATTTCACATATCGCATTGAATCGGTTCAAACCATGAGGATACACAATTTTGCTTATTTAAGGATCCCGGAATGTTCGTTTGACCATTTCATTGTATCTGGAACGCTTGAAATACCCAAAATAGGCTCAAACGAGGCCTGAAAACACTTAACATTCAGTCTGGCGCGCCCGTAAACGTTTTTTGTAATTGGCTGATTTTTGGGTGCGTACGACCTAATTTATGGGTGCGTGGGCTCCAACACACCTTTAAATTAGTGATCTAATTTTTGACAAATTTATGGATGCGTGAGGCATTTCTCGGGTGCCTGGGACTCCAATAGTAAAATTCGAATTACATCAAATTTATGGACGCGTGGGTCATTTTTTGGGTGCGTGGGAGTCTGACACACTTGTCCAATTCATTATTTTACGGATACGTGCCCACACTTATGAATTTTCAGAATCCGGACCTGTGGTAGTCGGAGTAAGCTTCTGATGGGTGATGCCAGGTGATCGGAAAGGGATTCTGGTGACCGAAAAAGGTTTCTGGTGATCGAAAAGGGATTCCGACGAGGGTTTTCGGCGGGGATCTCAATTACCCAAGGGGTAATAGCTCTCTCTCTCTCTCTCTCCCTCTCTCTTTTGAAAATGTAGAAATGAATAGTCGGACGGGGTATTTATACCCGAAAATACCGGAACTCGATCAATGAGTGTTTGTCACGTCCCACGCACCTAAAAAATACCTCCAACACACCCCAAAATCGATGCGTGGAGGTCCAACGCACCCTTAAACAGTTTTTAAAATTTGTTGAATTTTTTGGTGTATGGGACCTTATTTTTTAGGTGCTTGGAACTCCATGCACCTAAAAATGAGATCCTGAAATTTGTTGAATTTATGGGTGCGTGGGACCATTTTTGGTGTGTGGGACCTGAATTTATGGACGCATGGGACCTCTAAATATCCATCAATCACTTCTGGTTTGTGCTGAATTTATGGGTGCGTGGACCCATTTTTGGGGTGCGTGGGACACCAATACACCCTTGAAGCATTTATCTGATTTTGATGAATTTTCGAGTGCGTGGGACCCAAATTTATGGGTGCGCGGGAGTCCAATGCATCCATAAATGAATTTCTGATTTTGCTGATTTTATGGGTGCGCGGGAGTCCAATGCATCCATAAATGAATTTCTGATTTTGCTGATTTTATGGGTGCGTGGACCCATTTTATGGATGCATGGGACTCCAATACATCCATATATGAGTTTGTGATTTTGATGAATTTTCGGGTGCGTGGGTACCCAAATTTATGGGTGGGTTGATGAACTTTTGAACGCTCCAAATTGGGTTTTGAATTTTGATGGGTTTGTGGGGCCCGCTTGATGATGAAATCACATGCACTGTTCACCATAATTCATAATGAAGATATCAACTTGATTTCGGATGGTTCCGATCATGGTGATTCGCGGGGCCTGTTGAGCTCTTAATTGTGCATATTCTAACCCCAATTCATCACTCATTGTGCGAGGTTTGCATGGTTTATAGACGAATCTAATGCGTGTTTTGTGATTGCAGGTTTGAGAGTGGACTCCGCCTTTTTGAGGATGAAGAGAGCTTATTTAGGACCTTGGATGAAGACCTAAAGGTGGGCCAAAGGAAGAAAGAAGCAAAGAAAGAAGAGAGTAGAAGAAAGAAAGGAAGAAAAGAAGAAGCAATAGAAGCCGACCGGTCTAGACCGGTCGGCCAAGGGAGCCTGACCGGTCTTGACCGGTCAGCCATGGCTGCTGGAGGGCTGCTAAAGACATCCGACCGGTCTTGACCGGTCGGCCCTACCTTCTTGGGCAATGCTGAAGACGTCCGACCGGTCTTGACCGGTCGGACATGGTTGCTGGATCAATAATGAATAAGCCTGACCGGTCTTGACCGGTCGGCCATGCTTGCTGGAGTCATGCTGAAGAGGCCAGACCAGTCGTGACCGGTCGGTCAGCCCAGTCCGACCGGTCCAGACCGGTCTGCCAAGCAGAATTTCAAAAGTTTCTATTCTAAGTCCGATTTTCTCTGCGCAATGCGTAACTTTTACGCAGTCTCTTGATCTTTCTGAAGTTGTGGAGCCTTCCTACTATAAAAGGACACCTAGGGATCGTTCCTAGGGTATCTAAGAAGGGTTAAAGCAAGCTTGGAGGCGACGGAAGTGAATTTTGGAGTTCCACAACTCCTTGGAGTTTGTTTTTGCTGTTTTTATGAATTTTGTAGTTGTTTCATGTTTCCTTGGATCATGAGCAGCTAAACCTCTTAGCTAGGGCTAAGAGGTGAAGCTTGTAGTGGATCCAAGATGTTTCAATTCGTAGCTAGTTGGTTTTAAGTATGGAATTCATGATTATGAACTATGGTTTGAAGTTTATACAAGTTTTTGAGTAGTTTTTCTTAGTCTTATGATGACTAATGGATGTTTGGGAGAATTACATAATTGCTTAATTGGTTTATGACGGTCTAGACCTGTATGATCCGAGGAATCAGAGTGCGCTCTAGTATTATGATCTTCATGAAGGGATTTCCTACCAAAGTTCTACTTTTCTGATATTTTGTAATATGTATGGACTGTGCATGTGATTTGAATCAAGTTCAAATCCTGATCTAGCCTTGTCTTGTGACAGGACTTGAGGATGGTTATGATTGTGAACTAGACCTTTTGGAAAGGGGAATGACCTATGCAATTGAGCATGCTCAGCTCAGCCTACATTGAGTGAATTCTATGCATAGCACTTACATATTACAGATTGTTTGGTTTAACAGCTCTATCATCCGACTAGATAAACCTTAATGTCGATTCTAGTTGAGAGAATGAGAAACCACAGCGGATTGAACATCAAGGATTGCTACAAGTGGATCCTTGAACCCCTAGTGCCTTTTTATAATTGTCTACATTCAAATTAGTTTAAAACTGTTATTCACATCAATTCTATTCAAAATCTGATTATTAGCTTTCAATAGACACTTTTGGATGTGTTTGTGGAATCCTACATAAGTCCCTGTGAATCGACCTCGGTCTTACCGAGTTTATTACTACATCGCAACCCTACACTTGGGGAAGCGAACAAGTTTTTGGCGCCGTTGACGGGGAATTTTTGACGGTTTTTCACAAATTTCTGAAATTAGTATCTATTTAGGATTTTTTAAGATTTTAGGACTAACTTAGTTTGTTTATTTAATTTTTTTCAGGGATTTCTAGGAAGCTGAAGAAGATACAAGGATTTCAAGTGCTGAATCAGGTTCTATCTTTCTAAACCTTACTCTTCTCCTTCTCCTATTCATTCCTATCTTATTCATCTCTTGTAGAGTGGGTGGAGACTCCTTTTGGATCTCTGAAAGGTCGACCTTTTTGCCACCTGGATTCCTATTGGTCAGCTCTGCCGTCTTGGATCACCTTGTGCTCAGAGATTTCTTTTCTCATCTCTACTCCTCTTTCTCCTTTTTCTGCACTTTTTCTCAAAAGATTCAAAGAGTGGGTGGGGAGTTCTCTGATCCCCTATTGACCAGGAGAAATCGGTCTCTATCCTTGCTTCTGGCTTAGCCATTGCAAGACACCTTGTGCTTCGGTCTTAGAGAAAAGTAAAGAAAGGGAGGAAGAATTCTTCTTTCTCTTTGTTTCTTATTTTTTTGGTTTTGCATGCCACATTGGGCTCGGGATTCCAATAACCGACTCATACATGAAGGGGGGATAGTAGAAGGAATTGACAGAGACCCACGTGCAAGGAGACATCTAAACTCTCCAATTTTGTCTAAAAATATGGCTGTAAATCAACCTAATCCGGGCCAAAACTAAACTGAAACAGGGGAGAATGTGGTTGAGAATGTTCCCCGACCTAGGACTTTACGTGATTTCTTGCAACCCGCAAGAGCGAGCACTCCCTCATGCATAGTTTTTCCACAAAATGCAGGGAATGTGGATTTGAAACCGGGAGTGATTCAACTTCTCCCTAAATTCCATGGTTTAGACAGTGAAAGTGCCTATCAACACCTTAAGGAGTTTGATGAGGTAATCACCACCATGCACTTTGCAACTGTTACTGAAGATGTAGTAAGACTCAAATTCTTCCCTTTCACTCTTAAGGATAAAGCCAAGGGTTGGCTTTATGCATTGAGGCCAAGATCAATTGGTGCATGGACTGATATGCACAGAGAATTTATAAAAAAATTCTTCCCTACTCATAAAACGAACATGTTAAAGTGCCTTATCATGAACTTTGCCCAAAAGGAAGATGAAACCTTCTTCCAATGTTAGGAGAGGTTTAAGGAGTTATTAAATGCATGCCCACATCATGGCTATGAAATTTGGCGGGTTATAAGCTTTTTCTATGAAGGACTGACTTCACCCATGCGCTAATTTGTAGAGATGATGTGTAACGGGGAGTTCATGAATAAGGAAGCTGATGAAGCATGGGATTATTTGGAAGAATTGGCTGAGAATGCATAGGCTTGGGACACATCGAAACCAACTAATTCCAAGACTGGCCCACAAAAGGAAAAGGGGGGAATGTATGTCTTATCAGAGGAAGATAGCATAAGTGCACGGTTGGCTAGCCTCACAAGAAAGGTTGAAGCCATGGAATTAAGGAAAGGAGAAACAATCAACTCCACTGACGTTGAAACTGTTTGTGGAATTTGTGCTGGAACTCAACATACTACACAAGATTGTTCCACAATTTCGGCAGTTCAATGTATCTTACAAGAACAAACAAATGCCATAAACAGTTATCAACAGCAATTTGGTGCTCCAAACTCAAACACGTTTAATCCTAATTGGAAGAACCATCCCAACTTCAGTTGGAGGAATGGACCCACTGCAAATGCAAACAACACTCCAAAAGTATCACTAGAGGAGATGTTGGGTGCATTCGTATCGGTCCAAGCTGAGTATAATAAGACAAATTCTCTCAAAATAGATGGGTTCATGCAAGAGCAATTGAAATTCAATCAAAATTCAACTCAAGCCATCAATGAATTGAAAACATCTCTGGCTAGAGTTGAATCTCACCTTAGTGTTAGAGAGAAGGGCACAGTTCCTGCCCAACCTCTTCCTAACCCAAGGACCCAGTATGAGATACAAGATGCAAGCTCATCCTCCCACCATACGGAACATGTCCAAGCTATCACCACTTTGAGAAGTGGGAAAGAAATTGACAAATCTAATCCGGTGAAGGCCCCAAAGCCTAAGGATCCGGAAATTCCCAAAGAGGATGATAGCCCAAACAATATTCCACAAGAGAAAGAACCGGAAAGACAATACAAGCCGGTTGCCCAATTTCCATAAAGGTTGATTTCAACTAAACCTTTAGATAAAAATCTGGAGATTTTAGAAGTTTTCAAGCAGGTGAAGATCAACATCCCGTTGTTAGATGCAATAAAACAAATACCATCGTATGCAAAATTTCTAAAGGAGTTGTGTACAGTCAAAAGGAAACACAATGTTCACAACAAAGTACTTTTGACCGAGAACTTGAGCGCCATCATCAAACAAGAGGTGCCCCAAAAATACAAGGATCCGGGTAGTCCAACCATCTCATGCATCATAGGAGACTACCGGATTAAACAAGCCCTACTCGACTTGGGGGCAAGTGTGAATCTCATTCCATACTCGGTCTACAAGCAACTTGGGTTAGGTGAATTAAAACCGACCAAAACCACACTCCAACTTACTGATAGATCCATCCGTATACCGAGAGGAATGATAGAGGATGTTCTAGTCCAAGTTGATAAATTCTACTACCCAGTAGACTTTATTGTCTTAGACACACATCCCGTGATTGGCACTGGTGCTCAAATTCCCGTCATACTTGGATGACCGTTTCTAGCTACCTCAAATGCCATCATCAATTGTAGAAACGGACTTGTACAAATGTCCTTTGGAAATATGACCCTTGAGCTTAACATATTTTATTTATGCAAACAACCACGGGAAGTTGATGATGATGTCCACGAATAAAACATGATCGAATCATTCGTGGAGGATACAGTCCCCTTATCACTATTTTCCGACCCTTTGGAGGCATGTGTGGCCCATTCTCATGAGACAAATGATGACATGATACAAGAGATGGATGCCATGCTAGAGATGATGCCAGTGCTTGATAATAAAAGATGGAGGGCCCTATTTGAGCCTTTGCCTGTAAACGAGAACAAGGCCCTCCCATCCAACATCAAGGCACCAACACTCGACCTAAAACCATTACCAAGTGAGCTGAAATATGTGTATTTAGGTCGAGATGAGACATACCCAGTGGTGATTTCTTCCCACTTGGATGAGGAACAAGAGAGTAGGCTAGTAGCCACTCTATTAGAGCACAAAAGTGCCATTGGATGGTCAATTGCGGATCTCAAAGGCATAGACCCACTGATTTGTACTCATCGCATACACCTTGAGGAGAATGCGAAGACATCTCGGCAACCACAAAGACGACTAAATCCAAACATGAAGGATGTGGTTAAGGCCGAAGTGGTGAAACTATTGGATGTAGGTATCATTTACCCAATATCCGATAGCCAATGGGTGAGCCCAACTCAAGTGGTGCCTAAGAAATCCGGAATAACCATCGTAGCCAATGCCAATAATGAACTCGTGCCAACCAGAGTCACTACCGGTTGGAGAATGTGCATTGACTACAGGAAGCTAAACACTGTCACAAGGAAAGACCACTTCCTCCTACCATTTGTTGATCAAATTTTAGAACGATTGGCGGGTCATTCCCACTTTTGCTTCCTTGATGGCTATTCAGGGTACAACCAAATAGAAATTGCCCGTGAAGACCAAGAAAAGACTACATTCACATGTCCATTCGGCACTTTCGCCTACTGACGGATGCCATTTGGACTATGTAATGCCCCTACCACCTTTCAGCGTTGTATGATGAGTATCTTTTCTCACATGGTGGGGACCATTCTCGAAGTCTTCATGGATGATTTTTCCGTATTTGGTTGCAGCTTTGATGAGTGCCTTGAGCACTTGAAGTCTGTGCTGAAAAGATGTGAAGAGAAGAACCTTGTGCTCAATTGGGAGAAGTGTCACTTCATGGTTCAAAAGGGAATTGTACTTGGTCACATCGTTTCACAAAATGGAATCGAGGTGGACAAGGCGAAAATTGATCTTATCTCTAACCTTCCACCACCCAAAATCATACGAGATGTACAGTCCTTTTTAGGACACGCAGGATTTTACAGAAGGTTCATAAAGGATTTCAGTTCACTCTCTCGCCCTTTATGTAACCTACTTCAAAAGGAAAATTCATTCGAGTGGAATGAAGAATGTCAGAAGGCCTTTACCACCCTTAAAGGTATGTTGACATGTGCGCCCATAATGCAACCACCTGATTGAAGCATTCCTTTTGAGATTATGTGCGATGCCAGTGACTATGCTATTGGGGCCGTGTTAGGTCAAAGAAAAGAGAAAAAGCCATGTGTCATCTACTATGCAAGTAGAACCCTAAACTCAGCCCAAGCAAACTACACCACTACTGAAAAAGAACTTTTAGCCATAGTTTTTGCCTTGGACAAGTTTAGGTCCTACTTGATTGGATCCAAGATCATTATATTCACTGACCATGCCGCGCTTAAGTATCTTCTTTCTAAGAAAGATGCTAAACCACGGTTGTTAAGATGGATCCTTCTACTCCAGGAATTCGACATAGAGATACGTGATAAGAAAGGAGTAGAGAATGTAGTAGCTGACCACCTCTTTCGACTTGTCCTCACTGATTCCCCTGAAACGATTGCAATCAATGACATGTTCCCTGATGAACAACTTTTTGCTGTTTCCCAATTGCCATGGTATGCGGACATTGCTAACTATCTTGCTACAGGTACAATTCCTACATATTGGAAGAAGCAAGATAAGGATAAATTCTTCACAGAGGTGCGGAAATTCCTATGGGACGACCCATACTTATTCAAGTATTGTCCCGATCAAATCATAATGAGATGTGTGCCGGATGAGGAACAACAAAGTATCATCTCCTTCTGTCATTCTCAGGCATGTGGTGGCCACTTTTCGGCTAAAAAGACCACAGCGAAAATTCTGCAATGTGGGTTTTATTGGCCCACCATGTTCAAAGATACACATGAGTTTTGCAAAGCATGTGAACCTTGTCAGAAATTAGGAGGAATCTCCCGTAGAAATATGATGCCACTCAATCCCATCTTAATAATCGAAATTTTTTATTGTTGGGGCATCGATTTCATGGGCCCATTCCCATCTTCTTTTGGAAACTTATACATCCTGCTTGCCATTGATTATGTTTCCAAATGGGTCGAGGCCATCCCTTGCCGAAACAATGACCATAAAACGGTCATTCATTTTTTAAAAGAGAATATTCTTTCTTGGTTTGGAACGCCTCGAGTCATTATAAGTGATGGAGGGTCTCACTTTTTGCAATCGCCCTTTTGAAACCTTAATGAAGAAATATGGTGTAACACACAAAGTGAGCACTCCCTATCACCCACAAACTAGTGGACAAGCTGAGATATCCAATAGGGAGATTAAACACATTTTGGAGAAAATGGTGAACCCCGATCGCAAGGATTGGTCACTTCGGCTTACCGATGCGCTTTGGGCTTACCATACTGCTTTCAAAACCCCTATTGGAATGTCTCCCTATAGACTTGTCTATGGGAAGGCTTGTCACTTGCCTGTGGAATTGGAACATAGGGCATATTGGGCTATTAAGAAGATGAATTTCAATTCTGACAAGGCAAGCTCGTTACACAACCTACAGTTGAATGAACTTGTAGAAATCCAGAATGAGGCTTATGAGAATGCGAGAATTTACAAGGACAAGACGAAGATATTCCATGATAAGAATATTCTTCGCAAGACATTCATGATCAATCAAAAAGTCCTCATGTATAATTCTCGCTTACATCTATTTCCGAGAAAATTGAGATCTCGATGGACCGGTCCCTACATTGTGCAAACTGTCTATCCATATGGGACTGTCGAGCTGTTAAATCCGAGGAACGGCAACATTTTTAAGGCGAATGGGCAGCGAGTAAAGTCGTTCTTTGAGAAATTTCCTTCAGAAGGTATGTCCATACCTCTGAATGATCCTGTGTATCAGGATGATTGATCTCCTAGTCTGATGGACGTATAGAGTAGTTAGGATTAGGATTTTACTGCTTTTGTTTTCTTTTTCATAGGTTTGTTAGAAGGAGGAAGATTTCCACTTTTCACTCTCTCAGGTACTATAACTCCTCATTCCCTTTTATTTTCAAATTGCTCTCATGTTTTTCTCATTGCACAACTTTTACATTGAGGACAATGCAAGATTTGGTTGGGGGGTGTAGGATCACTTGGATGAATCCAACGTTTTACAACATTTCAAGTAATTATGTGGAAATTTTTCGATTTTTCAAAAATTCGAAACTCTTTTGGAAAACACCGGTTCTATGCATTCAAGTTGATATGAGCGTAAGAGGAGGAGATATGAAGTGTATGGGGCTGGATGTCTGGAATCTCTCATAGCATAATGGTTTTATATGTGAACTCCCCTATTTTTGTGATTGATAGAAAATCTGAACACTTTTACACCTAGTTCACGTTACACGATTTTCATGAGTTGAAGGGATTATGTGATTTATGGATTAGCTAGACTTTGAATTAAGGTGTTGAGAAATTAGGCCGGGGTACTTTGTCCATCCTTGTCCATGGGAAAATGATGAAAGATATGGATTTTCAAAAATCCTATCTAAACTAAAAGAAAAGGAAAAGGAAGGATGAAATTGGGAATGATGGAAAATTGGTGGAAAATTCCGATTAGGGCTACCTACTACCAACCAGGGGGATGGTCTACCCATAACCAAAGCCGAAAATGGGACGTAGTGTGAAAGTCATCGGAAGGACGGTAAGGCAAATTCTTGTCATTGGCTTGATGTGACTCTATGTACCTTGAGTTCTATAGTCTACATGATCTATGAAGAAGATAATCCTAGAAACTCGTGAGATGAATTTTCACTACCCACACTAGGTTGAATTTGTTCAAGTCCTTCTATTTATCAACCAATCAGCGGGAATTTCATATGAATGCTTATTATGTCTTGAGAGTTTTTGGTTTCAACCTTTGTCGCCTAATATTTCTGAATCTTGCGCTTATGTACCTTGGAATGTATAGAATCATGGTTTCAGAAGGAGAGTTGAGTTTTTGAAGAATAGAATTGGTTTCACGCAGGTTTTGCTCGGGACTAGCAAAATGCTGGTTGGGGGGTGTGTTGAGCACTTAATTGTGCATATTCTAATCCCAATTCATCACTCATTGTGCGAGGTTTGCATGGTTTATAGACGAATCTAATGCGTGTTTTGTGATTGCAAGTTTGAGAGTGGACTCCGACTTTTTGAGGATGAAGAGAGCTTGTTTAGGACCTTGGATGAAGACCTAAAGGTGGGCCGAAGGAAGAAAGAAGCAAAGAAAGAAGAGAGTAGAAGAAAGAAAGGAAGAAAAGAAGAAGCAACAGAAGCCGACCGGTCTAGACCGGTCGGCCAAGGGAGCCTGACCGGTCTTGACCGGTCAGCCATGGCTGCTGGAGGGCTGCTGAAGACATCCGACCGGTCTTGACCGGTCGGCCCTACCTACTTGGGCAATGCTGAAGACGTCCGACCGGTCAAGATCGGTCGGACATGGTTGCTGGATCAATAATGAATAAGTCCGACCGGTCTTGACCGGTCGGCCATGCTTCCTAGAGTCATGCTGAAGAGGCCAGACCGGTCGATCAGCCCAGTCCGACCGGTCCAGACCGGTCGGCCAAGCAGATTTTCGAAAGTTTCTATTCTAAGTCCGATTTTCTCTGCGCACTGCGTAACTTTTACGCAGTCTCTCGATCTTTCTGAAGTTGTGGAGCCTTCCTACTATAAAAGGACACCTAGGGATCATTCCTAGGGTATCTAAGAAGGGTTGAAGTAAGCTTGGAGGCGACAGAAGTGAATTTTGGAGTTCCACAACTCCTTGGAGTTTGTTTTTGCTGTTTTTATGAATTTTGTAGTTGTTTCATGTTTCTTTGGATCATGAGCAGCTAAACCTCTTAGCTAGGGCTAAGAGGTGAAGCTTGTAGTGGATCCAAGATGTTTCAATTCGTAGCTAGTTGGTTTTAAGTATGAAATTCATGATTATGAACTATGGTTTGAAGTTTATACAAGTTTTTGAGTAGTTTTTCTTAGTCTTATGATGACTCATGGATGGTTGGGAGAATTACTTAATTGCTTAATTGGTTTGTGACGGTCTAGACCTGTATGATCCGAGGAATCGGAGTGCGCTCTAGTACTATGATCTTCATGAAGGGATTTCCTACCAAAGTTCTACTTTTCTGATTTTTTGTAATATGTATGGACTGTACATGTGATTTAAATCAAGTTCAAATCCTGATCTAGCCTTGTCTTGTGACAGGACTTGAGGATGGTTATGATTGTGAACTAGACCTTTTGGAAAGGGGAATGACCTATGCAATTGAGCATGCTCAGCTCAGCCTACATTGAGTGAATTCTATGCATAGCACTTACATATTATAGATTGTTTGGTTTAACAGCTCTATCATCCGACTAGATAGACCTTAATGTCGATTCTAGTTGAGAGAATAAGAAACCACAGCGGATTGAACATCAAGGATTGCTACAAGTGGATCCTTAAACCCCTAGTGCCTTTTTATAATTGTCTACATTCAAATTAGTTTAAAACTGTTATTCACATCAATTCTATTCAAAATCTGATTATTAGCTTTCAATAGACACTTTTGGATGTGTTTGTGGAATCCTACGTAAGTCCCTGTGGATCGACCTCGGTCTTACCGATTTTATTACTACATCGCAACCCTACACTTGGGGAAGCGAACAGGGCCCACCAGAGATTTCAGCCAAAATTGGCTAAAGGAATTTTTGTAAATCTCCGTTTTACGTGTATTTAGAGTGTATTTTGTGAATTCTTTTGGAGATGCGTGGCCATCCTGTTTGTTTTGAGGGTCCTTACATTTTAGGACCCAAAAATGACTAACTTAAAAAAAGAAAACTTGTTGTGACAACTTCATTGGAAGAAGCTAATATGTAAATCTAAGCAGACACAATGAAACATAAGTAATGGAGGGGATTTTAGAGGGTGGTCTCAGCCTCTCAACACGATTCAGAGAGAGTCCCCAAATTTAATTGATCTAATGTCAGACTTCGAAGAAAACAATCGATTATTAAGGTTAGCGAGATTGTTTCATTTTCCCCTTTCTACAGGAATGAAAGTTTGAAATTGTGGGTCGACTTGAGATATGATTCAAAATTCATTCTCAAGGCAAAAAGAAAGATAGAAGTAATCTTAAAGGAATGATAGACATCAGAAGGAAGAGTCTCAAATAGGTGAGAACTAGAAAGAGGGCCACTATTACAAGATGGGTCTTAAACGAGTCACGCGATCTCTTGGAATGTGAGGGGAGTGGGCAATGCTCATACGAGAAGTCATTTGAAGCGATTGGTGAAGAAACACCAAGTAGACCTCCTTTTCCTACATGAACCTATGGTAAATGAAAATAAAGCTCCAGCCAATGCAAGAATGCTTAGATTCCTAATTTTTTTAGTAGAGAGCATTACTAAGGAAAGATTTGGGTCTTATACAAGACTTTATACTCGTTTTCTACGATCTCGTCTACTAGGCAATGTGTCATTGTCATAATTACTCTCCAAGACACTCAGGTTGAAGTCTTTGTTTCTGTGGTGTATGCTTCTTGTGATAAAAACAATAGAAGAGCTTTGTGGGAGGATTTGTGAGCTACTCGGAGAAATATCTCGGGTCCTTGGCTCTTATGTGGGGATTTCAATGTTACAACTAATGATGATGAATGATTGGGAGGACATCCTGCAATTGCAACGACCATGGATAAATTTTGTGATACTGTTAATGATTGTAGCCTTTTGGATGCAGGCTTTCAGGATCCGATTACACCTAGTGTAATAGCAAAGTAAGGACAGATCGATGATAGGCCAGACTAGATGGGCTGTTGTTTAATGCTGATTGGTTGTGCATGTTCCCTTCCTCTGTTACCCATCATCTCAGAAGACTTCATTCGGATCATTCTCCGCTTCTTATCAAGTTATTAGAGGACTTGTAATGTTTTCCAAAATAGTTAAGATTCTAGTGGATGTGGTCCACATATGTTCCTTCCTCAAGTTAAGGATAGTTAGGAAACGGAGATTGTAGCTACTCCAATGTATCGCCTTCTCTTGAAGATGAGGAGGCTTGAGGGAGCCCTTAAGGTTTAAAATAAGAATTCCTTTGGCTATATCTTTGCCAACATCCTGTGACTTGAAGAAGATATGAATGTGGCTTAATTCAACCTCCTTAATTCTCATTCAGAAGAAGATAGAATCAAGTTGATTGATACAAAGGATGCTTTGGCAAAGGTACAACTTTAGGAAGAGATCTTCTGGAAGTATAAGTCGAGAATTTCCTGGCTAGAAGAAGGTGACCGAAACACAAGATTCTTTCACGACTCCATCCTAGAGCAAAAAAGGAAAGCACCAATTATGAAATCAAGCTAGAATCTGACTCTTCTATAGAGTCAATCGATGAAATTGAGTTGGAGGTTGTTCGTTACTTTAAACACCTCTTCACTTCCGAAGGATGTAGCATAAAAGACGCACTACTAGTAGTCATCCCTCCTTTAGTGACTGGATCGGATGAATTCCATGCTTATGACCACTACTCGTGAAGAAGTTAATAGTGGGATGTTATGCCCTTCCGCTCGATAGCACACCTAGCCCGAATGGTTTTTTAGGGGCAATTTTTTCTTCTTGTTGGGACATCATTGGAGAAGATGCATGTTTATAGTCTAGCATGTGAATTCTTTTGGGGTGAGCCGATTTCGAGATCTTTTCTCTGCACTACTGTAAGTCTAATTCCCAAGAAGTCCAAACCTAGATTTTTTAGAGGACTTCAAATCCATCATGTTTTGCAACTACATCTACAAGATCTTCTCCAAAGTTGTAGCTAATAGGTTGTCTATCATCCTCCACCACATCATTTCAAAAGAGAAAGGAGCTTTCCTTCAAGGGAGAATGATAGCAGAAAATATCTCAATTACTAGAGAGATGGTCCATGAGCTAGATAGAAAAGCCCGTGGAGGGAATATCATCATCAAGCTTGATATGGAGAAAGCGTATGATCACCTTGAATGGTTGCTCATTGTCAAAGTTCTTTAGAAATTTAATTTTTCTTGAGAATGGATTCGTTTCGTGCAAAATTGGTGGAAGGGAATCTGGTTATCTATTCTGATAAATGGTAAGCCATCATGTTTTTTTCTCCAATCTAGCAGGGGTATTAGGCAGGGGTATCCTATCACTCCGGCCATCTTCAATTTAGCAATTTGTTGAACCTCCAATTTATACATGATATAGCTCATTACATCACATTATATACATGGTTTACATGTTTAAAAGGCCCATCTAATACATGTTTTATGATTGTAGGAACGAGAGCGACTTCACCCAATTGGAGGCCAAAAAGAGTAGATTTAGGAGCCTTTGAATGAAGGCCCAAGGTGGACCAAAGAAGGAAGAAGAAAGAGGGAGAAAAGAGAAGAAAGAAAGGAAGAAAAAGAAGAAAGAAAAGAGGTCTGACCGATCGGCCAACTTGCCAGCCACCTTAGAAGCTTGCTGGATGAAGAACCAAGTTGGTCCGACCGGTCAAGACCGGTCGGCCACTGGATCGGTCACCTTTCGTGCACGCTGGACTCAAAACAGACTAGTCCGATCGGTCAAGACCGGTCGGCCTTGTGTAAACAACAACATTTTATTTTGGGATCCGAGATTTTTGCGCAAGTGCGTAAGGTTACGCAAATTCTAAAAGATTCCTGACGTAATAGAGCTTCTCCACTATAAAAGGACACCTACGATCTCTTCTTAGGGTATCATAGAAGTTGAGGAACTTCGTGGGAAGTGAAGGAAGCCGTCGTGGAGCGTTTACAACCTTCCCACATCCGGATTTTTATGCTTTATAGTTTTCTTTTATGAGTTCTAGTTGTAGTATGACAATGCTCGGCTAGAATCTCCCAGCTAAGGTTGAGAGGTGAAGCTTGTAGCCAATTTTATGTTTAATTCAGTTTGATTCAGGTAGCTTCACTTCAAGTTTGAATTTTGAATGTTCTAGTTCTTATAAAGTTGATATTTTTAGAAGTTTAATGAGAGTTCATGTGCTTCGGACATGGATTCCTTGCAATTCTCTGAGATTATCTTGTTTTGCTTGATTAGATTCGAATTATGGTAACCCTTGAGCATGCCATAGACCATAGGCATGGCTGTTACTCTGAAGGCTATAATTTCGAATTCTATATGTGGTTGAATGGGACTAGAACTTGGAAACTCAACTTGAGTGGGATTGAATGTATTTAATGCTTCATCTTCCAACTAGATGAGAGATAGAACTTCAAATCCAGTTGTGTGTTATGCTTGGATTGATTGGATTGGCATGGGATTGTTACAAGTGGATCCTTGAGAGCCTTAGTTCCTTAATTATTGTTTTTCTTAAGTTACTATTTTAAACACAATTCTCTCAATTGAATCCCTTAATTATTGCAATCTTAGTTGCTGGAATAGCTTAGAAGTTGTTCTCTAATTCCCCATGGATCGACCTCGGTCTTACCGAGACTTATTACTACATTGCAGCCTTGCACTTGAGGCAAGCGAACAAGTTTTTGGAGCCGTTGCCGGGGAGTTTACATAACGGTTCTAAATTGTTTTAGTGGCTGTAGAAGTATAAGTTGATAGTTTTTTCTGATTTCCTAGAACTAACCCATTGTTTTGTTTTGTAGGATTTCTTCTCTAGTTTAAGCGAATCGGGTAATATCCTTCTAACTTAGTGCTTTTTGCAGATTTTCAATTTCTAGATTAATTTCAGATTTTTAGGACTTAGGATTAGTTTAGTTGTTAGTTGAGTGGTTTATGTCCCGTTGGGAACGTGACCACTCCAATCATCTCCAATCCAAAGGTGCTCTAGTTGGACCATTGTCAGTCCATAGACGAGTTCGAAAATACCAAGAGCATAGTGATAGCTTGGGGAGTATGAATCAAACACCTATAAGGAATTCCTCCCCCCTACTCCAACTACAAACGCAAATCGAGAGGGAGTAAGAGAGAATGAGGTATATAACATTCCTCCAATGAGATAATTACGTGACTACCTACAACCAGCCGGTGCAACTACACCCTCATGCGTGGTCTTACCACCAACCGGGGGAAACATCGATATAAAGCCAGGTGTGATTCAACTTATACCAAAGTTCCATGGGCTAGACTCTGAAAGCCTATATTTGCACTTTAAGGAATTTGAAGAAGTGGTAGATACCTTGCAATACACTACTGTCTCTGAAGATGCAATTAAACTTAAACTTTTTCCTTTCTCATTAAAAGAAAGAGCCAAGACTTAGCTTCACTCTCTTAGACCACATTCAATAGGTCATGGAACGAGACGACCTGGGAATTCTTGAAAAAGTTCTTCCTGGCTCATAAAACGAACACCCTTCGAAGAGCCATAATGAATTTTTCGGCTAAAGAGAGTGAATCAGTCTTCTAATGTTGGGAAAGGTTTAAAGACCTCCTACTTGCTTGTTCACATCATGGCTACGAAAGTTGGCGAATCATAAACTTCTTCAACGATGGATTGAGTTCCATTATGCGCCAATTAGTAGAGATGATGTGCAACGGCGAGTTTATGAGCAAAAATCCAGATGAAGCTTGGAGTTATTTGGATATATTGGCCGAGAATGCCCAATCATGGGATACCTCAGATAAATCAAATAACCCCAAGCCTACTCAAGAAAAAGAGAAATGACAGATTTATATCCTCAAGGAGGAAGACGATGTGAATGCAAGCTTAGCCAGCCTCACAAGGAAGATTGAGGCCATGGAACTTAGTAAGAGTGGAGTTTTAAAGTCCAATGAAGCTATTGAGACCACGTGTGAGATTTGTTTCACTAATTTACACGCTACGTAAGATTGTCCTACAATTCCTGCATTTCAAGAGGTGTTACATGAACATGCAAATGCTACATATGGTTATCAACAGCCTTTTAATGGACCGATGGGTAATACGTACACTTCTACTTGGAAGAACCACTCAAATTTCAGTTGGAAGAATGCTCTCACGGGCAATCCTACCAACTCTCAAGGAGGGCCACCCATGCAAAATATGGCCCCACCTCAATTCTCAATGGAGGACACCTTAAATGCGTTTATACAAGGGCAAACGCAAATCAATCAAACAAATCAGCAAATGTTCCAAAAGCTTAAAGTCTCGGTTGATGAGATTAAGGGACGCTTGAATGCTAGGGAAGGACCTTTCCAGCCCAACCTCAGCCTAATCCAAAGCAAGTACATGAAGTAAGCATTCCTAATCTCTCCAATCAACATATGGAGCAAGCCAAATCTGCCACCACTCTTAGAAGTGGTAAGCAAATTGACAAATCTATTTCGGTGAAGGCCGACAAGCCTAATGATCCGGTAAATTCTGAGGATGAGGACAGATCCAACTTAGCCCCACAAGAAATGGAACGCGTTTACAAGCCCGTAGCACCATTCCCTTCGAGATTGGTTGCTCCAAAATCTCTCCCAAACTCTCATGACATCTTAGAGAGTTTCAGACAAGTCAAGATCAACATTCCATTGCTTGATGCCATTAAACAAATCCCCTCTTATGCCAAGTTTCTAAAGGACCTATGCACAACTAAAAGCATATATAATGTGCAGCAAAAGGCCTTCTTAAATGAGCAAGTGAGTGCCATTCTCACTCAAAAGACCCCCCCAAAATTCAAAGATCTCGGTAGTCCCACAATCTCATGTATCATTGGAGACTACCGGATTGAGCGTGCATTGCTAGACTTGGGGGCAAGCGTAAACTTAATCCCGTACTCGGTATATGAGCAATTGGGTCTTAGTGAATTAAAACCCACTAAAACCATGTTACAATTTGCAGATAGATCCATTCGTGTACCGAGAGGGATAGTTGAGGATGTGCTAGTCCAAGTTAACAAATTCTACTACCCGGTAGATTTCATCGTCTTGGACACACAACCGGTTATGGATGATAGCACCCAAATACCGGTGATTCTAGGCCACCCCTTCCTTACTACATCAAACGCAATTATAAATTGCTGGAATGGGGTAATGCAATTGTCCTTTGGAAACATGACATTGGAGGTTAAGGTGTTTCATTTGGGTAAAAGGCATAGGGATGATGATGATGTCCATGAGGTTGATATGATTGAATCAATCGTGGAGGAGGAGTTCGCTTTAAATCAGAATTTTGAACCTCTAGATGTTGTTAGCTTCGATCCTTTTGAGGATTGAGATGACAATGATGGCCCCCATGAGGTAAACATGATAGAATCTATGAAAGATGGGGAGTTTTTCCAACACGATCTACCTGGAAGCTTGGGGACATGTTTGACACACTCCAAGGATGAATTCAACTCTATTACTAAGGAGATCTTGGAAGTGTCAATTTCTGAAAATTTATTTGACAAGTCACCAAATTCTGATTTACATAAATTTGTTATGCAAGAATTGGAAGAATTGGTGCTTAACTTGCCTACAGAGAGGCCAATTTCTAAAAGTGTAGAGGTTGAGGACCCACTTCAACCTACACAAAAGTCTGAGAAGGAGGAAGACAAAAAGGGTCCAAATCTAAAAACTTCCTCGATGAGGTCTCCTACACTCTAGAGGAGTGTTTAGCGTATTTTGAAAATTGGGATGATCCCATGATTAAGGACATAGTGCATGCCTTGAAGGAGACCCCTCCGGTGCCTAAAAAGCTTCTTTCCACAGAACGCCAAACTGAAAAATCAATTGTGGAAGCACTGGTGAAATCTGATTTTGTGGAGATCATATCGACTTGTGAAGAAGAAATACAAGTCTCCACATCTCTTTGGGTTGCTCAAACCAAAGAACATAACTTCTGGGATGACCCGTACTTGAATGATTTTTTCCTAGACAAGAAGGAAAGGAGATCCATCTTCAATAATTTCCAACCAATGCAATTCTCTTTTCCTAGTACATGTGACAATTTTATTAAGGAACCTGCTAAAACCTTTCAGTAGGATTTTCAATGGGTTAGAATGATTAATGTCACCAATGTACTTTCCAAAGCAGGATGGTGGATAATTCTACTGAAAAATCTATTACACCACTTGATGATCTTGCTCAACTTTGTCCTTATAGATGTTCTAATGATAATCAATCTCCTAGTCTGATGGAGATCCTCTTTTCGCAAGGACGGGTTAGGTAGATTAGGTTTTGTGTACTTTTCTGTTTTAGTTCTACTGCTTTAGTAGATTTAGTTGTCGGAGTTACAGACTTCCATGATCGACTCTCTCAGGTACTATCGTTCTCACTCTCTTGTATTTTACCATTGCTCTCATGTTCATGCTCATTGCATATCTTTTTACATTGAGGACAATACAAGATTTGGTTGGGGGTGAGATGAGATTCCTCATCTAGCAGTTTGTAACATTTCGAGCAATCTGTTCACTCCCCAAGTGTAAGGTTGCGATATAGTAATAATTCAGAAAGACCTAATATCGTTCCCACAGAGATTTATGAATGGGTATTCTCAGAATTTAACTAAAACAACTAATAACTAAGATTTTATTAAGAACTAATGCTAGAAAATAATGATTTGGGTTTAAATAGTGAATGTGTAAGGTAATATCAATCTAAAAAGGCACTAGAGTGCCAAGGATCTACTTTTGATAAGTTTCAATGCATCAACACAACTAGATCTCACATAACTCAATCAGAATCGAATTCATATCTATATCTGATCGGAATATAAAGCGGTTCAATCAACAATTATCTAAAACAGTTGCTCATTCATTGATTCGATTCCCACAATAATACTCAAGCCTTGGGCACACTCAATTGTGTAGGCCAAGCCTCTTTCCAATCTAGTTGAGATTCACAACCATAGCTTTCATCAAATCCTGTCACTAGACTTGATTACAACTAATGATTAGAACTCTAATTAAATCAAAATCAATCAGCAAACAGCTATTTCAGATTATAATAAAAAGATAAGAACTTTAGTTGAATAAGTTCCCACATGAAGATCGGGCCATTGTACACAAGGCAATCAAAGGGTCTACCATGCCCAGAGTCGATGATAGATCAATGAACTACACAAGCATAACCAATGCTCAGAAGGTAAGCTACCAAGCTTACAATCACTAAGAATCACATGAGCCCGGACTCATCAAGAGATCAAAGTAAAAATCAAACTAGTACTTAATTCAAACTCACATTAACTAGAATTCATCAATTAAATCATAAAAAGGAAACCTAGGTTGCATCAATCCATCAAAAATGAATCAAAAGCTTCACCTCTTAGCCCTAGCTAAGAGGTTTTAGTTCATCTCTAACATCCTTGAACTAGAAGCCTTAAAAACATAAAAACTACTAAAACAAGAAGAAAACTAGAAACTCGAAGTAAAATCTGTCTCCTAAGCAATCCCCACGTCCTAGCATCCTCTGGTATGAAGAGAAGAAGTCCTTTTATAGCTTGGAGGCGTCCATTGCGTAAGAACCTTCCAGATTTCGCGTAAAAGTACGCACTTGCGCAGAGAAATTCGACGCCCGATTTAAAAAGTTGCTGTTTACGCATGGCCGACCGGTCGCACGACCGGTCGGACTGGCCTGTCCGACCGGTCATGACCGGTCGGACTTGTCTGAAAAACTGTCCAGAGAGTTTTGCATTTTCCTGTTGAACGCACGACCGGTCTGAGTGATGCACGACCGGTCGTACGACCTATCTCAACTGGTCCAGTGAGGTTTTACAATGTGGCATCTTCTGTTGTGTAGTCAGACCGGTCGAACGACCGGTCTTGGGCTTTGAACGACCGGTCGTACGACCGGTCTTTAGTACATTCTTCTGCTTTCTTTGCTTTTCTCCTTTGTTTCTTCCTTCCATCCTTTTGCACTTGGTTCTATGATCTTCAATGTATATAAAGTGTTCTATTTAGCCTTGAATCAGTGAAATCTCCATCTTGTTCCTACAATCACAAATCATGCATTAGAGTAGTCATTTAAACATGTAAACCGTGCATAATGAGTGATGAATTGGGGTTAGAATATGCACAATTAAGAGCTCAACACACCCCCCAACCAGCATTTTGCTTGTCCCGAGCAAAACATGTGTAAAACAAGTTTCATTCTCCAAAACCCAACTCTCCTTCAGAAACTATTCTTCTATACATTACAAGACACACAAGCAGTAAAAATCAGAGAAATTAGGTGATAGAGGTTGAAACCTTAAACTCTCAGAACATGATAAGTGTTTATATGAAATTCCCACTGATTGATTGATAAATAGAAGAATTTGAACAAATTCAACCTAGTGTGCATAGTGAAAGTTCATCTCATGAGTTTCCGGGATTATCTTCTTCATAAATCAACTAAACTATAGATCTCAAGGTGCATAGAGCAACAACAAGCCTATGACAGGAATTTTCCTTACCGTCCTTCCGACGACTTTCACACTACGTCCCATTTTCGGCTTTGGTTATGGGTAGACCATCCCCGGTTGGTAGTAGGTAGCCCTAATCGGAATTTTCCACCATTTTCCATCATTCCCAATTTCATCCTTCCTTTTCCTTTTTCTTTTACATTAGATAGGATTTTTAGAAATCCATATCTTTCGTTATTTTCCCATGGACAAGGATGGACAAAGTACCCCGGCTTGGTTTCTCAACACCTCAAATCAAAGTCTAGCTAATCCACAAATCACATAATCCTTTCAAATCATGAAAATCGTGTAATGTGAACTAAGTTTAAAAGTATTCAAATTTTCTATCAATCATAAAAATAGAGGAATTCACATATAAAACCATTATATTAAGAGAAATTCAAAGCTTGCAACATCCCTCACTTTGTATCTCCTTTTCTTATACTTATATCATCTCGAATGCATAGAATAAAAGTTTTCCAAAAGAGTTTTGAATTTTAGAAAAATCGAAAAATTTCTACATCATTGCTCGAAACGTCACAAAAGCTAGTAGATTCATCTAAGGAATCTCTCACCCCCCAACCAAAACTTTACATTGTCCTCAATGTAAGAATGTATACAATGAATGCAACACATGAGAGCAATGCTCAAAACAAAAAGAGAGTGAGAAAGAGAGATATCACCTGAAGCATATATTTCATGGCAAGATTAGCTTTTGGAGATAGATTACTTCACAAATAAATCAACTGATCAAAGCAGATCCTAATGGGAAAGCATTCTAGAAAATCATCATCCGTCAGACTAAGAGGTTAATCCCAACAACTCATCCAAAAGCATAAAGTCAAGCAGAATCATTAGATGGATAAAAAAGTATCCAATATCCTGCTTTACAATATACATGTGTGTAATTGATCCAGATAACCCACTGAAAATCCCAAAAAGGAATTTTAGCGGGTTCCTTAATATTTTCACCACATGTATAAGAGGAGACATCATCATATTTATCAGAAAAAATATGTCTCCATTCAGATTTTCCTGGGCATTGGTATTGCAAATATGGATCATCTCAGGGTTGGTGGAGTTCGGTATGCATGATCCACAAAGGTGTGGAGATATGAATTGAGTTCTCAGCACAACAAGGTGTTGTTTCCACATCCTTCTCTCGGCTAGTGTCATATGCCGATACCGACTCTAAAAGTATGACCATATCCCTTATCATATCATCATTCTTATCAAGGGAGTAAGTCACGTCTTCGTCTAAGTGACCGGAGTAAAAAGGTGAGAGGGACTCATCTTCCACGATAGAATTGATCATGTTTATTTCGTGGGCCTCCTCATCTTCATCCTCATGTTAGTTGTCAATATTGAAAGCATTCAACTCAATCGTCATATTGCCAAAAGACATTTGGATGACCCCACTCCTATAATTGATGATAGCGTTTGATGTAGCTAGGAATCGGCGGCCAAGTATGACAGGAATTTGAGGGCCAATATTAACCATGGGTTGTGTGTCCAAGATAATAAAGTCCACCGGATAGTAGACTTTGTCAACTTGGACAAGTACGTCCTCAATCACCCCTCTCGGAATACGAATCGATCGGTTAGCAAGTTGTAATGTGGTTTTGGTAGGGTTTTAATTCACCTAAACCCAATTATTCATAGACCGAAAAGGGAATTAAGTTTACACTTGCCCCTAGATCAAGTAGAGCATGTTTCACTCGGTAGTCTCCAATCACACATGATATTGTTGGACAACCGGGGTCTTTGTATTTCTTAGGCATCCCGTGGTTGATAATGGCACTTACATTCTCTGTCAAAAATGCCTTCTTTTGCACATGTATTTTTCTTTTAACTGTGCAAAGGTCTTTTAAAAATTTAGCATATGACGGTATTTGTTTAATGGCATCCAATAATAGGATGTTGATTTTGACTTGCTTGAAAACCTCCAAAAATTCCTGATATTTACCTTGAGGTTTAGCTGCAATCAAGCGATGGGGGAATGGAGCAACGGGCCTATATTCTTTCAATGACTCTTTTTCATTCATGGCGGTGCTAGGTCCATCATCCTCTTTGAAAGATACCGGATCATTAGGCGTTGAAACCTTCACCGGATCAGATTTTTCAATAATTTTACCACTTCTAAGAGTGGTGATGGCCTTAGCATGTTCCATGTGTTGGTTAGAAGAACTAGGCACGCTTATTTCGCATTGTGGTTTTGGATTTGGTATGGGTTGGGCTGGAAGAATCCCTTCCCTTGTGTTTAAGCGAGCCTTGATTTCCTCCACCGAATTTTTAAGCTTAAGCATTATCGTATGGTTGGATTGATTTATTTGAGCTTGACCTTCCATGAATGCTTTCAAAGTATCCTCTATAGGCATTTGAGGTGGGGCCATAGGAGTTTGCATTGGGGGCCCCCTTTGAGGATTATTTTGATTAGCCTGTGTTTCATTCACCCAATTGAAGTTAGGGTTGTTTCTCCAAGTAGAATTGTTCGTGTTTGAATATGGAGTACTAAAAGGTCATTGATAACTATTCAAAGCATTCGATTGTTCAAATAAAAGTTCTCGAAACCCATAGATTGTTGGACAATTCGGCGTTTGATGCACATTGGAAGCACAAATACCACAAATAGTTTCAACAGCCCCCCTTTGTTGGGTTGTGTCCACTTTCTTTAGTTCCATCTCCTCGACCTTTCATGTGAGTTTAGCCACTCTAGAACCCAGATCATCTTGCTCATTTAAAACATAAATTTCTCCCTTTTCCTTGGCTTGGGGTTGTTTTGAACTTGTTGGCTTAGATATATCCCATGCTTGTGTGTTTTCAGCCAACATGTCGAAATAATCCCGAGCTTCCTCCGTTTCCTTGTTCATGAACTCCCCATTGCACATCATCTCCACAAATTGGCGCATGGTTGAGTTTAATCCATCATAGAAAAAACTAATCAACCTCCACCGTTCATAGCCATGATGTGGGCATGCGTTTAATAACTCTTATACCTTTCCCAACATTGGAAAAAGGTTTCTTCTTCCTTTTGGGAGAAGTTCATTATGACCCTTCTTAGTACATTGGTTCGATGAGTAAGGGAAGAATTTTTTTAGAAATTCCCTAGTCATCTCAGCCCATGTCCCAATAGACCTTGGCCTTAAGGAATGTAGCCATGATTTGGCATTCTCTTTCAAGGAAAAAGGGAATAATTTTAGTTTTATAGTATCCTTGGTTACATTGTCATAGTTTATTGTGGCAATAACCTCTTCAAATTCCTTAATATGTAAATAAGCGCTTTCAAAGTCGAGTCCATGGAATCTAGGAAGAAGTTGGATCAACCCCGGTTTAAAATCAATATTTCCCACATTGTGAGGGAAAATTATGCAAGAGGGAGTACTCGTCCTAGCTGGTTGTAAATAGTCACGTAAAGTTCTAGGTTGAGGTACATCCCCCACTTCATTCTCATCCAATTCAATAAGGTTTGGGGCTTGATTTTGATGTTGATTAGCCCCTTGATTTGGTTGATTTTCAGCCATCTCTCTAGTAATTTCAGGAAAATTTTGACGCTTTCTAGCACGAGGCTCTCTATCAATCCCTTCAACAATTACTCTGTCATGATTGAGTCGGTTATTAGAATCCCGAGCCCAATGTGGCATGCAAATAAAAAAAGAATGAAACAAAAAGGAAAAAGAATTCATCATTCCTTTCTTTAATCTTCTCTAAGACCGAAGCACAAGGTGTCTTGCAATGGCTAAGCCAGAAGCAAGGATAGAGATCGATTTCTCTTAGTCAATAGGGGTTCAGAGAACTCCCCACCCACTTTTTGAGTCTTTTGAGAAAAGTGCAGAAAAAGAAGAAAGAGGAATAAGATTGAGAAGAGAAATCTCTAAGCACAAGGTGATCCAAGACGGTAGAGCCGACTAATAGGAATCCAGGCGGCTCAAGGCCAACCTATCAGAGATCCAAAAGGAGTCTCCACCCACTCTACAAGAGATGAATATGGTAGGAATGAGTAGGAGAAGAAGAAGAGTAAGGTTAGAATGATAAAACCTGATTTGTGACTTAAGATGCCTACTTCTTCTTCAACTTCCTAAAAATCCCTGAATTATACCTATGTTAGAATCCTCCAAAAATCAAAACAAAGTAAGTCAGTATTTAGAAGAAAACCTACCTTAGAAAGCAAAACAAATCCTAAACCTATCTTAACACAATCTTAACTAAAAGTTATTTTAGAAAATTCTAAAAATACCGCATAGAAATCCCCGGCAGCGGCGCCAAAAACTTGTTCACTCCCCAAGTGTAGGGTTGCAATGTAGTAATAATTCGGAAAGACCGAATATCGTTCCCACAGAGATTTATGAATGGGTATTCTCAGAATTTAACTAAAACAATTGATAATTAAGATTTTATTAAGAACTAAAGCTGAAAAATAATGATTTGGGTTTAAATAGTGAATGTGTAAGGTAATATCGATCTAAAAGGCACTAGAGCGCCAAGGATCTACTTATGATAAGTTTCAATGCATCAACACAACTAGATCTCACATAACTCAATCGGAATCGAATTCATATCTTTATCCAATCGGAATATAGAGCGGTTCAATCAACAATTATCTAAAACAGTTGCTCATTCGTTGATTCGATTCCCACAATAATACTCAAGCCTTGGGCAACTCAATTGTGTAGGCCAAGCCTCTTTTCCAATCTAATTGAGATTCACAACCATAGCTTTCATCAAATCCTGTCACTAGACTTGATTACAACTAATGATTAGAAATCTAATTAAATCAAAATCAATCAGCAAACAGCTATTTCATATTATAATAAAAAGATCAGAACTTTAGTTGAATAAGTTCCCACATGAAGATCGGGCCATTGTACACAAGGCAATCAAAGGGTCTACCATGCCCGTTGTCGATGATAGATCAATGAACTATACAAGCATAACCAATGCTCAGAAGGTAAGCTACCAAGCTTACAATCACTAAGAATCACATGAGCCCGGAGTCATCAATAGATCAAAGTAAAAATCAAACTACTACTTGATTCAAACTCTCATTAACTAAAATTCATCAATTAAATCATAAAAAGGAAACTAGGTTGCATCAATCCATAAAAAATGAATCAAAAGCTTCACCTCTTAGCCCTAGCTAAGAGGTTTTAGTTCATCTCTAACATCCTTGAACTAGAAGCCTCAAAAACATAAAAACTACTAAAACAGGAAGAAAACTAGAAACTCGAAGTAGAATCCGTCTCTTAAGCAATCCCCACGTCCTAGCATGCTTTGGTATGAAGAGAAGAAGTCCTTTTATAGCTTGGAGGCGTCCATTGCGTAAGAACCTTCCAGATTTCGTGTAAAAGTACGCACTTGCGCAGAGAAATTCGGTGCCCGATTTAGAAAGTTGCTGTTTACGCATGGCCGACCGGTCGCACGACCGGTCAGACTGGCCTGACCGACCGGTCACGACCGGTCGGACTTGTCTGAAAAACTGTCTAGAGAGTTTTGCATTTTCCTGTTGAACGCACGACCGGTCGCACGACCGGTCTGAGTGATGCACAACCAGTCGTACGACCTATCTCAACTGGTCCAGTGAGGTTTTACAATGTGGCATCTTCTGTTGTGTAGTCAGACCGGTCGGATGACCGGTCTTGGGCTTTGAACGACCGGTCGTACGACCGATCTTCAGTACATTCTTCTGCTTTCTTTTCTTTTCTCTTTTGCTTCTTCCGTCCATCCTTTTGCACTTGGTTCTGTGATCTTCAATGTATATAAAGTGCTCTATTTGGCCTTGAATAAATGAAATCTCCATCTTGTTCCTACAATTACAAATCATGCATTAGAGTAGTCCTTTAAACATGTAAGCCGTGCATAATGAGTAATGAATTGGGGTTAGAATATGCACAATTAAGAGCTCAACACAATCATATGTGAATTTTTTTCAAATTTTCTAAAAATTCAAAACTCCTTTAGAAAACCTTATTTTATGCATTCGAGATGATACGAGTATAAGAAAAGGAGATACGAAGTGAGTGATGTTGCAAGTTTTGAACTTCTCTTAATATAATGATTTTATATGTGAATTCCCCTTTTTATGTGCTTGATAGAAAAATTTGAACACTTTTACACCTAGTTCACATTACACGATTTTCATGGTTAGAAGGGATTATGTGATTTGTGGATTGGCTAGACTTAGAATTGAGGTGTTGAGAAAACAAGCCGAGGTACTTTGTCCATCCTTGTCCATGGAAAATAACGAAAGATATGGATTTCTAAAAATCCTATCTAATGTAAAAGAAACAGGAAGGAAGGATGAAAATTGGCAATGATGAAGAAAATGGTGGAAAATTCCGAAAAGGGCTACCTATTTACCACCGGGGGATGGTCTACCCGTAACCAAAGCCGAAAATGGGACGTAGTGTGAAAGCCGTCGGAAGGATGGTAAGGCAAATTCCTGTCATAGGCTTGTTGTTGCTCTATGCACCTTGAGATCCATGGTTTACTTGATCTATGAAGAAAATCCTAGAAACTCATGAGATGAACTTTCACTATGCACACTAGGTTGAATTTGTTCGATTTCTTCTATTTTATCAATCAATCAGCGGTGATTTCATATGGACACTTATTATGTTTTGAGAGTTTAAGGTTTCAACTTCTATCACCTCATTTTTCTGAATTTTACACTTGTATGTCTTGGAATGGATAGAAACATAGTTTCTAAAGGAGAGTTGATTTTTGGAGGTTTGAACTTGTTTCACGCATGTTTTGCTCAGGACTAGCAAAAAGCTGGTTGAGGGGTGTGTTAAACCTCCGATTTATACATGATATAGCCCCTACATCACATTATATGCATGGTTTAGATGTTTAAAAGGCCCATCTAATACATGTTTTGTGATTGTAGGAACGAGAGCGACTTCACCTAATTGGAAGCCAAAAAAAGTAGATTTAGGAGCCTTTGAATGAAGGCCCAAGGTGGACCAAAGAAGGAAGAAGAAAGAGCGAGAAAAGAGAAGAAAGAAAGGAAGAAAAAGAAGAAAAAAAAGAGGTCTGACCGGTCATGACCGGTCGGCCAACTCGCCGGCCACCTTGGAAGCTTGCTGGACGAAGGACCAAGTTGGTCCGACCGATCAAGACCGGTCGGCCACTAGGTCGGTCACCTTTCTATGCACGCTGGACTCAAAACAGATTAGTCCGACTGGTCAAGACCGTTCAGGCCAGCCCAGTCCGACCGGTCGGCCTTGTGTAAATAGCAACATTCTATTTCGGGATCCGAGATTTTCTGTGCAAGTGCGTAAGGTTATACAAATTCTGAAAGATTCCGAAGCAATAGAGCTTCTCCACTATAAAAGGACACCTACGATCTCTTCCTAGGGTATCATAGAAGCTGAGGAACTTCGTAGGAAGTGAAGGAGCCGTCGTGGAGCGTTTACAACCCTCCCACATCTGGGTTTTTATGCTTTATAGTTTTCTTTTATGAGTTCTAGTTGTAGTATGACAATGCTCGGCTAGAATCTCTCAGCTAAGGCTGAGAGGTGAAGCTTGTAGCCAATTTCAAGTTTAATTCAGTTTGATTCAAGTAGCTTCACTTCAAGTTCGAATTTTAAATGTTCTAGTTCTTATAAAGTTGATATTTTTAAAAGTTTTATGAGAGTTCATGTGCTTCGGACATGGATTCCTTGCAATTCTCTGAGATTATCTTGTTTTGCTTGATTAGATTCGAATTATGGTAACCCTTGAGCATGCCATAGTCCATAGGCATGGCTGTTACTTCGAAGGCTATAATTTCGAATTCTATATGTGGTTGAATGGGACTAGAACTTGGAAGTTCAACTTGAGTGGGATTGAATGTGTTTAATGCTTTATCTTCTAACTAAATGAGAGATAGAACTTCAAATCTAGTTTTGTGTTATGCTTGGATTGATTGGATTGGCATAGGATTGTTACAAGTGGATCCTTGAAAGCCTTAGTTCCTTAATTATTATTTTTCTTAAGTTACTGTTTTAAACACAATTCTCTCAATTGAATCCCTTAATTATTACAATCTTAGTTGCTGGAATAGCTTAGAAGTTGTTCTCTAATTCCCTGTCGATCGACCTCTGTCTTACCGAGACTTATTACTACATCGTAGCCTTACACTTGAGGCGAGCGAACACAATTGAGGTGCTCAATTAGGGTATTCAATTTTTTATCGAATCTGGAAATTGCCCCCCCCCCCCCCCCCCCCCCCCCCCCTATCCCGTCATTTCCCACTTGCTTTTTGCAGATGACATGATTCTTTTCCTTAATGGTAGGATATCATCAATCTGAGCAATGCTGAACCTCTTATCCAGGTACGAGGAAGCATCAAGGCAGAAAATTAACAAGAGGAAAAGTTGTTTCATCCTTCCCAAGAAAGCGACGACGATTAGAGGGGGAAGATTTAGTCAACTTACCAGTTTCAAGCAGACGTAGCTGCCAATTACCTACTTGGGAATCCCGCTAGTCAAGGGGAGAATCAGAGCAAACTTCTTCATGCTGCTTATGCAAAAATAATTGGAAAAGTATTGGGCTGGAAATCCAAACTTCTTAATGCAGCAAGTAAGATGACTGTCATCAAACATGTCCTTGCCAGCTACCTTCTTCACATTTTATAAGCCTTTAACATCCCCAAAGCCATAATTTTGAAAATGGAAAAGTAATTTGCCATTTTTTTCTAGGGCTCTTCGGAAGGAGGTAAGAAGAGAAACTAGGTGTCTTAGAAACTAATTTGTGTGCCTGTTGACCCATGAATTATGCATATATGAACCCCAATTCATAGCACAATTGCATAGTTTAAGTTGTTAAAGATAAGGACTTATGCTTATTTTTGTATTTGTAGGTAAAAGAGAGAGATGTCATGGATTTAATGTTAATTCTAAGGATTTGGAGTGACTAGAAGACTAAGATTTGATGAGCCAAAGAAGTGGAGAAAAAGCCTTGAAGGAATAAAGTTAAAGACCTAGAATGGCCAGAAAAGTTAAATTGCAGAGCTGCAACGCTAGAAAAGTAAAATGCAGACAGTTCAGCAGATGACCCTACAAAATAGAAAAAATTATAATTTTGGCCTTCGGGCGCTCGAAATTCACAAAAATTTATGTTTCTTGCTGGACATTTTTTGGACATGGCCGGGCGCCCAACCACAATTGGTTGGGCGCCCAATGACCCGTCGGGTGCCAGATAAAGAGGTTCTGGGTGCTCAAAATTCAAAGAAAAGTCACCAAACTCACTACACTAGTTTTATGGTATGGTTGGGCGCTCAACCAACACTCACCGGGCGCCCGATAACCGACATAAGTACGTAAATTCTTACGCAATTTGAGGTGATGGGTGATTTTTTCTATAAAAAGACACCTCCATTCTCTTCCTAAGGCATCTAGCAACGTGGGGAGCAAAGGGATCAAGATATAGGAGTCCTACAACTTCTTCTTCTTCTTCTTCTTCTTTAGTTCTATAGTTCTAGTTTTTATTATTTTCTTTTAGTTAACCTCTTAGCTGGAGTTAAGAGGTAAAATTTGTAGTTAGTTTCAGTACTTAATTCGTTTATGTAAGTACCATTTTCTTATTTATGGATTTTGAACTTCTAGTTTGAATAAAACTTCGATTTTAGATGAATTATGAGAGTTTGTGTGCTCCGGACATGAGTTCCTTGCAATTCTTTGAGATTTCCATTATAGGTTTGTTTGGATTTGAAATGTAGTAACCCTGGAGCATGCCATAATCTCTTGGTATGGCTATTACTTCGAAGGCTACAGGTTCAAGTTCTATATGCTCCATTAGAACTAGAAATCTGATTTTCAGATTTAAGTGGAACTGTTTGTGTTTGAATGCTATATCTTTCAATTAGATGAGAGATAAGACTTTGATTCTAATTATGATTTTGCTTGGATGAATGGATGGCATTGCACTACTACAAGTGGATCCTTAAAGCTCTAGTTTCTCTCTTAAATCTCAAATTTTTCTGTTTTATGTTTATACATTAGTTCTTAAAAATTGATTTCCTAAACTTCTTAGATTCTAATTATTAGAATATTTTAAAGTGTTTACCTCTTTCTTGAGGATCGACCTCGGTTTCACCAAGAATTATTACTACATTACAGCCTTACACTTGAGGAGAGCGAACAAGTTTTTCGTGCCATTGCCGGGGAAAAGGTTAAACGGTTCTAATTGTTCTAGTAGCTCTAGAGTAGTCTTAGTTAGGTGGGATTTTCAGTTTTTCTTGAAGTAGATTTTTTTTTAAATTTTTTTCTAGAGTACTATTTTTTTTTTTTTTGTAGGACTTGTTACTGACATAGTTCTCTCACCCTCGCGGGTAACATCTCCCCTTCTCCCTTCTTTTTGTTCTTTTTTTCTATATTATGTTAGATTTTGACTCCTTTTAATTTCATTAGGCATGATTGGATGGATGGTGCGGATAAGTACCTTTTAGAGGATAAGACACCGGATTATGGGACCTAAACTCATTATGATTACAATACCTCCAAGTATGAGGATATTTATAGGATTCAATCAACCTCCACTACCCCCCAAACGTAGAACACTTCGTGATTACTGTGATATACATGATGAGACGCGGCGTAAGACGATGGGGGAATACCGGAACGAAGCTAAAATATATAATGATCTACCAGGGAAAACACTTCGTGATTATCGGATTGAAAATAACATGACTGTTCCACCAGTTATGATAGGAGGTAGGAATAAGAAAAAGGATTGGGGGAGTAATGACCAACCGGTAAAGACATTACGTGATCACTTGTATGGTTATGCCTATCAACCATCTTATCAATCTTCGCCATATAACACGTATGATCTTCACCGGGAGACTCATCACACCTTTAGTCCAAGGGAAGAACCAACCATGGTCATTAAAAATCGTTCTAAAATGTCTTCCTCTTATGATAACATGTACGTACAAATCTTTGAGGACTTATAGAAAGAATACGAGTACGAGCAATTAATTCAAAACTACTCGCCATCTCTTGAAGATGTTGAGCCCGAAATTGGGGGCATCGAATCAATCCCCTCTAATGAGGAGGATGGAGCTACCCAAGTCCCACCTTCTTCGGATATAATGAATAAACTTCTAGAGGAGATCGATCTTGATGATCCCAATATCATCATCGATTATGGTGAATCCACTATCTCTTTTGGATGTTTTGACCTTAATGATGAAGAGATTTCAATGACGGTTGACGAATCCGAGGAATCCATAAAATCTGAAAGCGATAGAGGGGTTGCCTATAATGAGGGTTCAGTGGATGATTGGGAGCCTATGATTCCTTCTTTCTAATGGCAGAATGTTTATGAATCACCGGAAGATATTCTTGCTTGAGAGCTTGCCGAGGTTAATATTTTTCAGTCACTCCACCAACTCGACATGTTTAATTTCAATGTGGAGAATGAGACTCCCTTGAGTGAAAAATCATATTCTTTGGATGAATGCTTGGCTCACTTTGAAAATTTAAAAGACCCAATTATTCATGAAATTGTTAAAGCCTTGCATACTTTCGACTTGGTGCCTTATACTAGTTATGAGGAACCTAGTTTGGAAGAATTCCACTCTATGGAGGGCGAGTCCCGCACTATCGAAATTGAATTTTTGCACTTACTTAACCAAGATCACGATCCTTCATCCGACTATCTCAATCTCCTAGAAGAATGCTTAGCCCACTCCGATGATTTTGATGATAAGGTGATTAAGGAGTTGGATATTTTGTTAAACTACGGTATCAGTGCCTAAAGAACATCATTCCACTGATTTACATTCTTTACCATTGTTTGTGGAAGCACCATACAATTCTGAAATTGTGGAGGAGATAACATTAACTGAAAAATATTTGATAAATGTCTCCCCACCACCATGGGTTCTTTAGCCCATTGAATATTCTGACTAGGAGGACCCATTTTTAATCAATCATAACCTAGCTTAGAATTCAAGGAGGTATCTTTTCGCAGCTCTTACCTCCTCCTCTCATGCATGTGGTGTGCATTACAATTGGACTTCAATGATGAAAAGCACCTATGTCTACTGTCGAGCAGGACTTTGGATGCTCCTCATGAGAAATTTGTTGAAATTCATGAAGATCTTGCTCAAATTTGATCATATAGTCGATCGGACTAATAAAAGGTTAGGTAGGTGGGTATGATTTATTTTTCTATATTTAGGATTGAATAAGTCTCATGGAGACATGGAAGATGGTAGAATTGATTAACTTGCTACCTCAAGTACTCTCATTCTCACTCTCCTTTGTTTTTCTCATTGCTTTCATGTCTTGCTTATTGCATATCTTTTTACATTGAGGACAATGTAAAATTTCGATTGGGGGCTAAGATTCCTAAGATGAATCTAGCTAGTTTTTTGTGACATTTCGAGCAATTATGTAGAAAAATTTTAATTTTTCTTAATTTCAAAACTCTTTTAGAAAACTTTATTTATATGCATTTGGGATGTTATAAGTATAAAAGAAAGAGAGATGAAGTGATTGATTTTTTAAATTCTCGAATTACCTATAATATAATAGTTTTTTTATATGAACTCTCATATGGAGTTGATCAGTAGAAAGTTTTGAACACTTTGGAGTTCACATTACACGATTCTCATGGTTTGAAGGGATTATGTAGATTTGTAGATTGGTTAGATTAAAGATCTAAAGTGTTGAGGAACTAAGCCGGGGAACTTTGTCCATCCTTATTTATGAGAAAGTAAGAGAAAAGAAAGAAAGATATGGATTTCTAAAAATCCTATCTCATGTTTTTGGTGAAAAGAAAGAAAAGTATAATTATTATTTGTATGTTGCAAAATTTCAAAAAGGGCTACCTATTACCAACCGGGGGAAGGTCTACCAGTAACTTAAGCTAGAAATGAGAAGTAGTGTAAAAGTTGTCGAAGGAACAATAAGGAAAATTCTTGTCACAGGCATGTGTGGTTGATCTGTACAGTTTTAAATCTTCAGTTAATCGATTTATGAAGAAGATAATCCTGAAAATTCATGACATGAACATTCACTATACACACTAGACTATACTTGTTCGGATTTTTTTATTTATCAATCAAACGGTAGGAACTCTATTTGAAACACTCATTATGTTTTAGGACGTTTAAGAGTTCAACTTCTATCACTAAGTTTCTTTGAATATTGTACTTGTATGTCTTTAAGTTTATAGAAGTATAGTTTCTATAAGAGAGTTGGATTAAGGAAGTTGGATTTGTTTCATGCATGTTTTGCTCGGGACTAGCAAAATGCTGGTTGGGGGGGTGTGTTCAGCCATAAATTATGCATATTTGAACCCCAATTCATAGCACAATTGCATAGTTTAAGTTGTTAAAGATAAGGACGTATGCTTGTGTTTTGTGTTTGTAGGTAAAAGAGAGAGATGACATGAATTTAATGTTAATTTGAAGGATTTGGAGTGACTAGAAGACCAAGCTTTGATGAATAAAAAAAATGGAGAAAAAGCATTGAAGGAATCAAGTTGAAGACCTGAAATGGCCAAAAAGTCAAATTGTAAAGCTGCAGGGCTAGAAAAGTAAAATGTAGAATGTTTAGCAGATGACCTTGTAGAATAGAAAAAATTATAATTTTAGCCTTCAGGCGCCTGCAATTCATAGAAATTTATATTTCTTGCTGGACATTTTCTGGACATGGCCGGGCACCCGATGACCCGTTAAGTGCCCGATACAGAGGTTTTGGGTGCCTAAATTTTAAAGAAAAGTCACCAAACTTACTGACTGTTTTATGGTATGGTCGGGCGCCCGACCAACACTCGCCGAGCACCTGATAACCGACATAAGTGTGTAAATTCTTACGCAATTTGAGGTGATGGGTATTTTTACTATAAAAGGACACCACTCTCTTCCTAAGCCATCTAGCAATGTGAGGAGCAAAGTAATCAAGACCTAGCCTCCTACAACTTCTTCTTCTTGTTGTTTAGTTCTAGTTCTAGTTTTTAATGTTTTCTTTTAGTTCACCTCTTAGCTAGAGCGAATAGGTGAAATTTGTAGTTAGTTTCAATACTTAATTCATTTATGCAAGTACCACTTTTTTATTTATGGATTTTCAACTTCTAGTTTGAACAAAGCTTGGATTTTTAGATGAATTATGAGAGTTTGTGTACTCCGAACATGAGTTCCTTACAATTCTTTGAGATTTTTATGATAGGTTTGTTTGGATTCGAATTGTAGTAATGCCGGAGCATGCCACAATCTCTTGGTATGGTTGTTACTTCGAAGGCTACAAGTTCAAGTTCTATATGCTCCATCAGAACTAGAAATCTGATTTTCAGTTTTAAACGGGACTCTTTGTGTTTGAATGTTATATCTTCCAATTAGATGAGAGATGGGACTTTGATTCTAATTGTGATTGTGCTTAGATGAATGGACGGCATTGGACTTCTACAAGTGGATCCTTAAAGCTCTAGTTTCTCTCTTAAATCTCTGATTTTCCTGTTTTATGTTTCTAGATTACTTCTTAAAAACTAATTTCCTAAACTTCTTAGATTCTAATTATTAGAATATTTGAAGTGTTTACCTCTTCCCTGAGGATCGACCTCGGTCTCACCGAGAAATATTACTACATCGCAGCATTGCACTTGAGGTGAGCGAATAGTGCCCTATTTAGAAGGCGAGTTGGGGATCTGAAGAATTACGGATGTCATGAAATCCTTCTGGGTGAAGATGAGTTGGAATCTGCTGGTGGGTATATCTCTTTGGGCAATATTCTTTTGAGCTAAATATATAAATAGTTTTTTTAAGACTAGTGGAAAAATCTCAGCAAACTGTTATAGTCTGTGGAATGAAATTAGTAGGAACATTCTTTTTTCAACTCATAATTCTAGATGGATGGTGGGAGATGGACATATCGGCTTCTGGTGGCTAAATTAGTCGGGAGGAGGCCTGTTGGCGACGGTAACGATGAACCCAATTCCATGACATCTCTTAGAAGCCAGCATTAAGGATTTATGGATCCAACCAGGTACTTGGGATTTCTCATCCATCTCAAGAGTCTTGCCTCCTTAAATTTTATAGGTTATCAAAGCAAGCAAGAGTCTAGGTTCTGATAGACTGGACCATTTGATTTGGACAATGATATCGAATGGCATCTTCACTCTTAAATCAACCTGGAATCTAATCTGAACAACCAGACATAAATTACATTGGACCAAATGGATATGGAACAAGTTTACCCCCCCTTAAATTTGTAAATTTTATCTGGAAAATCATACATTCAGCGGTTTCAGTTGACGCAACATTCCAAAGGTTCGGGGTCCATGTAGCATCAAAGTGCAATTGCTACAACGACAACTCCCAGCTCCCTTTTCTTTCTGATAATTAGGAAGTTCATCTATCTAGGTTTGCTTTTCATGCTAATTAAGAGAAAATCAGCCAATCCTATGATCAATCCCTAGGTCATTGAGAATCATCACAGAGGAACCCTAATCCTCCTCAGATACTTCTAGTTGATAGAGAAGAGCTATACTTAAAATGTGTTGGATTAAGGATCCAACAACAGGAGGTCAGCCTCATATAGCAGCCTCTATAAAAAAAAAAGTGTGACGTGACATCGATACCTATTCGCTCGCCTCAAGTGCAAGGCTTGCGATGTAGTAACAACCTCGGTAAGATCGAGGTCAATCCAAAGGCAATTAGGTAAATAGTTCTAAACTATTCTAGCAACTTGGATTTGAGTGATTTAAAATTTTAATTATGAAAACTAGACTAAATAATAACTTAAGAAAATCTGAGAATAATAAGGAAAACTAAGGCATTAAGGATCCACTTGTAGCAATCCATTTTAATTCATTCATTCAAGCATAAACACAACTAGGTTTGAAGTTCTATCTCTCATCTAGTTGGAAGATAAATCATTAAACCACAAACAATCCCACTTAAGTCAAAAAATTAAGTTCTAGTTCTAATCAAACACATCTCATTCAAAATTATAGCCTTTGGAGTAACAGCCATGCCTATAGACTATGTCACGCTCAAGGGTTACCATAATTCAAATCTAATCAATCTAAACATATAATCTCAGAGAATTGCAAGGAATCCATGTTCGAAGCACATGAACTCTCATAAAACTTTTAAAAATATCAACTTTATTTAAACTAGAACATTAAAAAATCCAACTTGAAGTAAAAGTACTTGAATCAAATTGAATTAAATGTGAAATTGGCTACAAGCTTCACCTCTCAGCCCTAACAAAGAGGTTCTAGCCGAGCATTGTCATACTATAACTAGAATTGAAAGAAAAACTAAAGAAAAACATGAAAAACTAAAAAAACCAAAATCAACAGAGTTGCGGATGCTCCACTGTGCTCTTCTTTACTTCCCACGACCTCTAATCTCTTCTCGGATGATTTTAGACGAAGCCCTAGGTGCCCTTTTATAGATTGGTGCGAAAGATTCCAGATTACGCAAGAAATCACGTAATTGCGTAGAAAAAATCGGAGCTTGTAAAACAACCTCTGTTACGCAGTCGACCGGTTGGACAACCGGTTATAAAACATCAAAATTTGTCCAGCAAACTTTTGGAATTTTCACCCCTTCTTTGTTGAGTGCTTGATCGATCTGACGACCGGTCTGAGTAATAGTCGATCGGTCTGACAACCAATCGTTCTTAGTCCAGTGAGTTTTACATTGTGAGGGGGGTCTCTGTTGAATCACCGACCGGTCGGACGACCTGTCGTGTGCCTTGGTCGACCGGTCAGCTGACTGGTCTACAGTGCACTTTGTTGCATTTCCTTCTTCTTTCTTCCTTTTATCCCTTTCTTCTTTCTTCGATCCTTTTGCACTTGGTTCCTTGATCTTCAATGTATGTAAAGTGCTCTTTTTAGCCTTGAATCAGTGAAATCTCTATCTTGTTCCTACAATCACAAATCATGCATTAGAGTAGTCTTTTAAACATGCAAACCATGCATAATATGTGATGAATTGGGGTTAGAATATGCACAATTCAAAGCTCAACAATACTTGGCTTGAATTAACATGACAATCACCTTCCCATAGGCCACATCTTGTTGTGCGTAATATCCATAGGGAAATCATCAATGCACACGCTCCTTGCTCGTACCTTCCATAGCTTACCACTCTTCCTGAAGAGGATCGAGGAATGGAAACTGACATGAAATGCAACATTCAATTGCTATAACTAATAGGAGCTACAAATCCCTTAACAGAATTCGATTGTCAAAATAGAGGGAATAAACTAAATGAATATATGAATTCTTATATTAGCCTCCAACGTAAAGGGATGCATGATGGAAGTTTTGTTATGACCAGAAACCAACTTTCATGTACTTCCAATTATGACCAACTATTCGAAGGCATCCTCCCACTCCAAATGCCTCTGCGATGACCCCAACCTGTCTGCCCCTTTATCAACATCAGGTTGACCATCCTCTCTCTCACAGAGGCCTATCAGGGACAATCATGGAGAAGACCATAGACCCCGATCCAACTCTCCCAAACTTCTATCATACTATGCGCCTATGCCCCTTGGTCCTTAAAATCAAATAGACCTGGATGGTCCTCCTATGCAACTATAATTATCTTTTGACATCGAGGGTCTAGATCATCTGTTTTGCAATTGTCGTGTGGCTATGGAAGTTAGGAACTATTTATCTAATCTATTCGATGTCCATATCCAGCCCTACCAATCCATAAAATAATGAACAATCCATTGGACCTCTAAGGCCAGATTTTCATCGAATTTTACGACGTTAAGGGACCTTGCCCCATCTTTCATTGTCTTGGAATTATTGTTGAGCAGAAATGCGAGCATATAAGAAGATAAGAAGATGATGGTCAACTCCATTATTTCGAAAATCTCTCAATGGTTGAAAGAGATGGGAAACCGTCTCCCGGATAGGGGAAACTTGTCCATGTTTAATTCTATTGCTCTTCAATCTTTAGGCATATTTGAATGTCGAGAAAGAAGGAAAGATGCTTCCCTTATACTAAAATGGATCAGACCGACGCATGGATGGTTGAAACTTAATGTGGATGGATCTTCTAAGGGCAAACCGGGTAATGGTTATGGGGGAGGAGTCTGCAGGGACCACTCAGGAAGAGTCATATTTTCTTTTCACAACTTTTATGGCATCGTCTCCAATACAGCGTTGTAGCCCAAGCCATGGTGGACGGTTTAAAATTTTGAAAAGAGTTGGGTCTTTCCAATGTGGTTGTCGAGATGAACTCCCAAATTATAGTTGACGCTGCTTCTACTTATCAGGGAGAAAGCTTGTGGAATGTTTGGTATCGATTGAGAATGATTCATCAGATGAGAACGGACGTCAACTTCACTATCTCCCATATTCTTCATGAAGGGAACACGGTTATGGATGCCCTTGCCAAGGTGGGCAGTGGAGGTGCTACTAATAGGTTATATCAAAATCAAAATGATCTCCCAGTTTATATTAAGGTGTTGCTCATCATGGATAAAATATGAATTGGTGCAATTGGGGTTGTTAATTTCAAGTTGCTGAATAATGGAAGGAAATAAGCGTGCTTGCAGATACGAGTGGTTGTATGTAAGTGATTTGCAGTGGAACTACTTCAAGATGCAAGTATATTTGATGAGTATTGGGGCATGTATACAAAGGGATGCAGTAGATAGTAGTGATTGTCTGCAATTGGTTTTGTAGTGGGATTGACAGTTGTAGTAGGGCAATGGAAGATCCATGCAGGTGTAGACCAAAGGGGTTGTAAAGCATGGGTGGAGGATGGATTCCAACTGGAATTCCAAGTATTGTGTAGTAGTTTCACTTGCTAAAACTACTATTCTGGAGTAGTTTCACTGGGTGAATTGGAGCAATATTATGTTCCCTAAGGATGAAGGAGACCTTAAAGTGAAGAAACTTCGGGAGGTTATAAGGAGTCTATTGTCGAAATTGGCCTAGTCAGTGTGTTTCTCCTAGGGAAACAACCTATGGGCGTACTTTATCCAGTGTAAATACTTAGGAAGATCATTAGGGACAACAACTCCGGCGTCTCGAGCCATAAATTCTCTGTTGTAGAATAGGATTAGAGAGCCATTTCCTATGGTACAAGATTAGTCTGGCTGGCTTATTGATAGAGGGGACTGCAATGTTTGGGAGGTGGATTAGACGGGGCTAAGGAAGCTCAGTATCTAAGTTGCAGGCCATATACTAGTGTTCGCTCGCCTCAAGTGCAAGGCTGCGATATAGTAATAAATCTCGGTAAGACCGAGGTCAATCCACAGGGAATTAGAAAACAGCTTTTATACTATTCCAACAACTAGGATTACAATATTTTAAGAGATTCAATTGAGAGAATTGTGTTAAAATAGTAAAATAAGAAAAACAGTAATATTAAGGAACTAAGGCTTTCAAGGGTCCACTTGTAACAATCCTATGCCAATCTAATCAATCCAAGCATAACACACAACTAGATTTGAAGTTCTATCTCTCATCTAATTCAGGGATGTTAGCCTTTCCTTGACACGTTTGTCGGGCCTAAACATAGTCTCCAAGGGGGAACCACCAACACGGGTGCAGACGTGTAGGTTGGGAGGAACCTGTAAACTCCCCGGTTGGGTGGATCCGAGTTAAAACACCTTGGTTGGGAGGAACCAGATTTAAACTCCCTAGTGAATGCCAGTGTGCTCAAAGGGCTTGAGTACTTGAACCAGGAGTGGAGTAGACAAGTAGTCGAACCACTATACATCCTTGTATTTGTGATTATTCTTGAGCACATTTCTCTTTATGCATTGTATTTAATTGGTTAATTATGAATGCTTAGTTAGGAATGCATGCTAGGCACTTGATAGGCACCTCCACACTCACAAGATGTACTTTCACTACCTCATGTTGACTTGAGCATTTCTTGATCCTTACTCTATAGTCCACATGAGTTGTTTAGACTAGGTTTGCTGATTGCACTTATCGTTTGCTAGTCTATTGACTGGACCCACTTAGGCTTGGAAGCCGAAGTGTTATTCGCTTACGTAGTTTAATTTGTTGAATTGTGTAAGTAGGCGAAATTAATTTCAAATAGGTCCTAATCACCCCCCTCCTATAGGTTTAGCCATAATTCTAGTTGCTTCTTAAGCTTCCGCACGTGTATGCATAGGGTGTCGTGTTAGACTACCTGATGCAATTTCATTCACCTGCTTGAAAACCTCTAAAATTTCCAGGTTTTTGTCTAAAGGTTTGGGTGAAATCAACCTTTGGGGAAATGGGGCAACCGGCTTGTATTGTCTTTCCGGTTCTTTCTCTTGTGGAGTGTTGTTTGAGCTATCATCCTCTTTGGAATTTTTTGGATCCTTAGGCTATGGGGCTTTCACCGGATTAGATTTATCAACTATTTTCCCACTTCTCAAAGTGGTGAAAGCTTGAACATGCTCCGTATGTTGGGAGGATGAGCTTATGTCTTGTATCTCAAATTGGGTTCTTGGGTTAGGAAGAGGTTGGGCAAGAAGTGTGCCTTTCTCCCTAACACTGAGGTGAGATTCAACTCTAGCCATTGAAGTTTTCAAGTCATTGATGGCTTGAGTTGAACTTTGATTAAATTTCAGTTGCACTTGCATAAACCCATCTATTTTCAGAGAATTTGTCTTGTTATACTCAGCTTGAACCGATACAAATGCACCCAACATCTCTTCTAGCGTAGCTTTTGGTGTAATGATTAAGGATGGACCTAGTAAAGGTTGAGCTTGAGGGATATTGTTTGCATTCGCAGTGGGTCCTTTCCCCCAACTAAAGTTGGGATGGTTCTTCCAACTAGAATTAAACGTGTTTGAGTTTGGAGCACCAAATTGCCGTTGATAACTGTTTATGGCATTTGATTGTTCTTGTAAGATGTCCTGAACTGCTGAAATTGTGGGACAATCTTGTGTTGAATGCTGATTTCTGGCACAAATTCCACAAACAGTTTCAAAGTCATTAGAGTTGATCGTCTCTCCTTTCTTTAATTCCATGGCCTCGACTTTTCTTGTGAGGCTAGCCACACGTGCACGTATGCTATCCTCTTCTGATAGGACATAAATGTTGAACCTCCAATTTATACATTGTATAGGCCATTCCATCACATTATATGCATGGTTTGCATGTTTAAAAGGTCCATCTAATGCAGGTTTTGTGATTGTAGGAATGAGAGTGAACTTCACCCAATTGGAGACCAAAAGACCATGTTTAGGCGCCTTTGAAGAAGGCCCAAGGTGGAACAAAGAATGATGAAGAAAGTGAGGAGAATGAGGAAGAAAGAAAGAAAGAAAAGATGAAAAAAATGAAAATCGACCGGTCTTGACTGGTCGGCCAGTTGCTGCTCCCCTCTCTTAAAGCTGCTGGAGCAAGGACAGACAGGTTAGACCGGTCAAGACCGGTCGGTCATCCCTGTCCGACCGGTCTTGACCGGTCGGCCATGCAATTTCACACTTCCAGATTCTAAAAAGCAGGCTATTCCCGTGTCTGATTTTTTGGCCCAGTTTTCTGGTCCCATCTTGATGATATTTGGAAATCCTACACATCCATGTCGAAGAGGAGCTCGATGCCGAAATAACCCAAGTTTCATGTCGATCGGAGCTACGGATTGACCGTGGTGGCCAAAATAATACGAACTGTCCAGAAAGTTCCAGATTTCGCTTACTCCATTCTGGGCCGGTCCAGGTGACCCATCATTGATGATATGAAGAATCTACTTTGACCATCTTCTAAACCACATTTATATATGAATAACCACAAAGTTTCAGATCAAAAGGATGTGTGGTTTGATCGTACTGGTTGAAGAAAGATGGACTATCCAGAAAGATCCAACTGGCAGATTTTCTAAAAGCCCTAAGTGTTCTAATTTTCGGACCATATTCTGAAATTTTTTTGGACAATCTAATTCCGTCTATCATGTAGAGGAGGAGTTTTCTACCAATGTTCAAAATTTGAGATCAATCCGACCCCTGTACATTCCGGAGCGTTGAAAGCAAGATGACTGGTTCTGAAGGTACCCGAATTGCGTGATTTTGAGAGGCGGTAGCTGATCTGATTGGTGGGCCATTCAGAAGATAATCTTGGAAATCTAAATCATCTATGAGGAAGATAACATTACAAGGAAGCTACAAATCAAATTTGAAGGCAATCCGACCATTGGTTAAGCTGTACGAAGCGAAGAAAAATCTGTTATGTTGCGGTACTCTTGCTGTATTATAAAAGGAGGTGCTCTCTTCTATTCCAAATCAAGCAAGGACGTGGGAAGCAAGGAGTTCAAGTCCTAGGAGGCTACCTAGCATCCTGCAGGTAGTTTTTCTTCCTTTTCTTAGCTCTGGTTCTAGTTTTAATATGCTTTTTCTTAGTTAACCTCGTAGTTAGAGCTAGAGGTGAAATTTGTAGTTGGTTTCAATGCTTTAATTCTTTTATTTCAAGTACTCTTTTCTTAATTTTGGATTTTGAACTTCTGGTTTGAATAAAGTTTAGATTTTTAGATGAATTGTGAGAGTTTGTGTACTCCAGACATGAGTTCCTTGCAATCCTCTGAGATTACCATGATTGGGTTGTTTGAATTCGAATTGTAGTAACCCTTAAGCATGCCATAGTCTCTTGGCATGGTTGTAACTCCGAAGGTTACAAGTTCAAGTTCTATGTGCTTCATTAGAACTATAAATCTGATTTCCAGATTTAAGTGGGATTGTTTGTGCTTGAATGTTATATCCTCCAATTGGATGAGAGATAGGACTTTGATTCTAATTGTGCTTGTACTTTGATGAATGGATTGGCATTGGACTACTACAAGTGGATCCTTGATGCTCTAGTTCTTCTTAATTTCAGACTTTTCTATTTGATGTGAAAAATCATTTTCCTAAACTTCTTAGATTCTAATTATTAGAGTAGTTAGAATTGTTTACTTCTTTCCCTTAGGATCAACCTCAGTCTTACCGAGATTTATTACTACATCGTAGCCTTACACTTGAGGCGAGCGAACAATAAATTCCTCCTTTTTCCTTTTGCTGGCTAGTCTTGGAATTTGTTGATTTAGATGTATCCCAAGACCGTGCATTCTCAGCCAATTCCTCCAAATAGTCTCATGCTTCATCAGCTTCCTTATTCATGAACTCCCCATTACACATCATCTCTACGAATTGGCGCATAGGTGAAGTCAGTCCTTCATAAAAAAAACTTATAACCCGCCAAATTTCATAGCCCTGATGTGGGCATGCGTTTAATAAGTCCTTAAACCTCTCCCAACATTGGAAGAAGGTCTCATCTTCCTTTTGGGCAAAGTTCATGATAAGGCGCCTCAACATGTTCGTTTTGTGAGTAGGGAATAATTTTTTTATGAACTCCCTATGCATATCAGTCCATGCACCATTTGATCTTGGCCTTAATGCATGAAGCCAACCTTTAGCTTTATCTTTAAGGGTAAAAGGAAATAATTTAAGCCTAACCACATCCTCAGTTACATTTGCAAAGTGCATGGTGGTTATTACCTCATCAAATTCCTTAAGGTGTTGATAGGCACTTTCACTGTCTAATCCATGGAATCTCGGGAGGAGTTGGATTACTCCCGGTTTCAAATCTACATTTCCTGCATTTTATGGAAAAACTATGCATGAGGGAGTGCTCGCTCTTGCTAGTTGCAAGTAATCACGTAATGTTCTTAGTTGGGGAACATTCTCAACCACATTCTCTCCCGTTTCGATTTGATTTTGGCCTAGATTTTGATTGGCCATAAGATTGGGTTGATTTATAGCCATACTTTCAGACAAAATAGGAGAATTTAAATGTCTCCTAGCACGTAGTTCTCTATCAATTCCTTCTACGATTCCCCCTTCACTAATGAGTCGGTTATTGGGATCTCGCGCCCAATGTGGCATGCAAATCCTAAAACAATGAAACAAAAAGGAATTCTTTCTTCCTTCCTTTACTCTTCTCTAAGACCGAAGCACAAGGTGTCTTGTAATGGCTAGGCCAGAAGCAAGGATAAAGATCGATTTCTCTTGGTCAATAGGGGTTCAGAGAACTCCCCACCCACTCTTTGAATCTTTTGAGAAAAGTGCAGAAAAAGAAGAAAGAGGAGTAGAGGTAAGAAGAGAAATCTCTAAGTACAAGGTGATCCAAGACGGCAGTGCCGACCAATAGGAATCAAGGTGGTACAAGGCCTACCTATCAGAGATCCAAAAAGGAGTCTCCACCCACTCTACAAGAGATGAATATGATAGGAAAGATTAGGGGAAGAAGAAGAATAAGGTTTAGAAAGATAGAACCTGATTTGAGCACTTGAGATCCTTATGTCTTCTTCAACTTCCTAAAATCCCTGCAAAAGAGAAAAATCAAAATAAAACAAAATAAATTAGTACTAGAATTCTAAAAATCCTAAATACACACTATTTTCAGAAATTTTGTGAAAAACTGTCAAAGTCCCCGGCAACGGCACCAAAAACTTGTTCGCTTCCCCAAGTGTAGGGTTGCGATGTAGTAATAATCTCAGTAAGACCGAGGTCGATCCACACGGACTTATGTAGGAATTCACAAATACTTTCAATAGTTTCTATTGAAAAGCTAACAACCAGATTTGAGAAGATTGATGTAAATAGTAACTTTGAACTAAACTGAAGATAAACAAGTAATAAAAAGGGTACTAGGGGTTCAAGGATCCACTTGTAGCAATCCTTGATGCTCAATTCACTGTGGTTTCTCACTTTCTCAACTAGAATTGAAATTAAGATCTATATAGCTGAATGATAGAGCAGTTAAACCAAACAATCTGCCATATGTAAGATCAATGTATATGATTCACTCAATGCAAGCTAAGACAAGCATACTCAATTGCATAGGTCAGTCCCAATTCCAATAGACTAAGTTCACAATCATAACCATCATTAAATCCTGTCACAAGATAAAACTAGATCATGATTTGAACTTGATTCAAATCACATATACAGTCCCACATACTACAGAATTTCCAGAAAATAGAACTTTGGTAAGAAGTTCCCACATGAAGATCATAGATCTAAAGCGTATCCCAATTCCTTAGGTCATACAGGTCTAGACTAGTTCACAACAATTAAGAACTCAAGCAATTCTTCCAAACATCCACGAGTCATCATAAGACTAAGAAAAACTACTTAGACTTGAATTAAACTTCAAACCATTGTTCTTAAACATGAAATCTAACTTAAAACCAAATCAAACGAATTGAAACATCTTAGATTCACTACAAGCTTCACCTCTTAGCCCTAGCTAAGAGTTTTAGCCGTTCATGATCCAAGGAAACATGAAACAACTAAAAAAATATAAAAATGAGAAAGCAAACTAGGAAGAGTTGTAGAACTCCGAAATCGACTTCCACCATCTCCCATGTTGAGCTCTTAATTGTGCATATTCTAACCCCAATTCATCACTCATTATACAAGATTTTCATGATTTAAAGACTAATCAAATACATGTTTTGTGATTGTAGGGATGAGAGCGGACTTCACTCAATTAGAGACCAAAAAGGGGCCATTTGGAGCCTTTGATGAAGGCCCAAGGTGGACCAAAGAAAGAAGAAAGTACAGAGAGAGGAAGGAGAGAAGAAAAGAAAGAAGAAAAACAAGCAAAACTGGGTCCGACCGGTCAAGACCGGTCGGCCAAGAAGGCCCGACCGGTCATGACCGGTCGAATGCACTCCCTGGAGCAAGGCCAGCCTTGTCCGACCGGTCATGACCGGTCGGCCAGCCCTGTCCAACCGGTCGTGACCGGTCGGCCATGCAAGTTTCAGACTCAAGATTGCATACAGCAGGCCATTCCCGTTTCTGGTTGTTCGGACCACTTTTTTTAAGCCATCTTAATGATATTTGGAAATTCAACACATCCATGTCGAAGAGGAGCTCGACGCCGAACTAAACCAAGTGGTTTCGTGTCGATCGGAGCTACGGATTGATCGTGGTGGCCAAAACAATACGAACTGTCCAGAAAGTTCCAGATTTCGCTGTTCCACTCTGGGCCGGTCCAGGTGGCCCATCATTGATGATATGAAGAATCTAATTTGACCATCTTTTATACCACATCCATATATGAATAACCACAAAGTTTCAGATCAAAAGGATGTGTGGTTTGATCGTACCGGTTGAAGAAAGATGGACCATCCAGAAAGCTCCAACTGCGCAGAGTTTATAAAAGCCCTAATTGTTCTAATTTTCGGACCACATTTTGGGATTTTTTTGGACAATCTAATCTGTCTATCATATAGAGGAGGAAGTTTTCTACCAATGCTCAAAATTTGGGATCAATCCGACATCTGTACACTCCGGACCGTTGAAAGCAAGATGACTGGTTCTGAAGGTACCCGAAGTGCGCGATTTTGAGAGGCGGTCGGTGATGAGATTGGTGGGCCCATTCAGAGGATAATCTTGGAAATCTAAATCATCTATGAGGAAGATCACATTACAAGGAAGCTATAAATCAATTTTGAAGGCAATCCAACCATTGGTTAAGCCGTACCAAGCGAAACAAATTCTGCTATGTTGCTGTACTATTGCTGCACTATAAAAGGAGGTGCTCTCTTCTATTCCAGGGCAACCAAGGACGTGGGGAGCAAGGAGTTCAAGTCATAGGAGGCTTCCTAGCCTCCTCCAGCTAGTTCTTTTTCCTTTTCTTAGTTCTACTTCTAGTTTTTAATATGTTTTTCATTAGCTAATCTCTTAGCTAGAGCTAAGAGGTGAACCTTATAGTTTTCTTAGATTGTTTAATTCGTTTTAATGGTTTTAAAGTTGGTTTTCATGATTATGAACAATGGTTTGAAGTTAATATAAGTTTTTAAGTAGGGTTTCTTAGTCTTATGATGACTCATGGATGTTTGGGAGAATTACTTAATTTCTTAATTGGTTTGTATCAGTCTAGACCTGTATGATCCGAGGAATTGGAGTGCGCTCTAGTACTATGATCTTCATGTGGGGACTTCCTACCAAAGTTCTACTTTTCTGAATTTCTGTAATATGTATGGATTGTGCATGTGATTTGAATCAAGTTCAAATCATGATCTAGCCTTGTCTTGTGACAGGACTTGAGGATGGTTATGATTGTGAACTGAACCTTTTGGAATGGTGAATGACCTATGCAATTGAGCATGCTCAGCTCAGCCTACATTGAGTGAATCCTATGCATTGAACTTACATATAACAGATTGTTTGGTTTAACAGCTCTATCATCCGGCTAGATAGATCTTAATATCGATTCTAGTTGAGAAAGTGTGAAACCATAGCGAATTATGCATCTAAGGAGAGCTATAAGTGGATCCTTGATGCTCGAGTTATCTTTCCATTATCAGATTTTCTATTTTATGTTCAAAACCAATTTCACAAACCTCTTTGATTCTAGTTATTAGGATAGTTAGAATTGTTTACTTCCTTCCCTGTGGATCGACCTCGGTCTTACCGAGTTTATTACTACATCGCAGCCTTGCACTTGAGGCGAGCGAACAAGTTTTTGGCGCCGTTGCCGGGGAAAGAGGTAAATGGTTCTAATTGTTCTAGTAGCTATAGAGTAGTTTTAATTAGGTAGGATTTTTTTTTTTTTTATAGAAGTAGATTTTCTGATTTTTTTTCTAGATTACTAACAATTTTTTGTTTGATTTTGTAGGACATTGTTGCTGACATATCTCTCACCTTCATGGGTAACATCTCTCCATCTCCCTTTCTTCTTTTTGTTTTTCTTCCTAGATTAGGGATTGTTTCAACTTCTTATAATTTCATTATGAATGATTGGACGGGTGGATTGTCTAAATACCTTTTAGAAGATGAGAGGTCGAACCAAATAAAAAATCATTATGATTGGAACCATTACAAGCATGAATATTTTTCTATGACTCAATCTACTTCTAATACTCCCCCACATAAGTACCTTGCAAGATTATCGGAATGAGAACAATGTGCATAACTTTTCGCCAGGTAAGACAATGGGAGAGTATCAGAAAGAGATGAGTAATGTTCCACCAATTAAGACAATGTATGATCACTTGTTTGGCTACAAATATCAACAACCATCTAAAAGCCCAACATATGACATGCATAATCCAAATTGGTGGAAGCATCAAAATTTCAACTTGGAAGACTAGCCAACCATGGATGCCAACAATTATCCTCAAGAGTTTCTTTCTCATGAGCCACAACCGACACGAACTCTTAAGGATACACTGCGAGAGTTTATGGAAATAACTAAGCAATGCATACAAAACCTCTCGCCATCTCAAAATATTGAACCCAACATTGGGAACACCGAATCAATCCCCAACAATGAGGAGGATGAGGTTATCCAAACCCAACCTTCTCTAGATTTAATAACTAAACTTCTAGAGGATATTGATCTCAGTGATCCCACCATTACCATTGATTATGGTGAATCAACTATCTCTTTTAGCTATTTCGATTTGACTGATGAAGAGATTTTAAGGACGGTTGACGAACCCGAGGAATCTACAAAATCTGAAAGTGATAGTTTGATTGCCTACAATGAGGGTTTGAAGGATAATTGTGCGTCCATGAATTATTCTTCCAAAGGGCCGAATGTTTATGAGTCGCCAGAAGATATTCTTGCTAGAGAGATGGCCGATGTTGATATTTTTGAGTCCTTCCACCAACAACACATGTCGGATTCTATTGTGGAAGAACTCCCTTGGGTTGAAAATTCTGTTTCTTTGGATGATGGGGTGGCACAATCTGAAATTTCAAAAGATCAACCAATGCTAGATGATGTGCTTACCACTGAATCTGAAATTTTTTCTTTGGAAGACCTACCCTCTATAGATGAGGAATTCCTTACCCTTGAAACAGAATTTCCTCAATCACTTAGGGAGAACGAGGACCCTTCATCCGACTCTCTCGATTTCCTAGAGGAATGCATGACCCACCCCTATGATCTGGATGATGAGATGATTAAGGAGTTGGATAGTTTGTTAGACACGGTGTCCGTGCCTGAAGAACACCATTCCACTGATTTACTCTTTACTATTATTTGTGGAAACACCATGCAATTCTGAATTTGTGGAGGAGACAACCCAAACTGAAAAATACTTAATGAATGTCTCTCCACCATCATGGGTTCTTCAACCCATTGAAAATTCTGATTGGAAGGAACCATTTTTAATCAATTACAACCCAATTCAGAACTTAAGGAGATATCTTTTTGCTGCTCTTATCTCCTCCTTACATGCGTGTGGTGCACACTATGATTGAACCTTCATGAAGAAACGCACCCATATATACATTCGAGCAGGACTTTGGATGGTCCTCATGAGAAACCTATTGAAATTCATGAAGATCCTGCTCAAATTTGATCATGTAGTCGATCAGACTAATCAAAGGTAGGTAGGTAGGTTAGGATTTCTTTCTGCATTTAGGATTGAATAACTCTCATTGAGACAATGGAAGATGCTAGAATTGATCAACTTACTACCTCAGGTACTCTCGTTCTCACTCTCCTTTGTTTTGTGTCATTGCTCTCATGTCATGCATATTGCATATCTTATTACATTGAGGACAATGTAAGATTTTGGTTGGGGGGTGAGATTCCTTAGATGAATCTACTAGCTTTTGTGACATTTCGAGCAATTATTTAGAAAATTTTCGATTTTTCTAAAATTCAAAACTCTTTTGGAAAACGTTGTTTCTATGCATTCAAGATGATACGAGTATAAGAAGAGGAGATATGAAGTGAGTGATGTTGCAAGCTTTAAATTTCTTTTAATATAATGGTTTTATATGTGAATTCCCCTATTTATGTGAGTGATAGAAAATTTGAACACTTTTACACCTAATTCACATTACACGATTTTCATGGGTTGAAAGGATTATGTGATTTGTGGATTAGCTAGACTTAGATTTAAGGTGTTGAGGAACCAAGCCAGGGTACTTTGTCCATCCTTGTCCATGGGAAAATAATGAAAGATATGGATTTTTAAAAATCCTATCTAATTTAAAAAGAAAAAAAGAAAAGGAAGGATGAAATTGGGAATGATGGAAAAATGGTGGAAAATTCCGATTAGGGCTACCTATTACCAATAGGGGGATGGTCTACTCGTAACCAAAGACGGAAATGGGACGTAGTGTGAAAGTCGTCGGAAGGACGGTAAGACAAATTCCTGTCATAGGCTTGTTGTTGCTATGTGCACCTTGAAATCCATAGTTTAGTCGATCTATGAAGAAGATAAGCCCAGAAACTCATAAGATGAACTTTCACTATGCATACTAGGTTGAATTTGTTCAAGTTCTTCTATTCATCAATCAATCAGTGAGAATTTCATATGGATACTTATTATGGTTTAAGAACTTAAGGTTTCAACTTCTATCACCTAATTTTTCTGACTTTTACACTTGTGTGTCTTGGGATGAATAGAAGCATAGTTTCTGAAGGAGAGTTGGTTTTTGAAGAATTGAACTTGTTTCACGCATGTTTTGCTCGGGACTAGCAAAATGCTGGTTGGGGGGTGTGTTGAGCTCTTAATTGTGCATATTCTAACCCCAATTCATCACTCATTATACAAGATTTTCATGATTTAAAGACTAATCAAATACATGTTTTGTGATTGTAGGGATGAGAGCGGACTTCACTCAATTAGAGACCAAAAAGGGGCCATTTGGAGCCTTTGATGAAGGCCCAAGGTGGACCAAAGAAAGAAGAAAGTAAAGAGAGAGGAAGGAGAGAAGAAAAGAAAGAAGAAAAACAAGCAAAACTAGGTCCGACCGGTCAAGACCGGTCGGCCAGCCCTGTCCGACCGGTCGTGACCGGTCGGCCATGCAAGTTTCAGACTCCAGATTGCATACAGCAGGCCATTCCCGTTTCTGGTTGTTCGGACCACTTTTCTGAAGCCATATTAATGATATTTGGAAATTCAACACATCCATGTCGAAGAGGAGCTCGACGCCGAACTAACCCAAGTGGTTTCGTGTGGATCGGAGCTACGGATTGATCGTGGTGGCCAAAACAATACGAACTGTCCAGGAAGTTCCAGATTTCGCTGTTCCACTCTGGGCCTGTCCAGGTGGCCCATCATTGATGATATGAAGAATCTAATTTGACCATCTTTTAGACCACATCCATATATGAATAACCACAAAGTTTCAGATCAAAATCATGTGTGGTTTGATCGTACCGGTTGAAGAAAGATGGACCATCCAGAAAGCTCCAACTGCGCAGAGTTTATAAAAGCCCTAATTGTTCTAATTTTCGAACCACATTCTGGGATTGTTTTGGACAATATAATCCATCTATCATGTAGAGGAGGAAGTTTTCTACCAATGTTCAAAATTTGGGATCAATCCGACATCTGTACACTCCGGACCGTTGAAAGCAAGATGACTGGTTCTGAAGGTACCCGAAGTGCTCAATTCTGAGAGGCGGTCGGTGATGAGATTGGTGGGCCCATTCAGAGGATAATCTTGGAAATATAAATCATCTATGAGGAAGATCACATTACAAGGAAGCTATAAATCAATTTTGAAGGCAATCCAACTATTGGTTAAGCCGTACCAAGCGAAATAAATTCTGCTATGTTGCTGTACTATTGTTGCACTATAAAAGGAGGTGCTCTCTTCTATTCCAGGGCAACCAAGGACGTGGGGAGCAAGGAGTTCAAGTCATAGGAGGCTTCCTAGCCTCCTCCAGCTAGTTCTTTTTTCCTTTTCTTAGTTCTAGTTCTAGTTTTTAATATGCTTTTCATTAGCTAATCTCTTAGCTAGAGCTAAGAGGTGAACCTTATAGTTTTCTTAGATTGTTTAATTCGTTTTATTGGTTTTAAAGTTGGTTTTCATGATTATGAACAATGGTTTGAAGTTAATACAAGTTTTTAAGTAGTTTTTCTTAGTCTTATGATGACTCATGGATGTTTGGGAGAATTACTTAATTTCTTAATTGGTTTGTATCAGTCTAGACCTGTATGATCCGAGGAATTGGAGTGCGCTCTAGTACTATGATCTTCATGTGGGGACTTCCTACCAAAGTTCTACTTTTCTGAATTTCTGTAATATGTATGGATTGTGCATGTGATTTGAATCAAGTTCAAATCATGATCTAGCCTTGTCTTGTGACAGGACTTGAGGATGGTTATGATTGTGAACTGAACCTTTTGGAATGGTGAATGACCTATGCAATTGAGCATGCTCAGCTCAGTCTACATTTAGTGAATCTTATGCATTGAACTTACATATAACAGATTGTTTGGTTTAACAGCTCTATCATCCGGCTAGATAGATCTTAATATCGATTCTAGTTGAGAAAGTGTGAAACCATAGCGAATTATGCATCTAAGGAGAGCTATAAGTGGATCCTTGATGCTCTAGTTATCTTTCCATTATCAGATTTTCTATTTTATGTTCAAAACCAATTTCACAAACCTCTTTGATTCTAGTTATTAGGATAGTTAGAATTGTTTACTTCCTTCCCTGTGGATCGACCTCGGTCTTACCGAGATTATTACTACATCGCAGCCTTGCACTTGAGGCGAGCGAACATCCCACCGTGCTCAATCCGTTCTAAGATACCCTAGGAATGATCCCTAGGTGTCCTTTTATAGTGGGGAAGCTCCGCAGTGTCGGAATCTTCTTGAATTTGTGTAAGTTTACGTAGTGAACAGAGAAATCTGGAGCTTGTAAAACACACTCAGTTACGTAGACAACCGATCGCATGACCGGTCTGAGCTCCTGGACGACCGGTCGCACGACCGATCTCAAAAACGTGAAAAAAGTCCAGAGAGTTTTGGTATTTTCAGACCCATAAAATTAATTCAAGGACCGGTCGCACGATCGGTCTGAGTAGTGGACGACCGGTCGCACGACCGGTCTTGGATGGTCCAGAGAGCTTTGCAGAGTGGCCTCTTCTGTTGAGTGTTCGAACCGGTCGGACGACCGGTCCCGGGCTATGGACGACAAGTCGGACGACCGATCTTTAGTGTTTTCTTCTGCATCCTTTCTTCTCTCCTTTGCTTCTTTCTTCCATCCTTTCCCGCTTAGTCTTTTGATCTTCTTTGCTTGTAAATTGTGTCTTTAAGTCTCCAATTGATGAATCCCCTCTCTCATCCCTACAATCACAAATCCATGCATTAGATTAGTCTATAATTCATGAAAACCTTGCATAATGAGTGATGAATTGGGGTTAGAATATTCACAATTAAGAGCTCAACACACCGGATAGTAGAATTTATTAACTTGGAGTAGAACATCCTCAACTATCCCTCTCTGTACACGAATAGATCTATCAGCGAGTTGTAATGTGGTTTTGGTGGGTTTTAATTGACCAAGACCCAATTGCTCAAATACCGAGTACGGGATCAAGTTTACACTTGCCCCCAAGTCTAGCAATGCACGCTCAATCCAGTAGTCTCCAATGATACATGAGATTATGGGACTACCAAGATCTTTGAATTTTGGGTGGGTCTTTTGAGTGAGAATGGCACTCACTTGCTCATTTAGGAAGGCCTTTTGCTGCACATTATATTTGCTTTTAGTTGTGCATAGGTCCTTTAGAAACTTGAAATAAGAGGGGATTTCTTTGATGGCATCAAGCAAGGGAATGTTAATCTTGACTTGTCTGAAAATCTCTAAAATATCATGAGAGTTTGGAAGAGATTTTGGAGTGGACCAATCTCGAAGGGAATGGTGCTACGGGCTTGTAAACGCGTTCCGTTTCTTGTGGGGCTAAGTTAGATCCGTCCACATCCTCAAAATTTAACGGATCATTAGGTTTGTCGGCCTTCACCGAAATAGATTTGTTAATTTGTTTACTACTTCTAAGAGTGGTGACGGATTTGGCTTGCTCCATATGTTGGTTGGAGAGATTAAGAATGCTCACTTCATGTACTTACTTTGGATTGGGCTGAGGTTAGGCCGGAAAGGTCCATTCCCTAACATTCAAGCATCCCTTAATCTCATCAACCGAGACCTTAAGCTCTTGGAACATTTGCTAATTTTTTTTATTGATTTGCATTTGCCCTTGCATAAACGCTTTTAAGGTGTCCTCCATCGATAATTGAGGTGGGGCCATATTTTGCATGGATGGCCCTCCTTGAGAGTTGGTAGGATTGCCCGTGGGAGCATTCTTCCAACTGAAATTTGGGTGGTTCTTCCAAGTAGAATTGTACGTATTACCCACCGGTCCATTAAAAGGTCGTTGATAACCATATGTGGCATTTGCGTGTTCATGTAATACCTCTTGAAACACAGGAATTGTAGGACAATCTTGCGTAGCGTGTAAATTGGAGAAACAAATCCCACACATGGTCTCAATAGCTTCATTGGACTTTGAAACTCCACTCTTACTAAGTTCCATGGCCTCGATCTTCGTTATGAGGCTGGCTAACCTTGCATTCACATCGTCTTCCTTTTTAAGGATATAAATCCCTCCTTTCTCTTTTTCTTGAGTAGGCTTGGGGTTATTTGATTTATCTGAGGTATCCCATGATTGGGCATTCTTGGCCAACATATCCAAATAAGTCCAAGCTTCATCTGAATTTTTGCTCATAAACTCGCCGTTGCACATCATCTCTACAAATTGACGCATATTGGAACCTAATCCATCATTGAAGAAGTTTATGATTCGCCAACTTTCATAGCCGTGATGTGGGCAAGCAAGTAGGAGGTCCTTAAACCTTTCCCAACATTGGAAAAATGATTCACTCTCTTTAGTCGAAAAATTCATTATGGCTCTTCGAAGGGTATTCGTTTTATGAGCTGGGAAGAACTTTTTTAAGAATTCCTAGGTCATCTCGTTCTATGACCCTATTGAATGTGGTCTAAGAGAGTGAAGCCAAGTCTTGGCTCTTTCTTTTAATGAGAAGGGAAAAAGTTTAAGTTTAATTGCATCTTCAGAGACATTAGTGTATTGCAAGGTAGCTACCACTTCTTCGAATTCCTTTAAGTGCAAATATGGGCTTTCAGAGTCTAGCCCATGGAACTTTGGTATAAATTGAATCACACCTGGCTTTATATCGATGTTTCCCCCGGTTGGTGGTAAGACCACGCATGAGGGTGTAGTTGCACAGGCCGGTTGTAGGTAGTCCCGTAATGATCTCATTGGAGGAACGTTATATACCTCATTCTCTCCTACTCCCTCTTGATTTGCGTTTGTAGTTGGAGTAGGAGGGGAGGATTCCTTATAGGTGTTTGATTCATACTCCCCAAGCTATCACAATGCTCTTGGTATTTTCGGACTCGTCTATGGACTAACAATGGCCCTAACTAGACCACCTTCGGATTGGAGACTGATTGGAGTAGTCACGTTCCCCACGAGACATAAACCACTCAACTAACAACTAAATTAATCCTAAGTCCTAAAAATATGAAATTAATCTAGAAATTGAAAATCTGCAAAAAGCACTAAGTTAGAAGGATATTACCCAATTCGCTTGAACTAGAGAAGAAATTCTACAAAACAAAATAATGGGTTAGGTCTAGGAAATCAGAAAAAAAAAAAACAATCTACTTCTACTTCTACAACCACTAAAATAATCGAGAACCGTTATCTAAATTCCCCGGCAGCGACGTCAAAAACTTGTTCGCTCACCTCAAGTGCAAGGCTGCGATGTAGGAATAAATTTCGGTAAGACCGAGGTCGATCCACAGGGAATTAGAAAACAGCTTCTATATTATTCCAGTAACTAGGATTACAGTATTTTAAGAGATTTAATTGAGAGAATTGTGTTAAAACAGTAACTTAAGAAAAACAGTAATTAAGGAACTAAGGCTTTCAAGGGTCCACTTGTAACAATCCCATGCCAATCCAATCAATCCAAGCATAACACACAACTAGATTTGAAGGTCTATCTCTCATCTAGTTGGAAGATAAAGCGTTAAACACATTCAATCCCACTCAAGTTGAACTTCCAAGTTCTAGTCCCATTCAACCACATATAGCATTCGAAATCATAGCCTTCAGAGTAACAGCCATGCCTATGGATTATGGCATGCTCAGGGGTTACCATAATTCTAATCTAATTAAGCAAAACATGATAATCTCAGAGAATTGCAAGGTATCCATGTCCGACGCACATGAACTCTCATAAAACTTCTAAAAATATCAACGTTATAAGAACTAGAACATTCAAAATTCGAACTTGAAGTGAAGCTACTTGAATCAAACTGAATTAAACATGAAATTGGCTACAAGCTTCACCTCTTAGCCTTAGCTGAGAGATTCTAGCCGAGCATTGTCATACTACACTAGAACTTAATGAAAAAGACATAAAAAGCAAAAAACCTAGAGTTGGGAGGGTTGCAAACGCTCCACGACGGCTTCCTTCACTCCCCACGAAGTTCCTCAGCTTCTATGATGCCCTAGGAAGAGACCCTAGGTGTCCTTTTATAGTGGGAAGCTCTATTGCGTCGGAACCTTCCAGAATTTGCGTAACCTTACGCACTTGCGCAGAAAATCTCAGAGTTCGAATTTAGAAACTGTTGTTTTTACACATGGCCGACCGGTCGTGACCGGTCGAACTGGGCTGCCCGACCGGTCTTGACCGGTCGGACAGGGTTATTTTGAGTCGAGTGAGCACAGATAGGTGGAGGACCCATTAGCCGACCGGTCTTGACCGGTCGAACCAACTTGGTCCTTCGTCCAGCAAGCTTCCAAGGTCGCTGGCAGGTTGGCCGACCGGTCATGACCGGTCGGACCTCTTTATTTTTCTTCTTTTCCTTCCTTTCTTTGTTCTTTTTCCTCCCTATTTCTTCTTCCTTCTTTAGTCCACCTTGGGCCGTCATTCAAAGGCTCCTAAATATGCACTTTTTAGTCACAAATTGGACAAAGTCGCTCTCATTCCTACAATCACAAAAACATGCATTAGATGGGCCTTTTAAACACGCAGACCATGCATATAATGTGATGTAATGGGCTACTTTGTGTATAAATTGGAGGTTCAACAACTAGATAGTTTAAGAAACTTAAAGGTGTTCGCTCGCCTCAAGTGCAAGGCTGCGATGTAGTAATAAATCTCGATAAGACCGAGGTCAATCCACAGGGAATTAGGTAAACCAATTCAAGTTGTTCTAACAACTTCGAATTCAATGAATTAAGGATTTCAAGTTTATAAACTTAAAACAGTAATTGTAAAAATCTGTAATTAAACGAAACTAAGGCTTTCGAGGATCCACTTGCGATAGCCCTCATGTGAATTCATTCATCCAAGCATAACACAACTAGAATTGAAGTTCTATCTCTCTTCTAGTTGGAAGATATGGCATTCAAACACAAACAATCCCTACTCAAGTTGAAGAATAAGGTTCTAGTTCTAATGAGGCACGTAGAAGTCGAATATGTAGCCATCGAAGTAACGACCATGCCAATGGACTACGGTACGCTCTAGGGTTACTACAATTCAAATCTAATCAATCCAAACATGATAATTTCAGAGAATTGCAAGGAACTCATGTCCGAAGCACATGAACTCTCATAAAAACATCCAAAAATATCAACTTTTATTCAAACTAGAACTTAAAAACCCAACTTAAAGCAAAGTACTTGAATTAGAACGAATCCAACATGATAAATACTCACAAGCTTCACCTCTTAGCCTTAACTAAGAGGTTCTAGCCGAGCATTATCATGCTTCAACTAGAATTCAAAGAAAAACTAGACAAAAACATGAAAAACTAGAAAAAAAAAAACCCTAGTTGGAGGAGTTGCCGTCGTTCCACGATGATCTCCCTTGCTCCCCACGAACTTAGAACTCTTCTAGGATACCTTAGCAAGGATGACAAGGTATCCTTTTATAGTAAAAATACAAACCACCTCGGATTGCGTAAAAACTTACGCACTTATGTCGGTCGTTGGACGCTGGTCGGGCGCCCGATCATGTTCAAGCTTTAATTCGGTCCAATGCGTTTTGATATAAAATTCACTTGAATACCAGGCGCCCGACCAGATGGTGGTCGGGCGCTCGGTCAGGTCTAAAAGTGGCCAACTGTTTCAACAGAAGTCATCCCTATTTCGGGCGCCCAGCCAAAACATGGGCGGGCGCACGGTGGCCTTCTGATATGCATGCTGAAATCTTCTTTCTTCTGGCCGATCCAGGTCTTTCTGATGTGATTCTTCAGGGCTTCTTTTCAATGTCTTCAATGTAGTTCCAAAGGACCCTTTTGACAATAAATTCATGACTTCTCTCTTTCATTCCTACATACACAAAATGAGCATTAGATGGGTCTTTTAATCATGCAAACCATGCATGTAATGTGATGTAATGAGCTATAAAATGTCAACACACCCCCAACCAACCTTTAGCTAGTCTCGAGCAAAACATGCGTGTAAACAAGTTCAATCTTTCAAAATCCAACTCTCCTTCAGAAACTATACTTTTATTCATTCCAAGACATACAAGTGCAAAAATTAGAGAAACTGAGAGATAGAGGTTGCAACCTTAAACTCTCAAAACATAAAAAGTGTTCATATAGAATTCCCGCTGATTGATTGATAAATAGAAGAACTTTGAACAAAATTCAACTTAATGTGCATAGTGATGGCTCATCTCATGAATTTTCAGGATTATCTTCTTTATAGATCAACTAAACTATGGATCCAAAAGTGCACAAATCAACAACAAGCCTATGACAGAAATTTTCCTTACCATCCTTCCAATAGCTATTACACTACGTCCCATTTCCGACTTTGGTTACGGGTAGACCATCCCCCGGTTGGTAATAGGTAGCCCTTTTCAGAATTTTCCACCATATTCTCACTCATTCCCATATTTTCATCCTTCTTTCCTTTTCATACACATTAGATAGAATTTTTAGAAATTCATATCCTTTGTTATTTTCCCATGAACAAGGATGGACAAAGTACCCCGGCTTGGTTGCTCAACACCTCAAATCTAAGTCTAGCCAATCCACAAATCTATATAATCCTTTCAAACCATGAAAATCGTGTAATGTGAACTAGGTGTAAAAGTGTTCAAATTTTCTATCAATCATATAAATAAGGAAATTCACATATAAAACCATTATGTTAAGAGTAGTTCAAGACTTGCAACATTCATCACTTCCTATCTTCTTTTCTTAGTCTCGTATCATCCCGAATGCATAGAAACAAAGTTTTCTAAAAGAGTTTTGAATTTTCAGAAAATTTAAAAAAATTTGCACATATGATGCTCGAAATGTTTCAAACTACTAGATGAGGAATCTCATCTCACCCCCCTAACCAAATCTTACATTGTCCTCAATGTTAAAAGATATGCAATGAGCATGAACATGAGAGCAATGGTAGAATAAAAGAGATTGAGAACGAGATCACCTGATAGAATCGATCATGGAAGTCTACAATTCTGACAACTAGATCTACTAAAGCAAGCAAAACTAAAACAGAAAAACAACTAAACCTACCTACGTTTTACCTCCGTCAGACTAGGAGATCAATCATCCTGATACACAGGATCATTCAGAGTGATGGACATGTCCTCTGAATCAAATTTCTCAACAAATGCTTTAAGGCACTGTCCATTTACTTTAAAACAGTTACCATTTGCGGCATTCTCTATCTCGACGGCCCCATGAGGAAAAACTTCTTTAACAATATATAGGCCGGTCCATCGAGATTTCAATTTTCCTGAAAAAAAGATGAAGTTGGGAATTATACAAGAGCACTTTCTAACCTTCATGGAAGGATTTCCTGAAGATATGTTTGTCATAAAAGGCCTTCATCCTACTTTTGTAAATCCTCGAGTTCTCATAAGCATCGTTCCGGATCTCATCAAGCTCATTCATTTGGAGTTTGCGAAGCAAGCTAGCCTTGTCAGTGTCAAAATTCAAAGCCTGAATCGCCCAATAAGCTTTGTGTTCAAGTTCCACGAGCAACTGACAAGCTTTTAGACAAGTCTGTAGAGAGACATTCCAATCGGTGTCTTATAAGCGTTATGGTGAGCCCAAAGGGCATCGACTAATCTAAGTGACCAATCTTTGCAATCCAACCTCACCGTCTTTTTCAAAATCTGTTTAATTTCTCGATTGAAAATTTCAGCTTGCCCACTTGTCTATGGGTGGTATGGGGTACTCACCTTATGCATAATGCCATATTTCTTCATTAAGGCTTCGAACGGCCTGTTACAAAAGTGAGAACCACCATCACTAATGATGGCTCGAGGTGTTCCAAATTTAGACAAGATGTTTTCTTTAAGGAACTTCAAAACCGTATGATGATCGTTGGTTTTACACGAAATCGCCTCTATCCACTTGGACACATAGTCTATGGCGAGCATGATATAGACATGTCCAAAAGATGAGGGGAATGGTCCCATGAAATCGATGCCCCAACAGTCAAAGACTTCAAGATGTTGAATTGGGGTAAGGAGCATCATATTTCTATGGGACAACCCTCCTAGCTTTTGGCAGTGCTCCACGCTTTGCAAAACTCGTGGGTGTCTCTAAATAGAGTGGGCCAATAAAAACACACTGTAAAATTTTCGGGGTGACCCCCACATGCTTGATCATGGCAAAAGGAGATGATAGAATTATGTTCATCATTAGGGACACATCTCATAATTATTTGATATGGGCAATATTTAAAAAGTAATGGTTCGTCCCAGAAAAATCTACGCACTTTCCTTAAAAATTTTTGTTTGTCTTGCGTAGTCCGATGAATCGGCATCGCACCTGTAGAAAGATAATTGGCTATGTCAGCATACCATGGTGGATGCATAGCAACAAAACGTTGCTCATCATGGAATGAGTCCCCAATAGGTAACTCATCAATGGAATTGCGTAGAATTAGACGGGATAGATGATTCGCCACCACATTCTCTACTCCCTTCTTGTCCTTGATCTCCAAATCGAATTCTTGAAGGAGTAGGATTCATCTAAGCAAACGGGGCTTAGCATCCTTCTTAGAAAGAAGGTGCTTTGGTGCCGCATGATCTGTGTAAACAATGACCTTGGATCCTAGCTATTAAGTAAGGCCTGAATTTGTCCAAGGCAAAAATGACAGCTAGAAGCTCCTCCGTAGTCGAGTAATTGACTTGGGCAGGATTCAAGGTCCTACTTGCATAGTAGATAATGTGGGGCTTCTGATCCTTCTTTTTGCCTAACATAACCCCAATAGCATAATTGCTCGCATCGCACATCAACTTAAAAGGGACCGACCAATCCGGTGGTTGCATGATAGGAGCGGTTGCCAACATGTCTTTTAGCTTTGAAAAAGCTAATTGACATTCGACACTCCACTCAAATTGGTTCTCCTTTTGGAGAAGGTTACATAAGGGCCTAGAGATATGGCTGAAATCCTTTATGATCCTTCTATAAAAGCCGACGTGTCTAAGGAAGGACCGAACATCGCGTATGCTTTTGGGTGCTGGTAGATTTGAAATTATATCGATTTTGGCCCGGTCTACCTCTATTCCATTGGACGAGATGATATGTCCAACGAGTATTCCTCTCTGTACCATGAAATGACACTTTTTCCAGTTTAAAATGAGGTTTTTCTCCTCACACCTTGTTAGAACCAACTTTAAATGATTGAGGTACTCCTTAAAAGTACAATTGAAAATAAAGAAATCGTCCATGAATACCTCAAGAAACTCACCCACCATGTCTGAGAAAATACTCAACATGCATCGTTGGAATGTGGCGGGTGCATTACATAATCCAAATGGCACCTTTGGATATGCGAAGGTGTCAAACGGGCATGTAAAGGTAGTCTTCTCTTGGTCTTCCGGGGCTATCTCAATTTGGCTGTAGCCGGAATAGCCATCCAAGAAGCAATAGTAGGAGTGACCCGCTAACCTCTCCAAAATTTGATCCATGAAGGGGAGAGGGAAGTGGTCCTTCCTAGTGACCGTGTTTAGCTTCCGATAATCCATGCACATACGCTAACTGGTGGTCACTCTAGTCGGTATAAGCTCGTTGTTGGCGTTTTCTATCATGGTAATACCGGACTTCTCAGGGACAACTTGGGTAGGACTCACCCATATTCTATCCAAGATGGGGTAGATAATACCCACATCTAGTAGCTTTAACACCTCAGCATTGACAACCTCCATGATGTTTGGATTTAACCTCCTTTGAGGTTGTCTAGTCATTTTTGCATTGTCCTCGAGGTGTATACGGTGAGTACAAATCGAAGAGTCTATCCCCTTAAGGTTCGCTATTGTTCAACCTATGGCTCCCCTATGTTCTTTGAGTAGCTCAATCAACTTGAGCTCTTGGTCTTTTCCTATGTGAGAGGCAATGACAACCGGGAATGTTTCTTCTTGACCCAAATATACATATTTCAACTTGGATGGCAATGGTTTAAGGTCAAGCTTCAACAGTTTGATGTTAGACGGTAGAGGCCTTGATATGGTTGGTGGCAATCTTTCAAAATGGGGCCTCCAGCGGCTAGTACCAACTACCAGTTTCTCAATATTCAACGCTTGCACAATTTCGCTAATGATGGGGTCTTTGGAATCCTTGAACTGTGCTAAGCATGTCTCCAAGCTTTCTAGTGGTTCAAGTTGGAGGAGCTCTTCTTCTTCAAAAGATTCAAGCATGTTTACCGTGAAGAGCTCATCGTCCTCAACATCCCTATGCCTTTTGCCCAAGTGGAACACATTCATCTTTAATGTCATGTTCCCAAAAGATAATTGCATCACCCCGTTCTGACAATTTATGATTGCGTTTAATGTAGCAAGGAACTGGCGGCCTAAAATTACCGGTATTTGAGTGCTAGCATCTAAAACCAGTTGTGTGTCCAAAACGATAAAATCTACCGGGTAGTAGAATTGGTCAACTTGGACTAGAACATCCTCAACTATCCCTCTTGGTACACGGATGGATCTATTAGCAAGTTGCAACATGGTTTTGGTGGGTTTTAATTCACCAAGACCCAATTGCTTGTATACCGAGTACGGGATGAAGTTTACGCTTGCCCCCAAGTCTAGCAATGCACGCTTAATCCGGTAATCACCAATGATGCATGAAATTGTGGGACTACCCGGATCCTTGAATTTTAGGGGGGTCTTTTGAGTGAGAATGGCACTCACTTGCTCATTCAAAAATGCCTTTTATTCCACATTATATTTACATTTGGTTGTGCATAGGTCCTTTAGAAAATTGGCATAAGAGGGGATTTGTTTAATGGCATCAAGCAATGAAATGTTGATCTTGACTTATCTGAAAATCTCTAAAATATCATGAGAGTTTGGGAGAGATTTTGAAGCGACCAATCTCGAAGGGAATGGTGCTACGGGCTTGTAAACGCGTTCCGTTTCTTGTGGGGCTGAGTTAGATCCGTCCTCATCCTCAGAATTTACCGGATCATTAGGCTTGTCGGCCTTCACTGGAATAGATTTGTCAATTTGCTTACCACTTCTAAGGGTGGTGACGGATTTGGCTTGCTCCATATGTCTGTTGGGGAGATTAGGAATGCTTACTTCGTGTACTTACTTTGGATTTGGCTGAGGTTGGGCCGGAAAGGTCCATTCCCTAGCATTCAAGCATCCTTTAATCTCATCAACCAAGACTTTAAGCTCTTGGAACATTTGCTGATTTGTTTGATTGATTTGCGTTTGCCCTTGCATGAACGCCTTTAAAGTATCCTCTAATGAGAATTGAGGTGGGGCCATATTTTGCATGGGTGGCCCTCCTTGAGAGTTGGTAGGATTGCCCGTGGGAGCATTCTTCCAACTAAAATTTGGGTGGTTCTTCCAAGTAGAGTTGTATGTGTTACCTACCGGTCCATTAAAAGGTCGTTGATATCCATATGTGGCATTTGCGTGTTCTTGTAATACCTCTTGAAACGCAGGAATTGTAAGACAATCTTGCGTAGCATGTATATTAGTGGCATAAATTCCACATATGTTCTCAATTGCTTCCGTGGGCTTTGTAACTGCACTCTTGATAAGTTCCATGGCCTTGACTTTCCTTGTGAGGTTGGCTAGCCTTGCATTCATATCATCTTCCTCCTTAAGGATGTAAATTCATCCTTTCTCTTTTTGTTGAGGAGGCTTGAGGTTATTAGATTTGTTTGAGGTATCCCATGATTGGGCATTCTTGGCCAACATATCTAAATAAATCCAAGCTTCATCTGGATTTTTGCTAATAAACTCACCGTTGCACATCATTTCTACGAATTGGCACATATTGGAACTTAATCCATCATTAAAGAAGTTTATAATTCGCCAATTTTTGTAGCCATGATGTGGGCAAGTAAGTAGGAGGTCCTTAAACCTTTCCCAACATTGGAAGAATGATTCGTTCTCTTTAACTGAAAAGTTCATTATAGCTCTTCGAAGGTTGTTTGTTTTATAAGCCGGGAAGAACTTTTTCAAGAATTCCAGAGTCATCTCATTCCATGACCCTATCGAGTGTGGTCTAAGAGAGTGGAGCCAATTCTTGGTTCTTTCTTTCAATAAAAAGGGAAAAAGTTTAAGTTTGATGGCATCTTCTGAGACATTTGCATATTGTAAAGTAACCACCACTTCTTCAAATTCCTTTAAGTGTAAGTATGGGCTCTCAGAGTCTAGCCCATGGAACTTTGGTATGAGTTGAATTACACCCGGCTTTATATCGATGTTTCCCCCGGTTGGTGGTTAGACCACGCACTAGGGTATAGTTGCACGGGCCGGTTGTAGGTAATCTCGTAAAGATCTCATTGTAGGAGCATTCTGCACCTCATTCTCTCCTACTCCTTCATGATTTGCATTTGTGGTTAGAGTAGAGTGGGGAGGATTCCCTAATGGAATTTGATCCATACTTCCCAAATTTTCACGATGTTCTACAGATTTCGGACTCGTCTATGAACAGAGAGTGGTCCAACTATACCACCTTTGGTTTGGAGACGATTGTTGTGGTCTCCTTCCCAACGGGACATAAACCAAACAAACCAAAATCTAAATTAATCCTAAGTCCTAAAATCTGAAAATAAAAAATGAAAACTAAGAGGGTTCAAGTTGGAAGGATAATACTCAATTTGCTTGAACTAGAAGAACTTCCTACAAAACAAAACAAACTTTGTTAGTTCTAAAATTCAGAAAAACTAGTTCTAGGAACACAGTAAAACCTAACTACTTCCACTCTATAACCACTAAAACAATTTAGAACCATTTAACCTAGGTTCCCTGGCAGCAGCGCTAAAAACTTGTTCCCTCTCCTCAAGTGCAAGGCTGCGATGTAGTAATAAATCTCGGTAAGACCGAGGTCGATTCACAGGGAATTAGGTAAACCAATTCAAGTTGTTCCAGCAACTTCGAATTCAATGAATTAAGGATTTCAAGTTTATAAACTAACTTAAAACAGTAATTGTAAAAATCTGTAATTAAACGGAACTAAGGCTTTTGAGGATTCCACTTGCAATAGCCCTAATGTGAATTCATTCATCCAAGCATAACACAACTAGAATTGAAGTTCTATCTCTCTTCTAGTTGGAAGATATGGCATTCAAACACAAACAATCCCTACTCAAGTTGAAGAATAAGGTTCTAGTTCTAATGAGGCACGTAGAAGTCGAATATGTAGCCTTCGAAGTAACGACCATGCCACTGGACTATGGTACGCTCTAGGGTTACTACAATTCGAATCTAATCAATCTAAACATGATAATTTCAGAGAACTGCAAGGAACTCATGTCCGAAGCACATGAACTCTTATAAAAACATAAAAAAATATCAACTTTTATTCAAACTAGAACTTAAAAGCCCAACTTAAAGCAAAGTACTTGAATTAGAACGAATCCAACATGATAACTACTCACAAGCTTCACCTCTTAGCCTTAACTAAGAGGTTCTAGCCGAGCATTATCATGCTTCAACTAGAATTCAAAGAAAAACTAAATAAAAACATAAAAAACTACAAAAAAAATCCTAGTTTGGGGAGTTACGGTCGCTCCACGAAAAAAATCCTAGTTGGGGGAGTTGCGGTCGCTCCACGATGATCTCCCTTGCTCCCCACGAACTTAGAACTCTTTTAGGATAGCTTAGCAAGGATGTCAAGGTGTCCGTTTATAGGAAAAATCACGAACCGCCTCGGATTGCGTAAAAACTTACGCACTTATGTCGGTCGTCGGATGCTGGTCGGGCGCCCGGTCATGTTTTGGTTAGGCGCCCGACCAAGCTTTAATTTGGTCCAGCGCGTTTTGATATAAAATTCACTTGAATATTGGGTGCCCGACCAAATGGTGGTCGGGCACCCGGTCAGGTCCAAAAGTGGCCACAGTTTTAGCAAAAGTTCCCCCTATTTTGGGCGCTCGACCAAAACATAAGCGGGCGCTCGGTGGCCTTCTGATATGCATGCTGAAATCTTCTTTCTTATGGCCGATCCAGGTCTTTCGGACGTGATTCTTCAGGGCTTCTTTTCAAAGTCTTCAATGTAGTTCCAAAGGACCCTTTTAACAACAAATTCATGACTTCTCTCTTTCATTCTTACATACACAAAACAAGCATTAGATGGGTCTTTTAAGCATGCAAACCATGCATGTAATGTGATGTAATGATCTAGGAAATGTATAAAATGGAAGCTCACAAAAGGTGAAAGATCTCATCGCCCAAAATAGGATCATCTCCTTATCTCCTCTTCTCAACTTGTTACCGCTAGTGTTTCAGGAACACATTCAGGAAGAAGGTTTTTGTTTATCTTCGATGGAAGATAGGTGCATTTGGCCTAGATTTTTGCCAAGGGTCTTTAATGTTAGAGAGACCTGGGAGCTCTATAGAGCAGCAGGTACTCACAAGAGCTGGGTGTTGAGCCTCTAATTTATAAATATTCTAACCCTTATCATCACATATTATGAATGGTTTACGTGTTTAAAGTCTAAATTAATACATGTTTTTGTGTTTACAAGAATGAGAGAAGGATTTCACCAAGATGATGCTTAAAGATGATTCTTAATACACATTGAAGAACAAAGGAAAGAAGAAAAAATAAGAGGAAAAGAAAAGAAGAAGATTCACCCTGGCCAATTGATCGGTTGGCCTGACCGATTGATCGCCAGGGTGGTCGATTGATACATTAGCCTGGCCGATTAATCGGCCACTCTGTATATGCTACTGGATTAAAAGTTGAACCGACGATTGATCGGTTTCCCAAACCGATTGATTGCTCAAGAGGAGGAATTTCCAAACAGGTTACTGGACAAAAAGAGGTCCCACCGATTGATCGCTCAGCCCGGGCGATCAATCGCCCAAGCCATAAAATATCAAGATTTTCTACAAAAGTCACTGAACACTTTTTGGACCAAGCGATCAATCATCTGGCCACCTGCGATCCATCGCCCATCACAAGCAATCAATCGACCACTATGGTCGATCAATCGCCTGTGCGTAAAAATCCATAAGTTTCCATTTCTGCTCCCATTTTCTCTACGCAAGTGCATAAGTTTACACAAATTCTGAAATATTCTGCAATGTTGAGGCTTGAAGGCTATAAAAGGATGCCTCTAATTCGATTTAAGGGCATCCTAGAAGAGATTGGAAGTTGTAGAAGGCGAATGAAAACTTCGTGAAGCATCTGCAACTTCGATTTTTCTAGTTTACATGTTTTTTTTTTAGTTTTTCTTTCAATTCTAGTTGCAGTATGACAATGCGCGGCTAGAACCTCTCAACTAGGGCTAAGAGGTGAAGCTTATAGCCAATTCTCATACTTAAGTGGATTGTATGTGTTTCAATGCTTTATCTTCCAACTAGAAGAGAGATAGAACTTCGAATCTAGTTGTGTTTTATGCTTGGATTGAATGGATTAACATGAGATTGCTATGAGTGGATCCTTAAAGCCTTAGTTTTCTCTCTAATATTAATCAGATTTACTGTTTTAAGTTGCTGTTTAGTCTTAGTTTTCATAATTGAAATTCTTAATTATTCCAATACAAGTTGCTGAAATAGTTTAGAACTATTTATCCAATTCCTTGTGGATCGACCTCGGTCTTACCGAGAATTATTACTACATCGCATCCTTGCACTTGAGGCGAGCGAACAAGTTTTTTGGCGCCGTTGCCGTGGATTTTAGATAAACAGTTCTAGATTGTTTTAGTGGCTGTAGAAGTAGAAGTCGATAGGTTTTTTTTTATTTCCTCGGACTAACAAGTTATTTTGTTTTGTAGGAATTCTTCCATAGTTCAAGCGAATCGGCTAATATCCTTTTACCTTAGTTCTTTTTACATATTTTTAGATTTTTAGATTTTTGTTAAATTCTGTTTTAGAACCTAGGATTAGTTTAGATCTTAGTTGTGTGGTTTATGTCCCGTTGAGAATGTGACCACATCAACCGTCTCCAATTCGAAGGTGGTCTATTTGGACCATTATCACTCCATAGACGAGTCCGAAAATACCAAGGGATTTGTGATAGTTTGGGGAGTATGGATCAAACACCCCTCCTTCCTCCAACTACAAACGCAAATCAAGAGGGAGTAGGAGAGGATGAGGTGTACAATGTTCCTCCAATGAGATCTTTATGGGACTACCTACAACAGACCCGAACAACTACACCCTCGTGCGTGGTCATACCACCAACCGAGGGAAACATTGATATAAAGCCGGATGTGATTCAACTCTTACCAAAGTTCCATGGGCTAGACTCTGAGAGCCCATACCTACACTTAAAGGAATTTGAAGAAGTAATGGTTACTTTGCAATATGCTAATGTTTCAAAAGATGCCATTCAACTTAAAAAAAATTTCTTTTCATTAAAAGAAAGAGCCAAGAGTTGGCTCCACTCTCTTAGACCACATTCAATAGGGTCATGGAATGAGATGACTCAGGAATTCTTGAAAAAGTTCTTCCCGGCTCATAAAACGAATACCCTTCGAAGAGTTATAATAAACTTTTTGGTTAAATATATTGAATCATTCTTCCAATGTTGAGAAAGGTTTAAAGACCTCCTACTTGCTTGTCCACATCACGGCTACGAAAGCTAGCGAATCATAAACTTCTTTAACGATGGATTAAGTTCTAACATGCGTCAATTTGTAGAAATGATGTGCAACGATGAGTTTATGAGCAAAAATCTAGGTGTAGCTTAGAGTTATTTGGATATGTTGGCCGAGAATGCCCAATCATGGGAAACTTCGGACAAATCTAGTGATCTCAAGCCTCCTCAACAAAAGAAAAAAGGAGGCATCTATATTCTTAAAGAAGAAGATGACGTGAACGCAAAGATAACTAGCCTCATAAGGAAGATCGAGGCCATGAAACTTCGTAAGAGTGGAGTTTCAAAGTCCAATGAAGCTATTGAGAACATATGTGGAATTTGTGCCACTAATATACACGCTACGCAAGATTGTCGTACAATTCCTACATTTCAAAGAGGCTTTACATGAACATGCAAATGCTACATATGGACATCAACGGACTTTTAATGGACCGGTGGGTAACACGTATAACTCTACTTGGAAGAACAACCCAAATTTCAGTTGGAAGAATAATCCCACGAGTAATCCTACCAACTCTCAAGGAGGGCCACCCATGCAAGACATGGCCCCACCTCAATTCTCAATGGAGGATACCCTGAAGGCATTTATGCAAGGGCAAACGCAAATAAACCAAACAAGTCAGCAAATGTTCCAAGAGCTTAAAGTCTCGGTTGATGAGATTAAGGGACACTTGAATGCTAGGAAAGGGGCCTTTTCGGCCCAACCTCAGCCCAATCCAAAGTAAGTACATGAAGTAAGCATCCCTAATCTCCTCAACCAACATGTGGAGCAAGCCAAATCCGTCACCACTCTTAGAAGTGGTAAGTAAATTGACAAATCTATTCCGATGAAGGCCAACAAGCCTAATGATCCGGTAAATTCTGAGGATGAGGACGGATCTAACTTAGCCTCACAAGAAACGGAATGCGTTTATAAGCCTGTAGCACCATTCCCTTCGAGATTAGTTGCTCCAAAATCTCTCCTAAACTCTCATGATATTTTAGAGATTTTCAAACAAGTCAAGATAAACATTCCATTGCTTGATGCCATTAAACAAATCCCTTCTTATGCCAAGCTTCTAAAGGACCTATCCACAACCAAGCACAAATATAATGTGCAGCAAAAGGCCTTTTTGAATGAGCAAGTGAGCGCCATTCTCACTAAAAAGACCCCCCCAAAATTCAAGGATCCTGGTAGCCCCACAATTTCATGCATCATTAGTGACTACCGGATTGAACGTGCATGCATTGCTAAACTTGGGGCAAGCGTAAACTTGATCCCGTACTCGGTATACAAGCAATTGGGTCTTGGTGAATTAAAACCCACCAAAACCATGTTGCAACTTGCTGATAGATCCATCCGTGTACCGAGAGGAATAGTCGAGGATGTATTAGTCCAAGTCACCAAATTCTACTACCCGGTAGATTTCATTGTCTTGGACATGCAATCGGTTATGGATTCTAGCACTCAAATACCGGTAATTTTGGATCGTCCATTCTTGTCTACATCGAACGCAATCATCAATTGCAGGAATGGCGTGATGCAATTGTCCTTTAGGAACATGACATTGGAGGTGAATGTGTTCCATTTGGGCAAAAGGCATAGGGATAATGACGATGTCCACGAGGTTGATATGATTGAATCAATTGTGGAAGAGGAGTTCACTTTAAATCAGAATTTTGATCCTCTAGATGTTGTTAACTTCGATCCCTCTGAGGATTGGGACGATGATGATGGTCCTCATGAGATAAACATGATAGAATCTAAGAGGATGGGGAGTATTTCCAACCCAATCTACCTAAAAGCTTGGGGACATGTTTGACACATTCCAAGGATGAATTCAATTCTATTATTAATGAGATCTTGGAAGTGTCAATTTCTTAAAATTTACTTGACAAGTCACAAATTTCTGATTTACACAAATTTGTTATGCAGGAATTAGAAGAATTGATGCTTGACTTGCCTACAGAGAGACCAATTTTTACAAGTGTAGAGGTTGAGGACCCACTCCAACCTACAAAAAATTCTGAGAAGGAGGAAGACATAAAGGGTCCAAATCTGAAAACTTCCTCCGATGAGGTCTCCTACACTTTAGAGGAGTGTTTGGCGTATTTTGAAGATTAGGATGATCCCATGATTAAGGACATAGTGCATGCATTGAGGGAGACCCCTTCGGTGCGTAAAAAGCTTCCTTCCATAGAGTGTTCAACTGAAAAATCAATTGTAGAAGCACCAGTGAAATCTGATTTTGTGGAGATCATATCGACTTGTGAAGAAGAAATACTAGTCTCCACATCTCTTTGGGTTGTTCAAACTAAAGAACACAACTTCTGGGATGACTCATATTTAACAAATGTTTGCCCAGACAAGATGGAAAGGAGATCCATATTTAATGATTTCCAATCAATGCAATTCTCCTTTCCTAGTACATGTGACAATTTTATTGAGGAACCCGCTGAAATTTTTCAGTAGGATTTTCAATGGGTTCTACTAGTTGATGTCACTAATGTACTTTCCAAAGCAGGATGGTGGATAATTCTGCTGAAAAATCTATTACACCACTTGATGATCTTGCTCAACTTTGTCCTTTTGGATGTTATAATGATAATCGATCTCCTAGTCTAATGGAGATCCTCTTTTTAAAAGGACGGGTTCGGTAGATTAGGTTTAGTTGTTGTTTCTATTTTAGTTTTACTGCTTTAATAGATTTTGATGCTGGAAGTAAACTCCCATGATCGACTCTATCAGGTACTACCGCTCTCACTCTCCTTTATTGTTAACATGGCTCTCATGTTATTGCTAATTGCATCTCTTTTTACATTAAGGATAATGCAAGATTTGGTTGAGGGGTGAGATGAAATTCCTCATCTAGTAGTTTGTGGACATTTCGAGTATTATATGTAAAAATTTTCAAATTTTTCTGAAAATTCAAAACTCTTTTGGAAAACCTTTTTTCTATGCATTCGAGATGATACAAATACAAGAAAAGGAGATATGAAGTGATGAATGTTGCAAGTCTTGAACTACTTCTAATATAATGGTTTTATATGTGAATTTCCCTATTTATTTGATTGATAGAAAATTTGAACACTTTTACAGCTAGTTTACATTACACGATTCTTAAGGGTTAAAAGGATTATGTGATTTGTGGTGTAGCTAGACTTTGATTTAAGGTGTTGAGGAACCAAGTCGGGGTACTTTGTCCAACCTTGTCCATGGGAAAATAATGAAAGATATGGATTTCTAAAAATCCTATCTAATATGAATAAAAAGGAAAGGAATGATGAAAATATGGGAATGACTGAAAATATGGTGGAAAATTTCGAAAAGGGCTACCTATTACTAACCGGGGGATGGTCTACCCGTAACCAAAGCCAAAAATGGGACGTAGTGTGAAAGCCGTCGGAAGGACGGTAAGGCAAATTCCTGTTATAGGCTTGTTATTGATCTGGACACCTTGTGATCTATAGTTTAGTTGATCAATGAAGAAGATAATCTCGAAAACTCATGAGATGAACTTTCACTATGCACATTAGGTTGAATTTGTTCAAAGCTCTTCTATTTGTCAATCAATCAGCGAGAATTCTATATGAACACTTTTTATGTTTTGAGAGTTTAAGGTTGCAACCTCTATCACCCAGTTTCTCAAATTTTTACGCTCGTATGTCTTGGAATGAATAAAAGCATAGTTTCTAAAGGAGAGTTGGACTTTGGAGAATTGAACTTGCTTCACGCATGTTTTGCTCTGGACTAGTCTAAACTAATACATGTTTTTTTGTTTACATGAATGAGAGAAGGATTTCACCAAGATGATGCTTAAAGATGATTCTTAAACACATTGAAGAACAAAGGAAAGAAGCAAAAAGAAGAGGAAAAGAAAAGAAGAAGATTCACCCTGGCCGATTGATTGGTTGGCCTGACCGATTGATTGCCATGGTGGTCGATTGATCCATTAGCCTGGCCGATTGATCGGCCACTCTATATATGTTGCTGGAATGAAAGTTGAACCATTAATTGATCAGTTTCCTAAACCTATTCATCACTCAAGAGGAGGAATTTCCCGACAGGGTGCTGGACAAAAAGAGGTCCCACTGATTAATGCTCAGCTCGTGTGATCAATCGCCCAAGCCATAAAAAATCAGGATTTTCTGCTAAAGTCTATGGAAACTTTTTGGACTGAGAGATTAATCGTCCAGCCACCTACGATCCATCGCCCATCACAAGCGATCAATCGACCACCCTGGTCGATCAATCGCCCGTGTGGAAAAATCCAAAAGTTTTTATTTCTGCTCCAATTTTCTCTACGTAAGTGCGTAAGTTTACGCAAATTCTGGAATATTCTGCGATGTTGAGACTTGAAGGCTATAAAAGGACTCCTCTAATTTGATCAAAGGGCATTTAGAAGAGATTGGAAGTCGTAGAAGGCGAAGGAAAGCTCCGTGAAGCGTCTGCTACTCCGGTTTTTCTAGTTTACATGTTCTTTTTAGTTTTTCTTTTAATTCAAGTTGCAGTATGACAATGCTCGGCTAGAACCTCTCAACTAGGGCTGAGAGGTGAAGCTTGTAGCCAATTCTCATGTTTAATTCGTTTAATTCAAGTTTATTTTACTTCAAGTTGGATATTTGAATACTAGTTTGAATAAAGTTGGTCTTTTTAGATGGTTTATGAGAGTTCATGTACTTAAGACATGAATTCCTTGCAATTCTCTGAGATTGCCATGTTGAGTTTGATTAGATTCGAATTGTAGTAACCCTTAAGCATGCCATAGTCTCTTGGCATGGCTGTTACTTCGAAGGTTACAAGTTCGAAGTCTATATGCTTCATTAAAACTAGAATTCTGAATTTCCAGACTTGAGTGGATTGTATGTGTTTCAATGCTTTATCTTCCAACTAGACGAGAGATAGAACTTCGAATCTAGTTGTGTTTTATGCTTGGATTGAATGGATTAACATGAGATTGCTATGAGTGGATACTTAAAGCCTTAGTTTTCTCTCTCATATTAATCAGATTTACTATTTTTAGTTGCTGTTTAGTCTTAGTTTTTATAATTGAAATTCCTAATTGTTCCAATACAAGTTGGTGGAATAGTTTAGAACTATTTATCCAATTCCCTGTGGATCGGCCTTGGTCTTACCAAGAATTATTACTACATCGCAGCCTCGCACTTGAGGCGAGCGAACACTGGGCCGAATGGGTCTGGCATGCTAAATTGCCTAAAAAAGTTTCATTTTTAGTCTGGATGCTTCTGCTTCATGTAGTTTCTGTGGATGAGGGGGTCCAATCGAAGTGCGTGCATATGGCATCTAAGTGCCAGTGATGTACCTAGGAATAGGTGCTGGACAACAAGTCTGTTAGTGCACTTTTCTATGGCATACTAATGCAACGCACCTTATTTGTGAATCACATGCATCGATGTATTGTAACATTGATTGAGCCTTGGTAAGCTGAAGACCAAAAACTCAAGTGGACAAGAAGCATCAAGGAAGAAGAACAGGGAAAAGCGATACCTTGGTGACTCTAATCGTTAAAACCAAAATAACCATTACCTTTACATGACTTAGACCATATAGTAAAACCCTTACTCCTTATTATTAGCCTTAGAACACTTAGAAAAATATAATAAGTTAAGCTAATAAAAGAGGTGCAAGCTGCTATAAATAAATCAACCCAGACAACAGTTTTCGATTGGACTTCGATCCATCAAAGTTAAATTTGATGGTCTTCGATACCATCGAAGACCAGTTTGATCCATCGAACATATGTCTAGCAACTTTTGTGAACTTTTTGGACAATTTTTCGATCTATCAAACTGGATGTCCAACAACCTCAGAAACTCTCTAGATAGTTTTTCGAGTCATCAAAGTAGGATCTTCGATCCATTAAAGGGTATTTTGATTCATCAAAGTATCGCCTTGTTTTATCTGATTTACACCCATGAATTTTTTAAAGCATGTGAGCGTTGCCAAAAGCTAGGAGGATTGTCCCGTAGAAATATAATACCTCTTAACTCGATCAAGATAATCAAAATATTATTTTTTTATTTTTATTTTGTTAAATTATAATTTTTTTACATAGGGGAACTGGACAAAAATGGGCATAGTCCTTATAAAACCTGGACTACGCCTACCTATAAGAAGCTATATAAACATGCACCAAAAAAACCTCCCAAACAAGATTAGACAACAAATCCTCTCAGGAACAACAGACACTGAGCGCTTATTACACAAGAGAAGATATCTTCTAACTAGAATATATCTTCTATCTAGAATACTAATGGAGGCTCTGACCAAACAGGCTTTGACTTTTGGGGCATCGATTTCATGGGACCATCTCCTTTATCATTTGGATATGTCCACATATTGCTAGCTGTAGACTAGGTGTCCAAGTGGGTGGAGGCAATTCCATGTGGAACTAATGACTATCGTACAGTTCTAAGGTTCCTTAAAGAAAACATCCTATCCAGATTTGGAACACCTCGAGCCATCATAAGTGATGGTGACTCCCACTTTTGTAATAGGCCATTTGAAAATCTAATGAAGAAATACGTCATTAAACATAAAGTGAGTACCCCATATTACCCACAGACAAGTGGGCAAGCTGAGATTTTAGATAAGGAAATCATACACATATTGGAAAAGATGGTGAACCTCGATCACAAAGATTGACTCTCTGACTAACCGATGTTTTGCGGGTTTACCGCACCACATACAACAACATCCCTATTGGAATGTCTCCCTATAGACTCGTTTATGGGAAGGCTTGTCAATTGTCGGTGGAGGTTGAACAGAAAGCCTATTGGGAAATAAAGACATTGAATTTTAATGTTAACACGACGAGCTCACTAAGAAAACTCCAATTAAATGAGTTTGACGAGATCCAGAATGATGCTTATGAGAGTTCCAGAATTTACAAGAGTCGAATGAAGGCCTTTCATGGTACATATATTTTCAGAAAATCATTTGAACTAACTCAAAAGGTTCTCTTATTCAATTCGAGACTTCACCTTTTTACAGGTAGGTTAAGATCTCGGTATCCACATGGGGCCATTGAGTTAGAAAATCTTATGAATGGGAATGTTTTCAAAGTAAATGGACAAAGATTAAAACCATTTGTTGCGAAATTAGTTTCAGAGGATATGCCCATCCCTCTAGATGATCCTGGTATCTGGATGATTGATCTCCTAGTCTGATGGATGTATAGAGTCAGTCAGGGTAAGTAAGTTTGTTTTAGTCCTGGTTTATTAAAGTAGGAAGTAAAGCGATTCTCCTAATCTAACGGAAACCCACTTTTAAAGATCTCTCAGGTACTCTCTTTCACTCCTCTTTATTTTATCATTGATCTCTGTTGCTTATATTACATATTTTCTTACGTTGAGGACAATATAAATTTTAGGTTGGGGGTGAGATTCTTTCGAAATTGCTAGTAGTTTTGTGGTTTTTCGAACAAAAAAATTTTCAATTTTTTTTTCAAATTTCAAAATTTTAAACTCTCTTCGAAATTCATATTTCTGTCTACTTGCAAATAGGTGGATAAAAGCTCAAGTGGCAAACTGAGTGAACATAGCCTCGTTTCAACACTGAGGTCATAACATCAATTCCCATAGTGGGGGTGGCTAACATTCTGATGTGACTAACAGGGGTGGGTGGGTATACTAACAATGGGGTGTGTGAACTAACCCATTAAAAAATAGGTGGATAAAAGTTGAGAAACTATAGTAATATGATCATTAGAAAACCAAGGATCTATTTAACATTGTGATTTTAAAACAAATTACTTCTATGAGTGATTGATAGAACAATTAAACATTGATTGAGTCTAGATCCATAATGCATATCCAACTTATAATTATTAAGATTAAATTGAAATTGTATGGTAAAATTCATGGTTGTTTAAAGGTACTAGGAACCAAGCCCAGAGATCCCCGTTTACATTGAAAGAAAAAAAAAAAACAAAAAGAGTGATATGAAGTTTTGAAAAGAAATTATTGAAAAAAGAAAAAAAGAAAAGAAAGAAAGAATGATTGAAAGCAGCTAAAAAATGGTTGTATCAAAAAAATGCTACCTATGACCACTCAAAAAGGGAATGTGATTAGAGTGAAAGCTACCGATGAAAAATCTAAACTTGAAAGAAACGAAAGGGAAAGGAGCTAGGATCAGAATTAGTGACTTGTGTTGATCTGACTACCTTGGATAGCTTATCACATTTATCCTTACAAAATAAAGTGGACCCTTAATAAGAGTGAATTGGTTTATATTAAGTATTTTAGGATCTTGATGTTTGAAATTTTTTATAGATTCATTGATGGTTAGAACTCGAGTTGAGAATTTGGTAATGTTTCTTGGAATCTAGGTTGATAATGGTTATATTACTTATGTCTCTGAACTATTTTGTTTAACTAACTTAAACACAAAACTTGTTTTTTCGAGAAAGGATAGAAGTTGAGATTTGAAAAATAATTTTCGTATCTTTTGCTCAAGGACCAGCAAAATGCTGGTTGGGGTGTGTGTTGAGCTCTGAATTATGAATTATTATCCCTAATTATATATCATAGTTAAATGATTTATGTGCTTAAGGTTGCTAACTTATATCCGTTTCTATGTTTGTAGGAAATAAATAGAGATCTCATGAATCCGATGATGAAAAGGACAACTTAGGATGCATGTTGAGAGAATAAGCTTTAAAAGGGTAAAAAGAATGGAAGAATCCACGTGAAGAAAGTTCAAAAGCTCATGAAAGATTAAAAGAATAGAGATAACATAATTTGATAGGCGTTTCAATATAACGCCAATACCATCGAAGTGATTTTCGATAGGATGTCAATCCTATCGAAGGACACATCGAACATACCTGAAAGAACATATTTTTGGCAAGTCTTTGGATTGATCAGTGCTTTTGACAGAATTTGATCCCATCGAACAAGGGTTCAATCTTATTGAAGAATTCAAATTTTGGAACCCAGCATTCTGAACTCTCTGAATTGTATCTTATGCCATCGAATTGCCTTCAATCCCATCTAAGATCATATCGAAGCACATGTTGATTCCATCGAACACCCTATCGACAGAGGTGGTGAAATTGTGAAATTGTGAAAGTTGGTGGGAGTTTCCAAAACTGCGTAACTTGTTGGATTTTTCCTATTTAAAGGTTTCTTCCCACACGTCCAAAGGAGACCTGAGAGTCCTAGAAGCTTGGGAGCAAGGATAATTCGAAGTGGAGGCTTCTATTTCAAGTTTCTCAAATTTTTTTCTTCTAGTTTTTATGTTTTCTTTGTTTTTAAGAAGTATTAGTTTAATTATGCTTTTGGTTGGCTAGACCTCTAAGCTAGAGCTAAGAGGTGAAGCTTGTAGTTATTCTTAATGTTCTAATGCATCTATTTCAAGTACTTTGAGCTTAATGTTGAATTTTTCAGAATTTTAGTTTAAATAAAGTTGATAGTTTTAGATAATTATAAAGATCTCTTGTGATCACAGATACATGGGATGCTTATGAGTTTCTAAGATTAATTAGATAGTTTTTATGATATTTTATTGATGGAAATCCAAGATCTATTGTGTTTTGCGGATACGATTGATACTTAGTTCCATTAATTCAAGTTCTCAGATTTGAAGTAGAACCAATTTCTGAAAGTTCAAATCTTTGATTTATGAATGTACTTTAATTGAATTTATTTTCTGATTGGATAGAAATAGGACTTCGATTCCAATTTAGCATTATGCTTGGATAGATGAATTGGCATTATGAATTAACTATGAGTGGATCCTTGGCGCTCTAGTATTTTAATTTTCTAATTTATCTTTTGACTTTATTAGTTTATTTAAATATCTCTAATTTATCATTCAATCCGCAATCAGTCGACCCTTTCGACCAGTCGAACTATGTTGTCGTCTGTCAATTCTTCTTGGACACAGGCTTCTTTCCTTTGGTCCATCCTTGCCATGAACGAATCCGCAACCCGTTCTACTTCGAAATTATAGCCCCAGCTTTCCAAAATTGTAAATCCGCTTACTTTGGAAGAATGCAGGTTATCTTACCATGAATAATGATATAATGGATTAAATATCTAGGAGTACTTTCCCCTACACATAGTTGCATTTGGACTTGTTGGCATCTACATCACCTATCTGAATAGTCCACTAGTCCCAGTCCACTCTTCCTAGATTGTCTCGTGAAGAAATTGCCTGCACATAGTTGCATTTGCCACAACACCTACCACCTATCTTGACAGTCCACTATGCCCAGTCCACTCTTCATAGATTGCCCAGAGAAGAAATTATGCATAATTTTTTTTTCTAAGAAGCGTGGCAGCAAACCACCTGTTTGTATATTGATCGGAGAAAAAGATTAATGCACCTAGCAAGGACATAAGCCTTACCCCACCACAAAAGACTCTACATTTTCCTTTGTCCAAAATTGAAAATTGTTCATAGATTTACAAGATGGTCCACTCAGTGGTATGCAAAAAATGGATTTACAGGATCGTTCATAGAAAACTGGTCACGGACGTTAAGGGCCTTTCAATTGCTTTCATGTTTGCATAGTAGTCAAGAAGAAAGAACCAGACTAATGGACGGTTCAAATATGTGCTCTGAATGCCAAGAATTACCAATGCAACAATGTGCATGGAATGGTTTCATTGCACTTAGTGGACTGGAGCTTTACTCTCTTGTAATTATCTACAACGTTATGGTTACCTTGATATCCCTGTTAAGCCCACGTGCTTGTACAATACAACCACCACATGCTAGAGCATTTATCAACCTGGAAACATGTGCAAGTTGGATCCCACCACTTCATTTCCTGCTGCGAAGCTGAAGCCAGTCTATGTGAGGGCCCACCCAGCAAAACGATCATGCACTTAACAGATACATGCTTGCAAAAGTTTCTCAGCCGTCCATTTGTTTCGAACATTGTAGCCCAATTAATGAGTAATCCTACGTGATTTTGGGAACGGTAGGTACACAGCAAGACTCACGTGAAGTAAAGTGTTGAAATTCCGAGCCCTCAATAAACCCAGATCAAACCTAGGTACTAGAAATTCGGATCTAATACCACTGCTAATTTGTGTGCTTTACGGAAGCACATTCAAGAAAGATAGAACAATCGAAAAAACAATAACCAACCAAAGAAGCTTCACAAATACAAGATATTTAACATGGAAAAACCCCTGCGGAGAAAAATTACATCATAAAATGACAAAAATCCACTATAATCAAATCCATAGAGATTACACCACCCACCTTCTTTGATTACAAATATGAAACCCAGATGTCTCCTTACAATGTGCACCTAGGAAAACCCTAGCCCCTTGAGAAAATCCCTTCACAAGCACTTACATGTGTTTAGAACCCTCTCACCTCACAAAACCGTTGCTCTTAGAGGAAAAAATACTCATTGGTACAAATCCCTAATCGGAATTAGGCTTAACTGCCCTAACTTTTGCTAATCCATGTAATCCCGTCGGTTAGACCGACAAATTATTGTCGGTTGGATCGACTTGGACCAACAAAACCCTCTATTACGCTGTCAGTCGAACTAACAGTGCCCTTCGTCCGAGAGAATGGTCGGACCGACACCCTTTCTTCTTTCTTTTTTTTTTTTTTTGGGGGGGGGGGGGGGGGGGGGGGGGGGGGGGGATATTATGCACGCACACACCCTGTTAGATGCACAACGAACCCACCTGGTCAGACTGACACCCTGTCGGCTGGACTGACAATGGTAGAATGCAAGGCATTTGTACAATAGAAAGCTTAGATTTTCAACACTTCTGACAAGTTGGCAGATACGTTGCGCACAAATGGGCTAGCATAGCAAAAGTGCAATACCTCTTGTTTTGAATATTTAAAGACGCTACGAGGGAGGGGGGATGAGAGAGAGAGAGAGAGAGAGAGAGAGAGAGAGAGAGAGTGGACATGATCGTGCATCGACTATAGAGGGCGATGAGGAGGAGGACATGACTGAAACTTGATGATACTGCACGAGGTGAGTTTCATTGTTAATTGAAGCCGTTGATAAGGTTTTTTTAGACTTTACCTAACTAACTAAATCAGTCACCCATCAAAGATTTGATACATTGTAATTCTTTCATATTCCCATTTAACTAATGCCCACGTAGAAATTCCTGCAACATTTTCCCATGTCTCCAAATATGTTGATCTTAGATTTGAATCCCATGTCAAGTGTCCATACTAAGTGAGAATACTTGATATGAGAAATAAATGTAACACATATATCCAGAGAGAAATAGAGAGTTTACTTGCGGAATAAGCATGTGAATTTAAATGGTAAAAATGAAAGTACTATAATATGTCCAGCTTTGAACTGTCCAATGGGACAGTTTAAGGATTTCTATGCAGTAAAAAAATACTATATTTATGCCTGACAACATAAAAATTCTCAAATGGGCAACTGATTATCCTATATTAAAAGAAATCTAAGCTTATAACCAAGCACATGGATTGAGAGCGTCCAATATAATACATTCATCCACAATATACATTTAAAGGAGAATTAACATAAATGACAATTAACATTGATAAATAGTACACTTAAAGGAGAGAGGTGATCAAGTTTATACCAATTAACACATCTCTACCATATACCAAATCGCAACTTAACCTACTTGGATCTGTCATGCACTGTAATGTCATACAACAGAGCAGGATTTGAGGAGTTACAAGTTAGACCATGTAATGGTATGCTCAAGTGGTTGGCCTCAAGAAATAGTAGGAAGCCCATTAATACATGTACTATCGAATGCCACTCACATGCCAACACAATCATGCAAAACACGACACTTGAGCTTAACTATTGCACATTATCGAGAAGGGGAAATTTGCAAATAGTTGCATTCTATAGCATGCAATGCTAGAAAAGTTCCCTAGGCAAGATTTGATAACAAAATTACCTTTCCTGCATCTCTAACACCAATTATAACCATTAACTATGGGATTGATTATATGTGAAAATAGGCTGAATTGCAATTGGATTACGTACTGAGTTAATAAATGTGATTTTATTGTACTGAGTAAACTATTCAGCGCACCATAAATGCCTGTTTTTTTTTTATCCAAGTCATCCATCCTTTTTCCTAGCTCATTTTAGGTATTTAGCAAAAAAATTGAAACATATCCAAAGCTCAAGTGGACCATACCACAAGAAACATTGGGAATAATGAATTCCACCGTTGAAACATTGTTACGACCCACCGAGATGTTCATTTGTCATCCAACTAGTGCAATCTAAGATTTTGATTTGACATACTATAGGGAACTATGTAAAATCATGCCCAAAACCTCTAAATTCAAGTGTAGTTGTTCGCTCGCCTCAAGTGCAAGGCTGCGATGTAGTAATAATCCCGGTAAGACCGAGGTCGATCCATAGGGAAGGAAGTAAACAATTCGAATTATCCTAATAACTAGAATCTTAAGAGGTTTGTGAAATTCGTTTTGAACATAAAATAGAAAATCTGATAATGAAAAGATAACTAGAGCATCAAGGATCCACTTATAGCTCTCCTTAGATGCATAATTCGCTATGGTTTCTCACTTCCTCAACTAGAATCGAAATTAAGATCTATCTAGTCGGATGATATAACAGTTAAACCAAAAATCTATCATATGTAAGATCAATGTACATGATTCACTCAATGCAAGCTAGGACGAGCATACTCAATTGCATAGGTCAGTCCCAATTCCAATAGGCAAAGATCACACCATCATTAAATCCTGTCATAGGATAAAACTAGATCATGATGTGAACTTGATCTAAATCATATACACAGTCTCTCATACTTCAGAATTTCCATAAAAGTAGACTTTCGATAAGAAGTTCCCACATGAAGATCATAGTACTAGAGCGTACTCCAATTCCTCGGATCATACAGGTCTAGACTAACACACAACAATTAAGAACTCAAGTAATTCTTCCAAACATCCATGAGTCATCATAAGACTAAGAAAAACTACTTTAGTACTTGAATTAAACCTCAAACCATTGTTCTTAAACATGAAATCCAACTTGAAACCAATAAAACGAATTAAACAATCTAAGAAAACTATAAGGTTCACCTCTTAGCTCTATCTAAGAGATTAGCTAATGAAAAGCATATTAAAAATAAAACTAGAACTAAGAAAAGGAAGAAAAACTAGCTGGAGGAGGCTAGAAAGCCTCCTATAACTTGAACTCCTTGCTCCCCACGTCCTTGGTTGCCCTAGAATAGAAGAGAGCAGCCCCTTTTATAGTACAGCAAGAGTACCGCAACGTAACAGATTTTGTTTCGCTTCGTACGGCTTGACCAATGGTCGGATTGCCTTCAAAATTAATTTATAGCTTACTTGTAATATAATCTTCCTCATAGATGATTTAGATTTCCAAGATTATCCTCTGAATGGGCTCACCAATCATATCACCGACCACCTCTCAAAATCAGCGCACTTCGGGTACCTTCAGAATCAGTCATCTTGCTTTCAACGCTCTGGAGTATACAGATGTCGGATTGATCCCAAACTTTAAATATTGGTAGAAAAATTCCTCCTCTACATGATAGATGGATTAGATTTTCCAAAACAATCCTAGAATGTGGTCCGAAAATTAGAACACTTAGGGCTTTTATAAACTCTGCGCAGTTGAATCTTTCTGGATGGTCCATCTTTCTTCAACCGATACGATCAAACCACACATCCTTTTGATCTGAAACTTTATGGTTATTCATATATGGATTTGGTATAAAAGATGATCGAAGTAGATTCTTCATATCATCAATGATGGGCCACCTGGACCGGCCCAGAGTGGAGTAGGCAGAATCTGGAACTTTCTGGACAGTTCGTATTGTTTTGGCCACCACGATCAGTCCGTAGCTCCGATCGACACGAAATCACTTGGGTTAGTTCGGCGTCGAGATCCTCTTCGACATGGATGTGCTGGCATTTCCAAATATCATTAAGATGGGCCCAAAAAAATGGTTCGAAAAACCAGAAACGGGAATGGCCTACTGTTTGCAATCTGAAACCCTGAAATTGCATGGCCAACCGGTCAAGACCGGTCTAGACCGGTCGGACAAGGCTGGCCTTGCTCCAGCAGCTTTAAGAGAGGGAAGATCTATTGGCCGACCGGTCAAGACCGGTCAGGACCACCTTGTGGGCTCCTTTTTCTTTCCTTTCTTCTTTCTCTTCTTTCCTTCCCTCTTTTGTTATTCATTTCCTTTGATGGTCAAGGTATGTAAGAAGGGTCTCATAGCATCCGAATGATGAAGTCTTTCTTTCATTCCTACAACCACAAAACTATGCATTAGATTAGCCTTTAAATCATGAAAACCATGCATAATGAGTGATGAATTGGGGTTAGAATATGCACAATTAAGAGCTCAACACACCCCCCAACCAGCATTTTGCTAGTCCCGAGCAAAACATGCGTGAAACAAGTTTCATTCTCCAAAATCCAACTCTCCTCTAGAAACTATTCTTCTATACATTCCAAGACACACAAGCATAAAAATCAGAGAAATTAGGTGATAGAGGTTGAAACCTTAAACTCTCAGAACATAATAAGTATTTATATGAAATTCCCGCTGATTGATTGATAAATAGAAGAACTTGAACAAATTCAACCTAGTGTGCATAGTGAAAGTTCATCTCATGAGTTTTCGGGATTATCTTCTTCATAGATTAACTAAACTATAGATGTCAAGGTGTATAGAGCAACAACAAGCCTATGACAGGAAATTTGTCTTACCGTCCTTCCGACGGCTTTCACTACTACGTCCCATTTCCGGCTTTGGTTATGTGTAGACCATCCCCCGTTTGGTAGTAGGTAGCCCTAATCGAAATTTTCCACCATTTTTCCATCATTCCCAATTTCATCCTTCCTTTCCTTTTTCTTTTACATTAGATAGGATTTTTAGAAATCCATTTCTTTTGTTATTTTCCCATGGACAAGGATGGACAAAGTACCCCGGCTTGGTTTCTCAACACCTTAAATCAAAGTATAGCTAATCCACAAATCACATAATCCTTTCAACCCATGAAAATCGTGTAATGTGAACTAAGTGTAAAAGTGTTCAAATTTTCTATCACTCACACAAATAGGGGAATTCACATATAAAACCATTATATTAAGAGAAGTTCAAAGCTTGCAACATCACTCACTTCGTATCTCCTCTTCTTATGCTCGTATCATCTTGAATGCATAGAAACAACGTTTTCCAAAAGAGTTTTGATTTTAGAAAAATCGAAAATTTTCTACATAATTGCTCGAAATGTCAAAAGCTAGTAGATTCATCTAAGGAATCTCAGCCCCCAAGCAAAATCTTACATTGTCCTCAATGTAATAAGATATGCAATATGTATGACATGAGAGCAATGACATAAAACAAAGGAGAGTGAGAACGATAGTACCTGAGGTAGCAAGTAGATCAATTCTAGCATTTTTCATTGTCTCGATGAGACTTATTCAATCCTAAATGTAGAAAAGAAATCCTAACCTACCTACCTACTTTTGATTAGTCCGATCGACTACATGATCAAATATGAGCAGGATCTTCATGAATTTCAATAGGTTTCTCTTGAGGACCATCCAAAGTCCTGCTCGAATGTATACATGGGTACATTTCTTCATGAAGGTCCAATCATAGTGTGCACTACATGCATGTAAGGAGGAGATAAGAGCAGCAAAAAGATATCTCCTCAAGTTCTGAATTGGGTTGTAATTGATTAAAAACAGGTCCTCCCAATCCGAATTTTCAATGGGTTGAAGAACCCATGATGGTGGAGAGACATTCATTAAGTATTTTTCAGTTTGGGTTGTCTCCTCCACAAATTCAAAATTGCATGGTGCTTCCACAGACAATGGTAAAGAGTGTAAATAAGTGGAATAATGTTCTTCAGGCACCGAAACCATGTCTAACAAACTATCTAACTCCTTAATCATCTCATCATCCTAGATCATAGGGGTGGGTCATGCATTCTTCTAGGAAATCGAGAGAGTGGGATAAAGGGTCCTCGTTCTCCCTAAGTGATTGAGGAAATTTTGTTTCAAGGGTAAGTAATTCCTCCTCTATAGAGGGGAGGTCTTCCAAAGAAAAATTTTCAGATTCAGTGGTAAGCACATCATCTAGCATTGGTTGATCTTTTGAAATTTCAAATTGTGTCACCCCGTCATCCAAAGAAACAGAATTTTCAACCCAAGGGAGTTATTCCACAATAGAATCCGGCATGTGTTGTTGGTGGAAGGACTCAAAAATATCGATTTCGTCCATCTCTCTAGCAAGAATATCTTCCGGTGACTCAAAAACATTCGGCCCTTTGGAAGAAGAAATCATGGACTCACAATCATCCTTTAAACCCTCATTGTAGGCAATCAAACTATCACTTTCAGATTTTGTAGATTCCTCGGGTTCGTCAACTGTCTTTGAAATCTCTTCATCATTCAAATCGGAATAGCTAAAAGAGATAGTTGATTCACCATAATCGATGGTAATGGTGGGATCACTAAGATCTACATCCCCTAAAAGTTTAGTCATCAAATAAGAAGAGGGTTGGGCTTGGATAGCCACATCCTCCTCTATGTTGGGGATTGATTCGGTGTTCCCAATGTCGGGTTCAGGATTTTAAGATGGCGAGAGGTTTTGTATGCATTGCTCAGTTATTTCATAAACTCTCGCAGCGTATCCTCAAGAGTTCGTGTCGATTGTGGATCATGAGAAAGAAACTCTTGAGGATAATTGTTGGCATCCATGGTTAGCTCATCTTCCATTGGATTAGAGGTGTGAGGACTCTCTCGATGAAGACCATACATGTTCTATGACGAATACTGATAAGATGGTTGATAGGCATAACCATACAAGTGATCACGCAATGTCTTTACCGGTTGGTCATTACTCCCCCAGTCCTTTTTCTTATTCCTACCTCCTATTAAACTTGGTGGAACACTCTTGTTATTTTCAACCTAGTAATCACGTAGCGTCTTACGTTGGGAGGTAGTGGAGGTTCTTTGAATCTCAGTAAAATATTAATGCTGGAGGAATCCCGATCACAATGAGTTTGGGTCTCCCAATCCGATGTCTTATCCTCCAAAAGGTACTTGTACGCACCATTCGTCCAATCATACATGATGAAATTTTAAGCAATTGGAAACTACCCTAATTTAGAAAAAAGAACAAAAAGAAGGGAGATGGAGAGATGTTACCCAATAGAGTGAGATATATGTCAGCAACAATGTCCTACAAAATCTAACAAAAAATTGTTAGTAATCTAGAAAAATAAAAAATAAAAAAATCAGAAACTCTACTTCTATAAAAACTGAAAATCCTACCTAACTAAGACTACTCTATAGCTATTAGAATAAATTAGAACCATTTAACCTCTTTCCCCGGCAGCGGCGCCAAAAACTTGTTCGCTCGCCTCAAGTGCAAGGCTGCGATGTAGTAATAATCCCGGTAAGACCGAGGTCGATCCACAGGGAAGGAAGTAAACAATTTGAATTATCCTAATAACTAGAATCTTAAGAGGTTTGTGAAATTGGTTTTGAACATAAAATAAAAAATCTGATAATGAAAAGATAATTAGAGCATCAAGGATCCACTTATAGCTCTCCTTAGATGCATAATTCGCTATGGTTTCTCACTTTCTCAACTAAAATCGAAATTAAGACCTATCTAGTCAGATGATATAATAGTTAAACCAACAATCAGTCATATGTAAGATCAATGTACATGATTCACTCAATGCAAGCTAGGACGAGCATACTCAATTGCATAGGTCAGTCCCATTCCAATAGGCTAAGATCACAATCATAACCATCATTAAATCTTGTCACAAGACAAAACTAGATCATGATGTGAACTTGATTCAAATCATATACACAGTCTCTCATACTTCAGAATTTCCATAAAAGTAGACTTTTGGTAAGAAGTTCCCACATGAAGATCATAGTACTAGAGAGTACTCCAATTCCTCGGATCATACAGGTCTAGACTAACACACAACAATTAAGAACTCAAGTAATTCTTCCAAACATCCATGAGTCATCATAAGACTAAGAAAAACTACTTTAGTACTTGAATTAAACTTCAAACCATTGTTCTTAAACATGAAATCCAACTTGAAACCAATAAAACGAATTAAATAATCTAAGAAAACTATAAGGTTCACCTCTTAGCTCTAGTTAAGAGATTAGCTAATGAAAAGCATATTAAAAATAAAACTAGAACTAAGAAAAGGAAGAAAAACTAGCTGGAAGAGGCTAGGAAGCCTCCTATGACTTGAACTCCTTGCTCCCCACGTCCTTGGTTGCCCTGGAATAGAAGAGAGCATCCCCTTTTATAGTGCAGCAAGAGTACCGCAACGTAACAGATTTTGTTTCGCTTCGTACGGCTTGACCAATGGTCGGATTGCCTTCAAAATTGATTTATAGCTTCCTTGTAATGTGATCTTCCTCATAGATGATTTAGATTTCCAAGATTATCCTCTGAATGGGCCCACCAATCATATCACCGACCGCCTCTCAAAATCGTGCACTTCGGGATACCTTCAGAACCAGTCATCTTGCTTTCAACGCTCCGGAGTGTACAGATGTCGGATTGATCCCAACTTTGAACACTGGTAGAAAACTTACTCCTCTACATAATAGATGGATTAGATTGTCCAAAACAATCCCAGAATATGGTACGAAAATTAGAACACTTAGGGCTTTTATAAACTCTGCGCAGTTGAATCTTTCTGGATGGTCCATCTTTCTTCAACCGGTACGATCAAACCACACATCCTTTTGATCTTAAACTTTGTGGTTATTCATATATGGATGTGGTCTAAAATATGATCAAAGTAGATTCTTCACATCATCAATGATGGGCCACCTGGACCGGCCCAGAGTGGAGTAGGCAGAATCTAGAACTTTCTAGACAGTTCGTATTGTTTTGGCTACCAAGATCAGTCCGCTAGCTTCGATCGACACAAAACCACTTGGGTTAGTTCGGTGTCGAGCTCCTCTTCGACATGGACGTGTTGGATTTTCAAATATCATTAAGATGGGCCCAGAAAACTGGTCCAAAAAACTAGAAATGGGAATGGCCTGCTGTCTGCAATCTGAAACCCTGAAATTGCATGGCCGACCGGTCGGACAGGGCTGGCCGACCGGTCAAGACCGGTCAGACAAGGCTGGCCTTGCTCCAGCAGCTGTAAGAGAGAGGAGATCTATTGGCCGACCGGTCAAGACCGGTCGGACTATCTTGTGGGGCTCCTTTTTCTTTCATTTCTTCTTTCTCTTCTTTCCTTTCTTCTTCCCTCTTTTGTTATTCCTTTCCTTTGATCGTCAAGGTATGTAAGAAGGGTCTCATAGCATCCGAACGATGAAGTCTCTCTTTCATTCCTACAACCACAAAACTATGCATTAGATTAGCCTTTAAATCATGAAAATCATGCATAATGAGTGATGAATTGGGGTTAGAATATGCACAATTAAGAGCTCAACAGTAGCCATAAGAGTTTTTCATATAATCCATTAATCATAGTGTAGTGCATCAGATGAGTGAATTGGATAACATATAGATAAATTGTTAGTGTAGTAATTTGTGCACCTTGTTTGTTAATCATGTGTGTCCATGTGTCTAAGAGTCGGTTGAGCCTTAGCAAGTTGAAGAAAGATTCATGTGGATACGAAATATCAAGGCTGAAGAAACAGGTAAATGAGTTGTCTTAATAACCCTAACTTTCGAACAAAAATAACCCATAACCTCTAGATAACTTAGACTTAATAGGTAAACCATTAGTCATCATACATTGTCCTTAGGAATCCCATTAGACCACCCATTATAAGGCTCAAGAGGTTAGTGAGCTACTGTAAACAAATTGCCCAAAACAACAAAACTCACTTTGTTGTCGGCCGGTCCATCAGTCGGTCGAGCACAAGTTTGACCGATGATAGACCTGGTTGACAAGTAGAAATGGTGAAAAAATGATAGTAAAGATGACATGTGTCCTGCATTAATTCGGCCGACCAACCAACTGCTAATTTCGGCTGGCCGAAGGATAATGTCGATTGGCCGATAATTCGGGTCAGCAGATCGAAAGTGGCCGAATTTAAACAACAAAGCTACGAGTTAAATCGACTACCCGATGGCCCAATTTAGGCTTGCCAACGGGGCAACAAGGAGTCGTTTTTGCTTGTTTCTAGCCGTTGGAACTTTCACTCTATTTATATGGCTTTTGGGCTTTGGGAAAAATGATGGGTTTTTAGTGCATTATAGACCATCATCATTCGATATCCATGGGGGCTCTAATTTTAGAAGATTTAAGTCATATCCCTTATGATTCATCATAATCTAGAGCATTCAAAAACTCAAATGGAGATGAACTAGATCCCTCTTATTCTTTAGGGAGTTAGACACAAAGCTTATAGGTATATCATTGTCTAAACTCCTTAGAGAGATCCATTAGGTGAATTCTTATAGGAATCCAACTTTCTATTAGTGGTAGAAGAATTAACCAACCTCCCACCACCTTGTTCACCTCAAGGGTGGATCATATGCAAGATAGCCGATCAAAAGAGTTGAAGCATTCAACATCAAAGATCGACGGAGCATGAAGAGCTGATTCAAGCATAGGAAAGCTAGAAGAAGCAACTCAAGAAGGCACTAAAAAAGGGGCTCAATACAAGAAGTTGTCAATTATAAGAGTCTCGTTCATACTCTTTTCTTATGTAGGATTGAGTATGAGAGTTTAAATTTTCAAAATCGATAAGTTATTGTGTAGAACATAGGCCTTTGTGTAGGGCCAAATCTAAGTCTTCAAGTGGGAGCCTTCGGCAGGAGTGTACGTAGGTTCTTGTGTAGAACCAAGGTTATTGGTTGGCCTTGAAACAATTGTGGATTGTTATGTAGAACCAGAAGGTTGGGTGGAACCTGTAAATACTTATGTTGAGAGGTGAACCTATTCAAAACCCCTATTAAGGTTAAGAGGTAAACCTGTTGTAAAACCTCCGATATAGGTTGAGAGGTAAACCTAATTTAAAACCTCCATTATAGTAAAATCCAATGCACTCAAGTCATGAGTGTGGATGCCGGGGGTAGAGTAGGGAAACCGAACCACTATACATGCTTGTATTTGTGATTGTATTAGAGCACATTATTATTATTCATGCATTGTTAGTTTGATTGTAGATTATATGAATGCTTGAATGGAATGCATGCTATGCACATGATGTGTAATTTTATACACAAGTTGTATTTTCACTAATAGACTAGTTACTTAATTGTTTCATCTTTTGCATGTAGTCTATATGATTGGAACCACTTGGCTTGAAAGCTTAAGTGTTAATTACTTTAATTCAGTTTAATTGCTAATTAGTCCTAATTAAGGTATGAATTTTAAAAGGTCATAATCACCCCCCTTTAAGACTTAGCCATAGTTCTTAGCTCTGCTCTTTGAGCTTTCGCAAAGCGCATGCACCATAAGTGTGAGTTTAGGTTCAATTTCATAATAAATAAATAAATAAAATTTAATTAAAAAATAAACTGGAGTAGGGCTGCGACAAGAGACAAGGAAGGGGCGTTGATTAGGATGTCCAGGTAAAGAGCGGCATTTCACGGTGGGCATGTCGGTGCAGCAGGGAGAGAGGGAGAGGGAGGGAGGTATGTTGGGGGAGGTGCTTCCCGACAGGCTGCCATTGTGGCTGAGCTGCCATTGTGGTTGTGAGAGAGAGAGAGAGAGAGAGAGAGAGAGAGAAGAAGAAGAAGAAAAAGAAGAAGAAGAAAGGGTTTTTTTTTTATATTAAATCCCTAATTTTTAAAATTTGACGGTCGCAAACGATCGACACGAAAGGCGCTATTTTTGAGGGTTTAGGACACTTGATTCGCCAATCGATTTCAATGCCGTTTTGGTTAGACGCGGTCTACCAAAATTTGAACATTACGGACCGCCGAATTAATTTGACAGTTCGTAATGCTCAAATATCTTGGTCGAATTACGCACTTTTTCATGTAGTGGAGAGAGTAAGTGGGTTAGCCATTATAGAAAAATAGTTACACCACTAAACGAGTTGGTTATCCCAACATCCAGAGAGAGAGAGAGAGAGAGAGAGAGTGGATTAGCCATTATAGCAAAACAGTTAAACCACTAAACGAGTGGGTTACTCCAACATCCAAAAGATAAAAATAAATTGCCAGATGGTTGCTAAGCCCACACACGTCACACACGCCTAGTTCATCTGCCAACATGACAAACATGTGAAAGATCCAAACAGACCATCAGATGGACCACAACGTGTAAATATTCGGACGGAAGAATCAGACCTGTTCACTCATCAGATGGGCTGCAGCCTATGAAACGAACGCAGGAAGAAATCAAGTTTTCGTTGTAGCGGTCCACCTAATAAATAAATATGTCATATTTTGAGGATAAAGAATCTGCTGGGCCCCCCTAATGCACTGCTTGGATATTGCACATGTATGCTACAGTGGCACTTGCCCTGGTGAGTTCAGACGGACAAGATTATGTGCAAGCGGGTAAGAAAATTCAATTTTCACCTTCTGTTTGTATAATTACCTTTTGGAATCTAGTCGCGACAAAAATCTCTGCGATTTTCAAAATAACATGATATTTATTCGAATACTTATTAGATGATATTACAATAATACCACAATAATTTCAAAATCCTGCTGTTCTGAATTTATTGCTATTTAATCGCAAACCTAGAAATTATTTAAGAACTCACATAATTCATTTATACCAAGGTAGTTAAAATTTCGTAAAAACGTTTACAAAATTATAATAAATACTTTTCAAATTTTTAGTTTCAGCGAGATTTTCCCGATAATATATCAAGAAAAAAGCCAAAATCTGAAAATCTCCAGAAAAAATGCAGACAACAAGAGTTGTCATCATGGAAGTTTATTCCTGAATGTAATTATGTCATGACATGGAAACCTACTAACGTTGGTCTTTAATACATCAAGTTATCCGTTGAAAATGGCTTTCCTGGGTTTCGTGTTTTCCCACGTAAATCCCACTTACGATGTTATAGGAATCCTTTTCATCTATATAACTTCTCAGCAGTGTTATACATATCACATCCACTGAAATTTTGCTTGGTCAAGACAAGCACAGGTCGTTGAGAGGTATGTGACAGGGTATGCCTGCTCTCCCACGTGAAATGAGGACTGAAATTTGCTGCGCAAAGCGCAGTTTTTACAGATTTTCTTGAAGTTTCTTCGCATCTAGGGCCTCAAACCTATAAAAGAACTAATCTAGCCCGTTCCTAAGGCATCTTAGAAGAGAATTATCATGGTGGGAGGCGGCGGAAATCGAATCCGGAGTTTTACAACTCCTCCTAGTTTGTTATTCTAGTTTTTATGTTTTTCTTAGTTGTTTTCATATTTCCTTGGATCATGAACGGCTAAACCTCTTAGCTAGGGCTAAGAGGTAAAGCTTGTAGTGAATCTAAGATGTTTTAATTTGTTTGTTTTGGTTTCAAGTTGGATTATTAGTGAAGAACAATGGTTTGAAATTTGAATGAAGTTTTAAGTACTTTTCTTAATCTTATGATAACTCATTGATGTTTGGAAGAGTTGCTTAAGTTCTTAATTATTTTGAATGGTTTTAGACCTGTATGCTCTGAGGAATCGAATTCAATACGCTCTAGACCTTGGATTCTTATATGGGAATTTTTAATCAAAGTTCTACTTTTCTGAATTTCTGAGTTATGTGTGATTTTGTAAGTGATTTAAATGAAGTTCAAATCATGATCTAGTAATGCTTTGTGACAGAGTTTAATGATGATTATGATTGTGATCTTAATCTATTGGAACTAGGATTGACCTATGCAATTGAGTGTGCTCAAGTCCTAACTTGAATTGAGGGAATCATGTATATAAATCACACATATGACAGATTGTTTGTTATAACCACCCTATCATCCGACTAGATAGGATTTGATTTCGATTCTAGTTGTGTAATTACAAAACCGCGCAGCGAATTAATCATCAATGATTGCTACAAGTGGATCCTTGAACCCCTAGTGCTCTTTTACATTGTTTACATTCACGTTTAGTCTAAAATATCTATCTACATTCAATTTCAAAATCTTGTTTAGTTAGTTCTCAATTAGAAACCATTGGAAGTGTTTTGTGGGTTCCTACACAAGTCCCTGTGGATCGACCTCGATCTTACCGAGATGATTACTACATCTCAACCCTACATTTGGGGAAGCGAACAATATAAACCAATCAAACCACCCATAACAGTCTTAATTAATGTGATTCATGATATACATGCTCTAACGAAGGTACTCGACTATGTCAGATAGGAATTGTCACACTTTTCCTAAACTGGATCCCCTTGCTTTAGCAGAGATGGTCATTACCACGCTTTCACATAATCACTAGCCATAAGAGGTTCTGACCCTTATACCCAACTAATAAAACAGGAGTTTTTAACGCTTTCATTAGATAGTGTACAACTAGAGTAATAATCATGACTGCACTTTCCTCTAGGAATGAGGTATCCACACTTCCTACAAAAATGAAAATCGACGCATTTATCTTATTGTAACACCCAGAGGAGTTAATCCACCAATTTGGATCCTAATGAATTCATGCCGTAGGTTTAACCTTTAATTAGTCCCTTTATCATACATTCTTTTAACCAATACACATGCTCTCTAAGTAACACCCCATCCACTCATCATTTATGATAGTACATCATCTCACGTGTCCACTTATGGACCCTTAGTTTAATCACAAATATGTCCACTCATGGACCTATAATTCCATCACAATTATATCAAAAAAACAGTTGGATATGGTCTACTTGAAAAGTGGCATTCTCAATCACATATCTCATCCCACAACATGAGCATATCTAATCTAAGGTTCAAATATCTAAGTAGCTTAACACATACATTATGGATGGATCCAAATGGATGGTGGGCATGGGTCCCTGGAAGGCGGGAACAGCTTGTTAATAGTTGGTTGGATATATTTCATTATATACATGTTGGGGGATCACTATGCTGCATTTGTTCTATCCACTGCCGTCAGGGGTGGGGCCCACTTTGATGGGGTGGGGCTCACTTTAACTTTTAGGTCTGTCTCATTTTTTAGGTCATTCTGTACAATGATCTAGCAAAATAGATGGATGGTGTGGATATAACACTTGGATCATGGCGGATCCAAATGGATGTTGAGCGGGGGTCCCTGGAAGGTGGGAACCGCTGTTAATAGTTGGTTAGATATGTTTCATTATATACATGTTGTGGCCCACTGTGTTGCATCTATTCTATCCACGGTGTCAAGGGGTGGGCCCACTTAAACTTTTGGGTCTAATTCATTGTTTAGGTCATTCCCTACAATGTTATGGTAAAATTTGATGGATGGTGTGGATATCACATCATGGTGCATTCAAATAGATGTTGAGATGGGGTCCTTGTAAGGTGAGAACTGCTGTTGAGACAATGATTAAGATGTAAATTTGCTATGGACAGTAATATGGGTGGCCTGGCCATTTGGAAAGGCCCATGTTTGTCTGTATTTGCTCGAAATTGATGGAGCAGACCCGGATGTCTGTCGGAGCTATCCGTGGTTGATTCGTTATTGTCTATGTGGATGTATATGTAGTAAATATTATTGGTTGTGTGTTAGTAGTATGTAATAGATATTATTAGGTTATTTGTACATGGCAATAATTGATAAAATAGTCATAAACTGTGATTTCAACTGTCTACACTCTTAAAGCATCTTGTGAGCCTATTTCATTCTTATCATAAGTTTGGGCATGGATGCCCATCTTAACTTCATGCATGGGTATGGTTGTTGTGCACCTATGGCTATAGGTAGCCCTATGCTTGACTTAAACTTTACTTTAAATAGGCCCATTGCCGCCTCTAATTAACCCAATCTATACTGACATCTCTGTCTCTTCCTATCCCCTTCACATTTAACATAAGTTGTCAAAAATCAAACTAAACAAATGCCATGTATGTCACAATTATACTAGCCCTTAGATCTTAGGATTAGATGGTTTTAGGAAACCTAGTCCATCTACCCTTTATAGAGGTAGATTACATTGACACCTGGTCACTAGGGATATACATGGCGACTGGACTCAGTGGAGCCCTCCTTGATTTATTTATTTTATCCATGTAGTTCATCCTTTTTTCTAGCTCAATTTAAGACATGGGCCATAAAATGAGGCAGATCTAGCTAGACCCCTGTGAACCACACTAAGGGCTTGTTTGACATCTCTACTATAATCAATAAGAGCTCGAGACCCACCTTTGATGCCCACCATCCATCATGTAGGTTCCACCTTGGCTGTGACCATCCATCATGTGGGGCTCAACCTTCAATATGGGTCATTCATCATGTAAGCCCACCTTTAATGTCAACCTTCCATCATGTGGTTCCATATTCAATATCCACCATCCATCATGTGGTTCTTACCTTTGATGTGGACCATCCATCATGTGGGTCCCACCTTTGTTGTAGACCATCTATCATATGGGGACCACTTGATGTGGATATTCCATCATGCATGACCCACCTTTGATGTCCACCATCCATCATGTGGGGTCCAAGCTTCAATATGGGCCATTCATCATGTGGGCCCACCTTTAATCTCAACCTTCCATCATGTGGTCCCACATTCAATGTTCACCATCCATTAGGTAGGGCATGCTTGATGTGAATCGTTCATCATATAAGGCCACACTTCGAAGTAAGCCATCCATCGTGTGGGGCTCATCTTTGATTTGATTGTGCATTATGTAGGCTTAGAATTAACATGGGACATTCATCATGTGGGGCCCACCGGGTCGTTCATCATGTGGGCATGCCCTGAAGAAATTGAAAAGAGAATAGGGTAAGATGGAAATTACTTTAAAAGTTTAAGGACAAACTCACTACAAGAAATTGGTTATTTACCAACAAAATTTTTTTCGACGAAAGTTTCGTCGGTACCTATCATTTTCACCGACGAAATAAATATTTCGTCGTTAATAGTTCCACATCCTTCCTTGCTTTCACCACATATGTTCCTGCCACCATTTATATCGACGGGAAGGATACTTTTACCGACAATATTAGAAGTCGTCGGTGAAAAGTCTTTTGTCGATGACCATTATCGTCGGTAGAGATATCTTTTACTGATGAAATAAATATTTCGTCGGTAAAAGGTTTATAGCCTTCCCTTGGTGCCCTTTGTAATGATGGGGAGGCTATTTTTACCAACGATATATAATATCATTGGTAAAAAGTCTTTTGCCGACTAAAACATTCACATTATGTGGTCGATCATTGATGTGGATTTATAATTTTTTTAATGTAATTAATAAGTGTATTTAAAAACGTATGCATGGAGTGGATGGGGTTGATAGAGCACGGATGGGCCCAAATTTTCTTTAATAATAAGGTTATATTTTAAGTCGAAATGACTCCAACGCCCACCCAGCTCTCTCTGCTCTCTCACTCTCTCTCTCTCTCTCTCTCTCTCTCTCTACCTCTCTCTCCGGCCGTCATTGCCGTCCGCCCCAAGCCATCTCCAACCATCACCTGCCACACGCCGCACGGAATTTTCGGTCGCCACCTTCGGTAACCCCCCGCCCTCTCTCTCGTTCTTAACTATCGTCGCTGTCCAATGTTTGTGGGGCCCACCGTCGCTGTCCACTTCTTGTGGGGCCCATTGTCGATGTCCACTACTTGTGGGGCCAACCGTCGCTGTCCACATTGTGTGGGGCCCACTGTTTTAGTAAATTCCTAATTTAATTAGGGATTTCAAAATTAAAATCCCTAATTTAGAATTTTTAATTAAATTCCCTAATTGTGGGGCCCACCGTCGCTTCGACTGCTTGTGGGGCAGCACTGTTTTAATAAATCCCTAATTAGGGATTTCGAAATTAAAATTCCTAATTTGGGGTTTTCAATTAAAATCCCTAAAATTTCTAATTGTGGGGCCCCATCGTTGTCCGCTATTTGTGGGGCCCACCATCGCTGTCATTGTTTGGTGGGGCCCACTATTTTAGTAAATTCCTAATTAGTGGTTTTCAATTTTTGAAATTAAAATCCGTAATTTGAGATTTGAATTAAAATCCCTAAAATTCCTAATTGTGGGGCCCACCATCGCTATCCACTGTTTGTGGGGCCCATCATCGATGTCCACTGCTTGTGGGGCTCACTATCACTGTCCATTGTTTGGTGGGGCCCACTATTTTAGTAAATCCCTAATTAGGGGTTTTCAAATTTTGAAATTAAAATCCTTAATTTGAGATTTTAAAATAAAATCGCTAATTGTGGGGCCCACCGTCGCTGTCCACTGCTTGTGGTTGTAAGACCCGTACCCTGATTTACCCTCCGTACGCTTAGTTTCCAGTGTCAGTACGTCCCAGACGGATCAGATTAGCTAGCCTTGATCGCCACCCTATTTTAGTACCGCATTGACCCAAGACATATACCTTGGCGACCGCGTAGGCGCTGCAAATCCAACGTCGCGTGGCACGCCCCATTGCGATACCCGGTGTGAAAGCTATATCATTTGATAATCTGAGACGGGCCTCGCAACGCACGTGTGGTGCGGGCCTTGCACAAATTCCTAAAAAGTCTAGTCTAATCCATCAATCTATCAATCAATCAAACCATCAATCAATCCCCCACCTACCTCCATCACCTTTTCCCATCGTTCCATCACCCCTCATGCCAAAACCCTAAAATGCCCCTATTAAGGTACCACCTAATTTCTACAACTCCCCATTCTACCCCTACCTTTCTCCAATTTCTCATGCAAGAGGGGCATTAAAGTCAACACCTACCCTACTCCTAGCCATAAGTCATCATTCTCCTCACCCTTTTTCCTTCCCTATCTACCCCTCTCTCCCCTTTTAATCCCTCCTCTATCCCTAAAATCTCTATTCTACAAAGCCTCCAACGTATGAACCCTAATTTTGTAATTCTTTTTCATTGCTAAGGTTTGAGAAAAAGAAAGAAAAGAAAAGATTAAGAAAATGAAGAGAGATTTGGAAAGAGATTAGAGAGAGAAGAGAGAGAGTTCTTAAAAGAAATGTTTAGTGAAAGGTTAAGAGAAAGAGGTAAAAAAAAGCGAGATTTAAGGAGAGGATTAGGACTTGAGGGAGGTTTAGAAATGTTTGGAGGAAGAGCTTCATCATACGGACCGTCCGATCGATGATCCGACCCAATCCAACCGTCCATTCTTCAAGTGAGTGCAAGGGAGGATGAAAATCCTCCTTTCCATTGTTTCTTTCATTTTAGTGGGCCCACAAGGATGGGGAACCACCTTATTTATGTATCAAATTTATGGTGGACCCCATAGTGGTGGGGGCCCACCCGATGGCCGGATCTCATCCCCATTTCCTCTCCTTTTCGATTACCCTTTTTCTTTCTTTACATGCTTTGATGGACTATTGTGGGGCCCATAAGTGGGCCACACTATGAGGCAGCGTGGGTCACCTTGTGTGGCCCACTATGATATTTATGTACCATTCAACTTGTTCTTGAGACTACATAAATCTAGATAAAGGAAAATTACAAATATCAACTTGATCCAAAGCTTTTAGGCCCTTTGTGAGATGACCAACTTGGTGGATGGATGGATTGGATCGACCACACCTATGGGCCCCAAGCAAAAATAATAATAAAAAAGAGTGAGAAAGAGAGGCACCTGGGCAACAACAACCTCTAGACGCTGCTGCCCAGCAACATTGGGCGTCAGCCCCTTTTTAGGCGTGACCAGGGGTCCCATTTGTGCGACCCATCATGATGTATAAGTTTCATCCACTCCATCCATTTGTTTTCTCGGATCATCTTAAGGCCAGAGCCCAAATATGAAGAAGGTCCAGATCTTAAGCGGACTGCACAAGTTGGGTAACCTAATAGACGGCGTGGATTGTCCTCATGTGGGCCCCACTTGACAGCTGGCCACTCACAGCAATAGAGACGCTGGGAGTAACCAGCGTCCACGAATGCTGGACTCCTTGGGGCATCAACAAGGTGTCCCATTCGTGGGACCCACCATAATGAGTATGTTTTATCCACGCCGCCCATCCTTTTTACCAAATCATGTTAGGCCACGAGCCCAATTTTGGGCCAGATCCAGTTCCCAGGTGGACTGCACCTTGACAAAAAATGGGGATAGTGACGTCAACCATTAAACCATTCCAGGCCCATCTGTGATGTTTACTTGCCATCCAATCCTATTGGTAAGGTCACGTAGACCTGTAGGAAGGGGCCACACACTATTAAGCTTAACCTAGAAACTGTGTGGGCCCCACTATCATAAAACAGTGGAGATTGAACAGCTACCGTTGAAGCCTTCCTTAGGCTCACTGTAATGTTTAAATGCCATCCAAACCTGTGGCATAGGTCTTGATGAAAGGGGAAAACACAAATACTAGCTTGATTCAAAACTCTTGTGACCCCAGGGGGGTCCCACGTTGCCCAGCAGGTGGCCCACCCTGTGGGTCCCACCTTGATGTATTTGTTTTATCTATGCTGCCCATCTGTTTCTCCGAATCATTTTAAGTTTTGAACCCAAAAATAAGGCAAATCCAAATGTTAGGTGGGCCACACCTGCAGGAAACAATGGTCGTTGATGCCCACCATTGGAAACTTTCTTGGGGCCACTGTAATGATTATTTTTCATCCAATCAGAGGTTGTGGGACCATCTTGAGGTCCCACATTGATGGATGTACTGTATACCTTGCCTCCCATCTTGGCAGCGGTGTGGGGCCAGCCCAGTTTTGGATGGGCCACCCATAGTAAATGGTGGTGATTGAATGCCTACGGCTAAAACTTCCTAAAGCCTATGGTAATGTTTATTTCCTATCCAACCTATTGGTAAGGCCACTTTGGACCCCAAGTTACTTTTTATGTTCTATCCAGGCCCTCCCAAGAAGGACATGCTTGATGTGTGTGTTTTATCCATGTTGTACATTTATTTCGTTATCCCATTTTGTGTGTGTAGGCCCAAGTATGGGGCCGATGTAGTCTCAAGTGGGCCATGCCACGAGGACCTCTACATTTCCAATGGGTTCCACAGTCTGGGTCCCACTCTCTACATATATTGGGCCATATAAGGCCAACATGTAAGACCCGTACGCTTATTTGCCTTCCGTAGGCTTAATTTTCGGTGCCGGTACGTCCCGGATGGACCAGATTAGCGAGCCTTGATCGCGACCCTATTTTAGTACCGCATCGACCCAAGACCTATACCCCGGCGACCGTGTAGGCGCTGCGATTCCAACGCCGCGCGGCACGCCCCATTGCGATACCCTGTGTGAAAGTTATGATCGATTGCGTAATCCAAGATGGGCCGCGCAACGCGCGTGTGGTATGGGCTCCACTTGCACAAATTCCAAGATCATGTCAAATCAATCAAATCCATCACCATCACCTCACCCATACCCCTCTCATTGCCCCTACTCTACACACACCATACCCCCCATCCCTCTCTCTCCTCCAAAGTCAACCATGGCCCATACCCCCCATACCCCTCTCCCATGCTAGCCATCATCACCCATGATTCCTTCTCTCTCTCTCCCCCCATACAATACCATACGTAGGGGGAGAGGAGGCCTCCTCACCTTCCCATATTTGCAAGAAGAGATTTAAGAGAGAGAAGAAAGAGATTTGAGAGGAGAGAGAAAGAGAAAGATTTGAGAGAAGATAGAGATTTGAGTGATCAAGAGAGAGGTTAGGGGAATTGTAGGAGGAGATCCAAGCTTGGAGGACCTCAACCATCATCCGGACCGTCCGGATCATCCGATCATCAACCCGATCCAATCCAACCATCCAACCATCCTTCGAGGTGAGTGCAAGGGGCATAAACCCCCATTTTTCTTAATTTACTTCCTTTTCTTTGTTTTCTTTTGGGCCCACCTTGTGATGGACAGTTAGATGAATGGATTAGATCATCCATGAATGGGCCCCACCTTCCTATAATAATAATAATAATAATAATAATAATAAAAAGAGAGAGGAAGTTACCCGCTGGACAGACAGCGTCCAGAGGACGCTGCTGCCCAGCAGGGCAGCCCTTTTGGGCGTGGGGCAGGGTCCCCACTCGTGGGACCCACCTTGATGTATGAATTGATCCACGCCGTCCAGCTGTTTCTCCATCCCATTTTAGGGCAGGAAGCCAAAGATGAAGAAGATCCAGATCTCAGGTGGACCACACCATTGAAAAAAAACTGAGGCTAGTAAAGCCGACCGTTGAGACTTCTTGGACCCACCGTGATGTTTGTGGACCACATCACCTGCCCAATATTGGGCTTGTTAGGTCCCCAATGAGCTGGGGAACGTGATGAATGGGGTGGATTGTCCCTAAGTGGGCCCCACTTGAAATGACCACAAAAATAAAAATAAAAGAATAAAACAAAAAAAGAGTATGCAAGGATGTCCAGCGTCTGGACGTTCTGAAGCTGGAACGTCTAGCAGTCACTTGGACGCCGTACTGGGTCCCCACTCGTGGGACCCACCTTGATGTTTGTGTTCCATCCACGCCGTCCATCTTCTTTCCCATATCCTTTTAGGGCCAAGGCCCAAGGATGAACTCGATCCAAATCTTAAGTGGACCACACCGCATAAAACAGTGGAAATGAGGATTTCTACTGTCAGAAATTCTTCGGCCCACTTTGAAGTTTCTAGACCGAATCATATACCCAATATTGGGCTTGTTGGGTCCCCCATAAGATGGGGAACCTGATGAACGGAGTGGATCAGTCCCATGAGGGCCCCACATGATATAAGTACAACAAAAAAAAGAGAAGAAAAAGGAAAGAAGAGGCAGAGCCTCTGACGCAGGTAGTACCAGCGTCCTTGGACGCTGGCTCGTGCCAGCTGGTGGCCCACTCGTGGGTCCCACCATGATGCATGTGCTGTATCCACACCGTCCATCCTTTTGGGGAGATCATTTTAGGGCATGACCCCAAGATTTAGTCAGATCCAAGTCTCGAGGGGGCCCCACCACAGAAAACAGTAGGGACAATGGCCCTACCATTGAAACCTTATTATGGCCCACCATGATGTTTATTTGAGATCCAACCTCTTCATAAATTCACACGTGCATGGAAGAAGGAAAAACAAAAATATCGGCTTGATCGGAAACTCCTGTGGGCCCCACTTGTTGAGAGTATACATAAAAAAAATAAAAAATAAATAAATAAAAATAAATAAATAAAATGCTGCTGCTGGACAGACAGTGTCCAGGGGACGCTGCTGCCCAGCAGCTTAGTCTATATGGGCATTGTCAATGGGCCCCACTCGTTGGGCCCACCTAGAATATATGTGCCTTACCTATTCCGTCCATATGTTTTTCCTAGCTCATTTTAGTGGCTGAGCCCAAATTTAAGCATATCCAAAATGGCAAGTGGGCCATGCCAAGGGACAACAGTGGAAAGAATGATCTCCACCATTGAAACCTTCCCAGTCCTACAATGATGTTTATTTGTCACCCAACCTATTCATAAGTGGCTGGGCCCAAAATTTAAGCATATCCTAATGTCAAGTGGACCATGCCACAGTGGAGATAATGATTTCGAACGTTGAACCCTTTTCAGGTTCTACAGTGATGTTTATTTGCCATCCAATCTGTTCATAAGATCACATGGATATGGATGAAGGAGAAAACACAAATATCTGCTTGATTCAAAACTTATTGGGACTAGATGGGTACCACGCTGCCCAGCAGGTGGCTCACCCTATGGGTCCCAACGTGATGTATCTATTAGCTCCACCATGATGTATATGATTTATCCATGCCGTACATACATTTTGTTGACCTACCTTGTATGTGCAGGCCCAAGTATGGGGCCGATGTGGTCTCAAGTGGGCTATGCCACGAAGACTTTTACATTTCCAATGGGACCCACAGTCCGGGTCCCACTCTATATATATATATATATTGGGCCTTTTAAGGCCAATGTTACATGATATGTTTAGTAGCATGCTAGTATGATTAGCTTGATATGTCACACTGATAACATGCTTAGTATAATGAATACTATGCTCATTCATATGCCCATATGCATCATTTGTATGCCTGTTATGGATCATGATTAACCATAACATATGCTAGTTGGCTTGTCATACTTAGGAGACCCGTGTGAGACAGGGTCGCCCCACATGATTGCGCAGTATGCGTAAGTTTGGTGCATGATTTTGATTGTATGACTCATGCATTTCGCATTATGTATGTCACGATCGCTTTCACACCCTAGCAGCATCGGGGTCGTGGCCACTATAGTCACATCATGGTTGGCAGCATTGGACACCGGAAACTTGTTCTAGTACATGGGCGCTATGGATGTCCTTGGGTGAAAGTTTTTAAACCTTGTGGTACCAGTAGGATGCTCCAGCGTCGAGACCAAGTGGATAACATGAGCGCCCGTGTGCCAAATACCAGTAGGCCGTGTCTCTCACTGTGTCGAGGTCGGTTGGAAAGGGGTGTGACCTTATCCGCCCGGGTGCAGTGGGCTGTAAGCTAGGTCGAGTCTGACCAGCTCATGGAATGGGTCCGCTATCGGCGAGCCGGGTGGGCATTGGCATACCACTGACGAGGCGGATAGTGAGTTCTTTTCTACTCGCTTGGTTATGCGCGCAATGTGTGGCGGCCAGTATTAGAGTATACTAGACCCCGGTGATGTCCCAGATGAGAATTATTTTGATATGTGGATCAGTTGAGGATTGACATGTTTGCATTGCATCTCTAGCATGTAACACTCGGCCATGTAGGCCCTTGCATCGCATAGCCTTGGGATGGCTGATAGCTGTTGAGCTCTTAATTGTGCATATTCTAACCCCAATTCATCACTCATTATGCACGGTTTACACATTTAAAGGATCATTCTAATGCATGATTTGTAATTATAGGAACAAGATGGAGATGTCACCAATTGAAGGCTAAATGTAGCTCCTTACAAGCATTGAAGACCATAGGATGAAGTATTGAAGGAAGATTAAAGAGAAGAATGCAAGGAGAGAAGAGAAAAAAAGAAAGAAAGAAAGAAATAAAGAAGAAAAGAAGCTAGACCGGTCGGCTGACCGGTCTGCCAAAGAAGCCCGATCGGTCAAGACTGGTCGGCTGCTCCCTTCTATGCACAACAGAGGATGGACAGTGTAGTCCGACCGGTCATGACCGGTCGGCTACACACGCTGGAATAAATTCAACTTGGTCCGACCGGTCGGCCATGTACGCTGGATCAATGGAAAGTCAGTCCGACCGGTCATGACCGGTCGGCTGTGCTCTCTGGACTGTTGCAAGTGAAGGCCGACCGGTCTAGACCGGTCGGTCATGCGTGAAAAGCTCTTTCTATTATTGGAACTCCGGAATTTTCTGCGCAATAGCGTAAGTTTACGCAGTTTCTGGAATTCTCTTGCGTATTGGACTCCTCCAAGATATAAAAGGGTGTCTTCCCTTCATACCAGAGTACACTAGGACGTGGGGATTGCTCAGGAGACCGATTCGACTTCGGATTTCTAGTTTTCTTCCTGTTTTAGTAGTTTTTCATGTTTTTAGAGGCTTCTAGTTCAAGGATGTTAGAGATGAACTAAAACCTCTTAGCTAGGGCTAAGAGGGGAAGCTTTTGATTCGTTTTTGATGGATTGATGCAACCTAGGTTTCCTTTTATGTTTTAATTGATGAATTTTAGTTCATTTTGAGTTTGATTCAAGTATTATGTTAGTTTCTACTTTGATCTCTTGATGACTCCGGGCTCATGTGATTCTTAGTGATCCTAACTTAGTATCTTAGCTTTTGAGCATTGTTTATGCTTGTGTAATGCATTGATCTACCATCGACTCCGGGCATGGTAGACACTTTGATTGCCTTGTGTACAATGGCCTGATTTTCATGTGGGAACTCATGCAACTAAAATTCTTATCTTTTATATATAATCTGGAATAGTTGTTTATTGATGGATTTTGATTTAATTAGAGTTCTAATCATGAGTTGTAATCAGGTCTAGTGACAGGACTTAGGTGAAAGCTATGGTTGTGAATCTCAACTAGATTGGAAAGAGGCTTGGCCTATACAATTGAGTGTGCCCAAGGCCTGAGCATGGTTGTGGGAATCAAATCAGTTAATAAGCACTTGTTTTAGATAGTTGTTGATTGAACCGCTCTATATTCCAATCGGACAGAGAAAGGAATTCGATTCCGATTGAGTTATGAGAGACCTAGTTGCGTTGATGCATTGAAACTTATCAAAAGTGGATCCTTGGCGCTCTAGTACCTTTTTAGATTGAATTTACCTTAATCATTCATTGTTTAAACTCAAATCGCTATTTTCTAGTTTTAGCTCTTAATAGGATCTTAATTATTAGTTGTTTTAGTTAAATTCTGAGAATACCAATTCATAAATCTCTGTGGGAACGATACTCGGTCTTTCCTGAATTATTACTACTTCGCAACCCTACACTTGGGGAGTGAACAAGTTTTTGGCGCCGCTGCCGAGGATTTCTATGCGGATTCTAACATAGGTCTAATCCAGGGATTTTTAGGAAGTTGAAGAAGAAGAAGGCATCTTAAGTTACAAATCAGGTTTTATTGTTCTAACCTTACTCTTCTTCTTCTCCTACTTATTCCTATCATATTCATCTCTTGTAGAGTGGGTGGAGACTCCTTTTGGATCTCTGAAAGGTAGGCCTTGTGCCACCTGGGTTCCTATTGGTCGGCTCTGCCGCCTTGGATCACCTTGTGCTCAGAGATTTCTCTTCTCAACCTATTCCTCTTGCTTCTTTTCCTATACTTTTTCTCAAAAGATTCAAAGAGTGGGTGGGGAGTTCTTTGAACCCCTATTGACCAGGAGAAATCGGTCTCTATCCTTGTTTCTGGCTTAGCCATTGCAAGACACCTTGTGCTTAAGTCCTAGAGAGGAGTAAAGGAAGGAAGGAAGAATTCTTTTTTCGTTTTGTTCATTCTTTTCGGTTTTGCATGCCAAATTGGGCTTGGGGATCTAATAACCGACTCAATCGTGACGGAGTAATTGTTGAAGGGATTGATAAAGAGCCTCGTGCTAGGAAACGTCAAAATTTTCCTGAAATTACTAGAGAGATGGCAGAAAATCAACCAAATCAAGGGGTTAATCAAAATCCAGCCCCAAACCTTACTGAATTGGATGAGAATGAAGTAGGGGATGTACCTCAACCTAGAACTTTACGTGACTATTTACAACCAGCTAGGACGAGTACCCCCTCTTGCATAATTTTCCCTCACAATGTGGGAAACATTGATTTTAAACCGGGGTTGATCCAACTTCTTCCTAGATTCCATGGACTCGACTCTGAAAGCGCTTATTTACATATTAAGGAATTTGAAGAGGTTATAGCCACAATAAATTATGACAACGTAACCAAGGATACTATAAAACTTAAATTGTTCCCTTTTCCTTGAAAGAGAAGGCCAAATCATGGCTACATTCCTTAAGGCCGAGGTCTATTGGGACATGGGCTGAGATGACTAGGGAGTTTCTTAAAAAATTCTTCCCTACTCATCGAACCAATGCACTAAGAAGGGTCATAATGAACTTCGCCCAAAAAGAAGAAGAAACATTTTTCCAATGTTGGGAAAGGTATAATGAGCTTTTAAACGCATGTCCACATCATGGCTATGAAAGGTGGAGGTTGATTAGTTTCTTCTATGATGGATTAAACTCAACCATGCGTCAATTTGTTGAGATGATGTGCAATGGGGAGTTCATGAACAAGGAAACGGAGGAAGCTTAGGATTATTTCGACATGTTGGCTGAAAATACACAAGCATGGGATACATCTAAGCCAACAAGTTCAAAACAACCCCAAACCAAGGAAAAGGGAGAAATTTATGTTTTAGATGGGCAAGATGATCTAGGTTCTAGAGTGGCTAAGCTCACACAAAAGGTCGAGGAGATGGAACTAAAGAAAGTGGATACAACCCAGCAACAGGGGGCTGTTGAAACTATTTGTGGTATTTGTGCTTCCAATGTGCATCAAACGCCGGATTGTCCAACAATCTATGCGTTTCGAGAACTTTTATTTGAACAATCAAATGCCTTGAATAGTTATCAACGACCTTTTAGTACTCCAAATTCCAACACGAATAATTCTAGTTGGAGGAACAACCCAAACTTCAATTGGGCGAATGGAAACACGGCTAATCAAAATAATCCTCAAAGGGGGCCCCCAATGCAAATGGCCCCACCTCAAATGCCTATAGAGGATACTTTGAAAGCATTCATGGAAGCACAAGCTCAAATTAATCAATCCAACCATACGATAATGCTTGAGCTTAAAAGTTCGATGGAGGAAATCAAGGCTCGCTTAAACGCAAGGGAAGGGGTGCTTCCAGCCCAACCCATACCAAATCTAAAATCACAATGCGAAATAAGCATGCCTAGTTCTTCTAACCAACATATGGAACATGCTAAGGCCATCACCACTCTTAGAAGTGGTAAAATCATTGAAAAATCTGATCCGGTGAAGGTTTCAACACCTAATGATCCGGTATCTTCCAAAGAGGATGATGGACCTAGCATCACCATGAATGAAAAAGAGCCATTAAAAGAATATAGGCCCGTTGCTCCATTCCCCCAACGCTTGATTCCAGTCAAACCTCAAGATAAATATCAGGAATTTTTGGAGGTTTTCAAGCAAGTCAAAATCAACATCCCATTGTTGGATGCCATTAAACAAATACCGTCATATGCTAAATTTTTAAAAGACCTTTGCACAGCTAAAAGAAAAATACATGTGCAAAAGAAGGCATTTTTGACAGAGAATGTGAGTGCTATTATCAACCACGGGATGCCCAAGAAATACAAAGATCCCGGTTGTCCGACAATATCATGTGTGATTGGAGACTACCGGCTGAAACATGCTTTACTTGATCTAGGGGCAAGTGTGAACTTAATTCCCTTTTCGGTCTATGAACAATTGGGTATAGGTGAATTAAAACCCACCAAAACCACATTACAACTTGCTGACCGATCGATTCGTATTCTGAGAGGGGTGATTGAGGACGTTCTTGTCCAAGTTGACAAAGTTTACTACCCGGTGGACTTTATTGTCTTGGACACAAGACCCATGGTTAATATTGGCCCCCAAATTCCTGTCATACTTGGCCGCCCATTCCTAGCTACATCAAACGCTATCATAAATTGTAGGAGTGGGGTCATCCAAATGTCTTTTGGCAATATGACGATTGAGTTGAATGCGTTCAATATTGATAACCAACAAGAGGATGAGGATGAGGAGGTCCACGAAATAAACATGATCAATTCTATCGCGGAGGATGAGTCCCTCTCACCTTTTTACTCCGGTCCCTTAGACGAAGAAGTGACTCACTCCCTTGATGAGAATGATGATATGATAAGGGATATGGTCACACTTTTCGAGTCAGTATCAGCATATGACGTTAGCCAAAAGAAGGATGTGGAAACAATACCTAGTTTTGCTGAGAAATCAATTCATATTTCCACACCTTTGTGGATCATGCATACCGAACTCCACCAACCCTGGGATGATCCTTACTTACAATATCATTGCCCCTGGAAAATCTGATCGGAGACATATTTTTTCTGATCAATATGATGATGTCTCCTCATATACATGTGGTGAAAACACTAAGGAACCCGTTGGAATCCCTTTTTGGGATTTTCATTGGCTTATCTCGATCATTCACACACATGTACATTGTAAAGCAGGATATTGGATGACCTTTACTGCGAAACCTTTTGATCCATCTAATGATTCTGCTTGACTTTATGCTTTTGGATGAGTTGTTGGAATTAACCTCCTAGTCTGACGGAGGATAATTTGCTAGAATGCTTCCCATTAGGATTTTCTTTGCTAGTTGATTTAGTTGTGAAGTAATCCATCTCCAAAAGCTAATCTTGCCATGGACTGTATGCTTCAGGTGATATCTCTCTTTCTCACTCTCCTTTATTTTATGTCATTGCTCTCATGTCATACATATTGCATATCTGATTACATTGAGGATAATGTAGAGTTTTGGTTGGGGGTGAGAGATTCCTTAATTGATGAATCTGCTAGCTTTTGTGACATGTCGAGCAAAGATGTAAAAATTTTTCAATTTTTCTGAAATTCGAAACTCTTTTGGAAAACTTTGATTCTATACATTCGAGATAGCATGGGTATAAGAAGATGATATACGAAGTGAGGGATGTTGCAAGCTTTGAATTTCTCTTAATATAATGGTTTTATATGTGAATTTACCTATTCTTATGATTGATAGAAAATTTGAACACCTTTTGCACCTAGTTCACATTACACGATTTTCTTGATTTGAAAGGATTATGTGATTTGTGGATCAACTAGACCGTGATTGAAGGTATTGAGAAACCAAGCCGGGGTACTTTGTCCATCCTTGTCCATGGGAAAATAACGAAAGATATGGATTTCTAAAAATCCTATCTAATATAAAAGAAAAAGGAAAGGAAGGATGAAATTGGGAATGATGGAAAATGGTGGAAAATTCCGATTAGGGCTACCTACTACCAACCGGGGGATGGTCTACCCGTAACCAAAGCCGGAAATGGGACGTAGTGTGAAAGTCATCGGAAGGACGGTAAGGTCAATTCCTGTCATAGGCTTGTTGTTGCTCTATATACCTTGAGATCGGTAGTTTAGTTGATTTATGAAGAAGATAATCCCGGAAACTCATGAGATGAACTTTCACCATGCACACTAGGTTGAATTTGTTCAAGTTCTTCTATCTATTAATCAATCAGCGGGAATTTCATATAAATACTTATTATGTTCTGAGAGTTTTAGGTTTCAACCTTTATCACTGAATTTCTCTGATTCTTACGCTTATGTGTCTTGGAATGTATAGAAGAGTGGTTTCTAGAGGAGAGTTGGGTTTTGGAGAATGAAACTAGTTTCACGCATGTTTTGCTCGAGACTAGCAAAATGCTGGTTGGGGGGTGTGTTGAGCTCTTAATTGTGCATATTCTAACCCCAATTCATCACTCATTATGCACGGTTTACACATTTAAAGGATCATTCTAATGCATGATTTCTAATTATAGGAACAAGATGGAGATGTCACCAATTGAAGGCTAAATGTAGCTCCTTACAAGCATTGAAGACCATAGGATGAAGTATTGAAGGAAGATCAAAGAGAAGAAAGCAAGGAGAGAAGAGAAAAGAAGAAAGAAAGAAAGAAATAAAGAAGAAAAGAAGCTAGACCGGTCGGCTGACCGGTCAGCCAAAGAAGCCTGACCGGTCAAGACCTGTCGGCTGCTCCCTTCTATGCACAACAGAGGATGGACAGTGTAGTCCGACCGGTCATGACCGGTCGGCTACACACGCTGGAACAAATTCAACTTGGTCCGACCGGTCATGACCGGTCGGCCATGTACGCTGGATCAATGGAAAGTCAGTCCGACCGGTCATGACCGGTCGGCTGTGCTCTCTGGACTGTTGCAAGTGAAGGCCGACCGGTCTAGACCGGTCGGTCATGCGTGAAAAGCTCTTTCTATTATTGGAACTCCGGAATTTTCTGCTGCAATAGCGTAAGTTTACGCAGTTTCTGGAATTCTCTTACGTATTGGACTCCTCCAAGATATAAAAGGGTGTCTTCCCTTCATACCAGAGTACACTAGGACGTGGGGATTGCTCAGGAGACGGATTCGACTTCGAATTTCTAGTTTTCTTCTTGTTTTAGTAGTTTTTCATGTTTTTAGAGGCTTCTAGTTCAAGGATGTTAGAGATAAACTAAAACCTCTTAGCTAGGGCTAAGAGGGGAAGCTTTTGATTCGTTTTTTATGGATTGATGCAACCTAGGTTTCCTTTTATGTTTTAATTGATGAATTTTAGTTCAATTTGAGTTTGATTCAAGTATTATGTTGGTTTCTACTTTGATCTCTTGATGACTCCGGGCTCATGTGATTCTTAGTGATCCTAACTTAGTATCTTAGCTTTTGAACATTGTTTATGCTTGTGTAATGCATTGATCTACCATCGACTTCGGGCATGGTAGAAGCTTTGATTGCCTTATGTACAATGGCCTGATTTTCATGTGGGAACTCATGCAATTAAAATTCTTATCTTTTATATATAATCTGGAATAGTTGTTTATTGATGGATTTTAATTTAATTAGAGTTCTAATCATGAGTTGTAATCAGGTCTAGTGACAGGACTTGGTGAAAGCCATGGTTGTGAATCTCAACTAGATTGGAAAGAGGCTTGGCCTATACAATTGAGTGTGCCCAAGGCCTAAGCATGGTTGTGGGAATCAAATCAGTTAATAAGCACTTGTTTTAGATAATTGTTAATTGAACCGCTCTATATTCCAATCGGACAGAGAAAGGAATTCGATTCCGATTGAGTTATGAGAGACCTAGTTGTGTTGATGCATTGAAACTTATCAAAAGTGGATCCTTGGCGCTCTAGTACCTTTTTAGATTGAATTTACCTTAATCATTCATTGTTTAAACCCAAATCGCTATTTTCTAGTTTTAGCTCTTAATAGGATCTTAATTATTAGTTGTTTTAGTTAAATTCTGAGAATACCCATTCATAAATCTCTGTGGGAACGATACTCGGTCTTTCCGAATTATTACTACTTCGCAACCCTACACTTGGGGAGTGAACAATAGCATTCATGAACTTGGTAACTTAGCTCTCTACTTCTTTCGCTTACTCTGATATCTGTATACTTGTCATATGCATCACACGCGCACACACGCACTCTACTGAGCTTCGTAGGAAGCTCATGCGCGTTTGTTTACACTGCAGGTACTAGAGCATATCAGCAGCGTTGAGCGCGGTTTATAGTACCTGATATTTTGGACTTCTGCTTCATGTTGTATTTCCCTTTCCAGTACTGTACTCAACAAACTTATTAGTGGATATTTTATGATGTTTTATGGTTTTGATTATGCTCCTGTACAAAAAAAATTTACCCTGAAAATCCTCCTGGTAGGATCCCAGGATCGGAACCTGGCACATGAGAGCTAGGAGCCGAGAATGGGGTACTACGGAGGCTGTTGGCACCAAGGTCGGCGATCGGGAATTTAGTGAGCCCGGTCCTCGGGTTTGGGGCGTGACAGAAGTTGGTATCAGAGCATAACTTGGGAATACCTGCGGATGACATCACATATCTACTAATGGCCTTAGATTAACTACCCTTAACTGAATGATTGTTGCAAACTTAGGATGATTAGGATCCCGATCTTATGCACTTAGCGACCCACACTAGGATCCTGTTACAACATAGTTATAATAGGATTCCCTATTTTGAGCTTAGAAACTTCTGAATAGGATTCCCTAACGTGTGTGCATTCGAGAGTATAAATGCTAAGAGGTACCTGTCCTTTTCTGTAGGATATGGCGCCCAAGAGAGCCACCGGTAGGCCGTCGACCGGTGTGGGTACATCCCAGACCGCCCCAGTCCCAGCTCCAGCTCCAGCTATGACTGCTGGTCAGTTTCAGGAGATGATGCGGGTTATGACCTCCATGGTAGAGCGCCAGGAGAGGAGGTCATCTGACGCAGTTGCCCCATCGGAGCAGGATCGTGCTCGTTCCTTGCTGATGGATTTCAGGCGGATGGACCCCCCACGGTTTTTGGGCGGGCCAGACCCGGTGGCAGCGGAGAGATGGAAATCGGAGGTAACAAAGATCTTTACCACGATGCGATGCTCGACCGAGGAGCGAGTTCCTCTTGCCATTTTCCTTTTTCAGGGAGAGGCCGAGCACTGGTGTGCGTCGGTTACCCGAGCCGCCGGGCCTGATTTCGAGTGGACATGGGAGGACTTTGTAGACCGATTTGATCGGAAGTTCTTCCCTGAGCATGTCCGCCAGCAGCGTGCTCTAGAGTTCGAGACACTGGTCCAGGGAGATATGTCAGTGTCGCAGTATGAGGCTCGTTTCGTTGAGCTATCCAGATTTGCGATGTATCTCGTGGATGACGAGGTGCGGAAGGCCCGTCGATTTGAGACCGGACTGCGCCTTGGCCTTCGTGGCCGTGTCACGGGACACAAGCTTCCTACATTCGAGGAGGTGGTAGAGCGGGCCCAGATATATGAGGCAGAGTGGGCCGATGCACAGCGGATCCGTGACCAGAGCGGAGACCGGAAGGGGAAGAGGAAGGCTCCTTCTGACAGCCTTTCGGCAGCAGCAGACTCGGGCACAGCAGAGGCACCCGGTTCGTCCATCTATTCGACCGCCAGTAGCACCAGCGGCACCTCCAGCACCGTCCCAAAGACAGTTTGTAGGCGTTTGTTTCGGATGTGGGGGGACAGGGCATCGTAGGCATGAGTGTCCCCACCCACAGCAGTAGCGACAGCAGCAGCCACAGCAGCAGTCACCGCAGCAGCGACAGCAGCAGCCACAGCAGCAGAGGCAGCAGCATAGACCGCAGCAGCAGCAGCGGCGACCGCAGAGGGGACAGGCACATCCCCAGCAGACTCAGGGCAGGTTCTACGCAGCCCAGCAGGATCCTCAGGCACCTGGAGGAGTCGTTGATGGTACACTCATTGTCTCTGCATGCATAGCTCATGTTTTGTTTGATTCTGGTGCATCGCATTCTTTTGTATCTGATGATTTCTGTCGATCGACTGGTTTGCCGTTAGATTCCGTGCGCTAGGGTTTGTCAGTGTCGACACCCTTAGGGAAGACCGCAGTATTAAGTTTGATCTGTTCGTCTTGCCCCGTCTTAGTAGGAGAGACCTTTTTGCCCACCGATTTGTTTGTTTTACCGATGACCGAGTTTGATGTTATCCTAGGCATGGATTGGCTGGCCGAGTATCACGCTGCATTGGATTGCTTCTCAAGAACAGTCACTTTCCTTATACCCGGCATGCCACAATTTTAGTTCGTTGCCGAGCCTAGAGGTGAGCAGTTGTCATCTTTGATGTCGTGTGCCATAGAGGAACCGGTTGTCGTGTGCATCGACCAGCTGCCGGTAGTTTGTAATTTTCCGGATGTGTTTCAGGAGATTCCGGGGTTGCCACCTCGTCGGCATACCGAGTTTCAGATTGACCTCGTGCCCGGTACTGCGCCTATCTCAAAGGCCCCGTACCGTATGGCACCATTGGAGCTGCGGGAGCCGCGGAAGCAGTTGGATGAGTTGCGTGAACTAGGCTTCATCCGTCTGAGCAGTTCACCGTGGAGAGCGCCGGTACTCTTCGTGAAGAAGAAGGATGGCTCGTTGAGGCACTGCGTGGATTACCGCGAGCTCAACAAGGTCACGATTAAGAATAGGTACCCGCTTCTGAGGATCGATGATTTATTTGACCAGTTACGGGAGGCCCAGTTCTTTTCGAAGATTGACTTACGGTCCGGTTATCATTAGGTTCGTGTCCGGGAGGAGGATATCCCGAAGACGGCATTCAGGACGCGTTACGGTCATTTTAAGTTTCAGGTCATGTCTTTCGGACTGACCAATGCGCCCGCCGTGTTCATGCAATTGATGAACGAGGTCTTTCGTTCCTACCTTGATCAGTTCGTTGTGGTGTTTATCGATGACATTCTGATCTATTCGAGGACTCGGGAGGAGCCTGCGCAGCATCTGAAGATCACCTTGCAGACCCTCCGCACACACCAGCTTTATGCGAAGTTGGAGAAGTGTGAGTTTTGGCAGGAGGAGGTGAAGTTCCTAGGTCATGTGGTGACGAGGCAGGGAGTAGCAGTAGATCCGGTGAAGATTGATGCCGTGCGTCAGTGGAGTCAGCCCACGAACGCGTCCGAAATCCGGAGTTTCCTGGGGTTAGCAGGTTATTATCGTCGTTTCATAGAGGGCTTCCTCGTATTGCAGCCCCGCTGACCAGGTTGACCCGGAAGGGCGCTGAGTTCGTTTGGAGTGATGCCTGTGAACGAGCATTTGCAGAACTGAAGGACCGTCTTACTTTTACACCGGTCCTGACTCTTCCCTCCGGGAGTGAAGGATTCGTGGTTTTTACAGATGCCTCACGTATTGGCTTAGGTGCTGTCCTGATGCAGCATGACAGAGTAGTAGCGTATGCATCTCGCCAGCTCAAGGTCCATGAGCAGAACTACCCCACGCATGATCTGGAGCTAGCAGCGGTAGTCTTTGCACTGAAGGTGTGGAGGCACTATCTTTATGGGGTCAGGTTCGAGCTCTTTTCTGACCACAAGAGCCTGAAGTACCTCTTCTCGCAGTCCGAGTTGAACATGAGGCAGAGACGTTGAATGGAGCTCCTGAAGGATTATGATTTTGATCTTCAGTACCACCCTAGCAAGGCCAACGTGGTGGCAGATGCCCTTAGCCGTCAGCCACGAGGCCTGGTTGCGCATATGATGGTCCGGGAGTGGAGGATGCTCGAGGAAGTTGCCGAGTATGATTTTGAGTTGAGCCTGCAGTCTTCTATCACGCAGTTATCGAACTTGTCGATTCAACCCTCTCTTGTTTCTAGGGTGATCGAGGCTCAGCAGTCAGATCAGACGTTGAAGGATTATTGGGAAGTGGCCGCGTCAGAGGGTCGGACTGATTGGCAGATTGGGTCAGATGGTGGACTTCGTTTCAGGGGTCGGTTGTGTGTTCCAGATATTCCTCAGTTGCATAGAGATCTTATGGATGAGGCACACCGATCGAGGTTCACGATCCACCCAGGCTCTACCAAGATGTATCGTGATATGAGGAGGCAGTATTTTTGGGCCTGTATGAAGCGTCAGATTGCTAGTTTTGTGGCTAAGTGTGACACTTGCCAGCGTGTCAAGGCCGATCATCACAAACCTCCAGGTCCCCTGCAGCCGTTGAGTGTCCCGTTGTGGAAATGGGAGCACGTGACCACAGACTTCATTATGGGCTTGCCGAGGACTGATCGCGGTCACGACGCCATCTGGGTTGTTGTTGATCGTTTGACGAAGTCGGCACATTTTCTTGCGATACGTGCGACCTAGCCATTGGACCGACTTGCAGAATTGTTTATCGAGGAGATTGTGAGACTGCACGGAGTCTCAGTTTCGATCGTTTCTGACCGAGATCCGAGATTCACATCGCGGTTCTAGGAGGAGTTTTCAGAAGGCGATAGGGGCCTGCCTTGAAGTTCAGCACCGCATATCATCCTCAGACTGATGGACAGACCGAGGGGGTCAACCAGATCCTTGAGGACATGCTTCGAGCTTGCATGTTGGATTTCTCGGGTAGTTGGGATAAACACCTGCGTTTGGCTGAGTTTGCATATAATAACAGCTACCAGGCGACTATCGGTATGGCTCCTTTTAAGGCGTTGTATGGTAGACCTTGTAGGTCTCATAGTTGTTGGGCCGAGGTTGGAGAGCATCGTCTCCTAGGTCCCGAGCTTGTGCAGAGGACATCAGAGGCTATCGATATCATCAGGCAGAGGATGCGCACAGCTCAGAGTCGACAGAAGAGTTTTGCAGATCGTCGACGTCGTCCCCTAGAGTTTTCCATTGGGGATCGTGTGTATCTCAGGGTCTCACCCATGAAGGGCATGGTTCGTTTTGGAGCCAAGGGGAAGCTTGCCCCGAGATTCATTGGACCCTTCGAGATCACTGGGCGCGTTGGCGCCGTGGCCTATCAGCTTGCCTTGCCACTTCAGTTGTCTGGAGTCCACAATGTTTTTCATGTTTCTATGTTGCGGAAGTGTGAGTCAGACGTGGTTCCTGTGATAGATTGGTAGCCGTTGGAGGTTCGTGAGGATGCTTCTTACATTGACCAGCCGGTTCGAATCCTTGACCGGAAGGAGCAGGTCCTCCGGACCAAGGTCATTCCTTTAGTGAAGGTCTAGTGGAGTCATCATAGCGCAGATGAGACGTCGTGGGAGCGAGAGGCAGAGATTCGCGAGTCTTATCCTCATCTTTTTGATGATTGATTGTATTTGTGTGATTGTTTTTCGATTCGATATGCATAGATAGTGATGCGATTCTTTTTTTTATAATCTTCGGCTAGTTTGGGTTTGTATTGCAAATTTTGAGGACGAAATTTTTTTGTTAGGAGGGGAGAGTTGTAAGACCCGTACCCTTATTTGCCTTTCGTACGCTTAATTTTTTGTGCCGGTACGTCCCGGATGGACCAGATTAGCGAGCCTTGATCGCGACCCTATTTTAGTACCGCATCGACCCAAGACCTATACCCCGGCGACCGCGTAGGCGCTGCGATTCCAACGCCGCGCGGCACGCCCCATTGCGATACCCGGTGTGAAAGTTATGATCGATTGCGTAATCCAAGATGGGCCGTGCAACGCGCGTGTGGCGTGGGCCCCACTTGCACAAATCCCAAGATCATGTCAAATCAATCAAATCCATCACCATCACCTCACCCATACCCCTCTCATTACCCCTACTCTACACACACCATACCCCCCATCCCTCTCTCTCCTCCAAAGTCAACCAAGGCCCATACCCCCCATACCCCTCTCCCATGCTAGCCATCATCACCCATGATTCCTTCTCTCTCTCTCCCCCCATACAATACCATACGTAGGGGGAGAGGAGGCCTCCTCACCTTCCCATATTTGCAAGAAGAGATTTGAGAGAGAGAGAAGAAAGAGATTTGAGAGGAGAGAGAAAGAGAAAGATTTGAGAGAAGATAGAGATTTGAGTGATCAAGAGAGAGGTTAGGGGAATTGTAGGAGGAGATCCAAGCTTGGAGGACCTCAACCATCATCCGGACCGTCCGGATCATCCGATCATCAACCCGATCCAATCCAACCGTCTAACCATCCTTCGAGGTGAGTGCAAGGGGCATAAACCCCCATTTTTCTTAATTTACTTCCTTTTCTTTGTTTTCTTTTGGGCCCACCTTGTGATGGACAGTTAGATGAATGGATTGGATCATCCATGAATGGGCCCCACCTTCCTATTATAATAATAATAATAATAATAATAATAATAAAAAGAGAGAGGAAGTTACCCGCTGGACAGACAGCGTCCAGAGGACGCTGCTGCCCAGCAGGGCAGCCCTTTTGGGCGTGGGGCAGGGTCCCCACTCGTGGGACCCACCTTGATGTATGAATTGATCCACGCCGTCCAGCTGTTTCTCCATCCCATTTTAGGGCAGGAAGCCAAAGATGAAGAAGATCCAGATCTCAGGTGGACCACACCATTGAAAAAAAAACGAGGCTAGTAAAGCCGACCGTTGAGACTTCTTGGACCCACCGTGATGTTTGTGGACCACATCACCTGCCCAATATTGGGCTTGTTAGGTCCCCAATGAGCTGGGGAACGTGATGAATGGGGTGGATTGTCCCTAAGTGGGCCCCACTTGAAATGACTACAAAAATAAAAATAAAAGAATAAAACAAAAAAACAGTATGCAAGGACGTCCAGCGTCTGGACGTTTTGACGGTGGAACGTACAGCGTCACTTGGACGCCGTACTGGGTCCCCACTCGTGGGACCCACCATGATGTTTGTGTTCCATCCACGTCGTCCATCTTCTTTCCCATATCCTTTTAGGGCCAAGGCCCAAGGATGAACCCGGTCCAAATCTTAAGTGGACCGCACCGCATAAAACAGTGGAAATGAGGATTTCTACTGTCAGAAATTCTTCGGCCCACTTTGAAGTTTCTAGACCGAATCATATACCCAATATTGGGCTTGTTGGGTCCCCCATGAGATGGGGAACCTGATGAACGGAGTGGATCAGTCCCATGTGGGCCCCACATGATATAAGTACAACAAAAAAACAAGAGAAGAAAAAGGAAAGAAGAGGCAGAGCCTCTGACGCGGGTAGTACCATCGTCCTTGGATGCTGGCTCGTGCCAGCTGGTGGCCCACTCGTGGGTCCCACCATGATGCATGTGCTGTATCCACACCATCCATCCTTTTGGGGAGATCATTTTAGGGCATGACCCCAAGATTTAGTCAGATCCAAGTCTCAAGGGGGCCCCACCATAGAAAACAGTAGGGACAGTGGCCTACTGTTGAAACCTTATTATGGCCCACCATGATGTTTATTTGAGATCCAACCTCTTCATAAATTCACACATGCATGGAAGAAGGAAAAACAAAAATAACGGCTTGATCGGAAACTCTCGTGGGCCCCACTTGTTGAGAGTATAAATAAAAATAAATAAATAAATAAAATGCTGCTGCTGGACAGACAGCGTCCAGGGGACGCTACTGCCCAGCAGCTTAGTCTATATGGGCACTGTCAATAGGCCCCACTCGTTGGGCCCACCTAGAATATATGTGCCTTACCTATTCCGTCCATATGTTTTTCCTAGCTCATTTTAGTGGCTGAGCCCAAATTTAAGCATATCCAAAATGGCAAGTGGGCCATGCCAAGGGACAATAGTGGAAATAATGATCTCCACCATTGAAACCTTCCTAGTCCTACAATGATGTTTATTTGCCACCCAACCTATTCATAAGTGGCTGGGCCCAAAATTTAAGCATATCCTAATGTCAAGTGGACCATGCCACAGTGGAGATAATGATTTCGAACGTTGAACCCTTTTTAGGCTCTACAGTGATGTTTATTTGCCATCCAATCTGTTCATAAGATCACATGGATATGGATGAAGGAGAAAACACAAATATCTGCTTGATTCAAAACTTATTGGGACTAGATGGGTACCACGCTGCCCAGCAGGTGGCCCACCCTATGGGTCCCAACGTGATGTATCTATTAGCTCCACCGTGATGTATATGATTTATCCATGCCGTACGTACATTTTGTCGACCTACCTTGTATGTGCAGGCCCAAGTATGGGGCCGATGTGGTCTCAAGTGGGCTATGCCACGAAGACTTTTACATTTCCAATGGGACCCACAGTCCGGGTCCCACTCTCTATATATCTATTGGGCCTTTTAAGGCCAATGTTACATGATATGTTTAGTAGCATGCTAGTATGATTAGCTTGATATGTCACACTGATAACATGCTTAGTATAATGAATACCATGCTCATTCATATGCCCATACGCATCATTTGTATGCCTGTTATGGATCATGATTAACCATAACATATGCTAGTTGGCTTGTTATACTTAGGGGACCCGTGTGAGATAGGGTCGCCCCATATGATTGCGCAGTATGCGTAAGTTTGGTGCATGATTTGGATTGTATGACTCATGCATTTCGCATTATGTATGTCACGATCGCTTTCACACCCTAGCAGCATCGGGGTGGTGGCCACCATAGTTACATCATGGTTGGCAGCATTGGACACCGGAAACTTGTTCTAGTACGTGGGCGCTATGGATGTCCTTCGGTGAAAGTCCCTAAACCATGTGGTACCAGTAGGATGCTCCAGCGTCGAGACCGAGTGGATAACATGAGAACCCGTGTGCCAAATACCAGTAGGCCGCGTCTCCCACTATGTCGAGGTCGGTTGGAAAGGGGTGTGACCTTATCCGCTCGGGTGCAGTGGGCTGTAAGCTAGGTCGAGTCTGACCAGCTCATGGAATGGGTCCGCTATCGGCGAGCCGGGTGGGCATTGGCATACCACCGACGAGGCGGATAGTGAGGTCTTTTCTACTCGCTTGGTTATGCGCGCGATGTGCGGCGGCCAGTATTAGAGTATACTAGACCCCGGTGATGTCCCAGATGAGAACTATTTTGATATGTGGATCAGCTGAGGATTGACGTGTTTGCATTGCATCTCTAGCATGTAACACTCGGCCATGTAGGCCCTTGCATTGCATAGCCTTGGGATGGCTGATAGCATTCATGAACTTGGTAACTTAGCCCTCTACTTCTTTCGCTTACTCTGATATCTGTATACTTGTCATATGCATCACACGCGCACACACGCACTCTACTGAGCTTCGTAGGAAGCTCATGCGCGTTTGTTTACACTGCAGGTACTAGAGCATATCAGCATCGTTGAGCGCGATTTATGTACCTGATATTTTGGACTTCTACTTCATGTTGTATTTCCCTTTCCAGTACTGTACTCAACAAACTTATTAGTGGATATTTGATGATGTTTTATGGTTTTGATTATGCTCCTGTATAAAAAAAAAATTTACCTTGAAAATCCTCCTGGTAGGATCCTAGGATCGGAACCTGGCACATGAGAGCTAGGAGCCGAGAATGGGGTACTACGGAGGCTGTTGGCACCAAGGTCGGTGATCGGGAATTTAGTGAGCCCGGTCCCCGAGTTTGGGGCGTGACACAACATCACATGATATGTCTGATAACATGCTAGTGTACTTAGCTATATCGGTCACACTGATAATATGCTTAGTATAATGGATACCATGCTCATTCATATGCCCATACGCATCATTTGTATGCCTGTTATGGATCACGATTAATCATACTATACGTCATTCTGGATTATTATACTTAAGGGACCTGTGCGAGATAGGGTTGCCTCACATGATTGCGCAGTATACTTAGGTTTGGTGCATGACTTGGATTGTATGACTCATGCATCTCGAATTATGTATGTCACGATCACCTTCACACCCTAGCAGCATCGGGGTGGTGGCCACCACAGTCACATCGTGGTTGGCAGGAATGGACACCGGAAACATGTTTTAGCACGTGGGCACTATGGATGTCCTTAGGTGAAAGTCCCTAAACCCTGTGGTACTAGTAGGATGTTCCAGCATCGAGACCAAGTGGATAACATGAGCGCCCGAGTGCCAAATACCAATAAGTCGCGTCTCTCACTATGTCAAGGTCGGTTGGAAAGGGGTGTGACCTTATTCGCCTGGGTGCAGAGGGCTACAAGCTAGGTTGAGTCTGACCAGCTCACGAAATGAGTCGGGTGGGCATTGGCATACCATTGACAAGGCGGATAGTGAGGTCTTTTCTTCTCACTGGGTCATGCGCACGATGTGCGGCAGCCAGTGTCAGAGTGTACTAAACCTCGGTGATGTCCCAGATGAGAACCATTTTGATATGTGGATTAGTTGAGGATTGACATGCTTGAGTTGCATCTCTAGTATATGACACTCGGCCCTATAGGCCCTTGCATTACATAACCTTGGGATGGCTGATAGCATTCATGAACTTGGCAACATAGCCCTCCATCACTTCCGCTTATTCTGATATATGTATACTTGTCATATGCATCGAACATGCATCGACGCACTCTACTGAGCTTCGTAGGAGGCTTATACGCGTTTGTTTATGTTGCAGGTACTACGGCGTATCAGCGGCGTTGAGCCCAGATCATGTGCCTGATATTTTGGACTTTTTTCTACATTTTTTTATTTCCCCTTTCCAGCATTGTACTCAACAGACTATATAGTGGATATGTGATGATGTTTTGTGCTTTTGGTTATGCTCCCTTATAATAAAAAATTACCCTGAAAATCACCCTGGTGGGATCCCAAGATCAGAACCGAGCATATGAGAGCTAGGAGCCGAGAATGGGGTAATACGAAGGCTGTTGGCACCAAGGTCAGCAATCGAGAATTTAGTGAGCCCGGTCCTCCGGTTTGGGGCGTGACAATGGCGCCCACCGATGTCCACTGCTTGTGGGGCCCACCGTCGCTGTCCACTGTTTGGTGGGGCTCACTATTTTACCAAATTTGTGGAACGTACAGTGATGTATGTATGTGTTGTACACCTTCCATCCACTTTACCATCTCATTACAGGGCATGAGCCATGATGAGATCCACAAAACAACCATCGGTCCCAAATGTACAAATTTAGTGCACATATGGGAAGTTCTGTTAGTCATAAATAGCAAAGTCACCTTAAATGAAAAAAAAATAAAAAAATAAAAAACTGTGTTATAATGCCATTATATATTCATGGGACAAAATGTGTGTGTGCTTGTCCATCTACATCCATGCCATCAATCGTGGACATCCACGTCGTCCATCCACTTTGAGAGATCATTTTAGGTCATGGTCCCAAAACTTAAGCAGATTCACATCTTAGGTGTATCATACCACAGAAAATAGAGGTTATTAACCATTAAAAACTTCTTGTGGGCCACCAAAGTTTTGGATCAAGCTGGTATTTGTTTGGTCCCTTCATCTAGTATCAATAGGTTGGATGGTAAATAAACATTCTGATGGACCCCAAGAAGTTTTTAATGGTGAGTTTTCAATCACCACTGGTTCTTATGGTGTGGTCCACCTACGATTTAGAGATGCTTCATTTTTTTTGGGACCATGACTTACAATGAGCTGTCGAAACAGGCGTGGATGTAAGGAAAGTACATCACGGTGGGCCCCACATCTATGGATCCATCGAAGCTGCACCCGTGTGTGTCATGGTTTTATAGATGATATCAGTTTATAAAAAAAAATAAAAATCTAATAGATATTCCGCAATTGTGTGTATTGTATTGGAGGTATAGAAATATGGTTAGATGTGCAATAATGTACAATAGTGTGTGAGCATTTTTTCATGTGTGTGAATGCATTTGTTTATTATTATTATCATTCTCAACGAAAATGGACACTTAATTCTTCACAACATAGTCTCTCAAGCTTATAAACAACTAATTAGGTAAGTGATTAGACTTGAGTCATGATCTTGATGATTCTACCATTTTCATGTGCTTATGTATTTGAAATTAATTGAGTAGACCCGGATGTGCGTTGGAGCTATCCGTGGTTGATTTGTGTGGATGTATGTAGCTTATTATTAATAGTTATTTTGTCCACGAATGGTAGTATAATACAATCAGTTAGTCCATTTAGAAATTTCTATATTGCCGAGCATAGATAAAGTGTGTTTTAGAGGTATGGAAATTTGCCAAATTGTCCTGTTGTGCAGTCCAAGGTTGGATAGATTGGAATGTTTTTGTTGTTTTTCATTTATATGCTCTGTCATTAGTTTCGTGCGCCATCTCTCCTATTCTCTCTGGGTATGTTTCTTATGTTTATTTTCATTGTTAATAATCCACACTGTGTGGATACTTGATGTGGAAATTTAGGCTTTAGCATTTAAATGGAAATAATGAAAGCATTTCAATTTATCTATCCTTAGATGGGTGATTGATTGTATTACATTATCATTTAGTTGCAAATTAGATGATGATCATGATTCTTGTGATTAAGAATGTTTGATCCAAATGGATGTTGAGCGGGGGTCCCTAGAAGGTGAGAAATGGGTCGTAGGTAATAAAATGAGTTGTACTTATGTCGACGTAATTTTTTGTAGGTAATAAAATGAGCTATACTTATACCAGAGAAATGGGTCGTAGGTAATAAAATGAATTATACTTATACTGACGAAATGTTTCGTAGGCATTTGTGAGTTTTAGCGACAAAATTTCTAGTTTTTTGCTACCAAAAGTCACGTACTTGGCCGACGATTTGTTTCGTCGGTAATCACTTACTAATTACCAATGACGTGAGAATTCATCGGTAAAAGTCTTTAACCATAGCCTTATTACGACGATTTTGGCGACGATAAATTTCATCGGTAATACGTTTTTCCAACGAAAAAATGTATATTAATGATGAATATGGTCATCGGTAAAAAATCAATTTCTTGTAGTGACTATACGAAACATTAATCCAAAATGTCTACCCACTGAAGCCAAATAAGCTCCGTTTAAAAAAGTAACCCCTTCCCAACTTATTAAATCAGAGCGTAATTGCTACTTTCTAAATAAATAAACACTTGATTATACTTTTACCAAACAATTTAAAAGCTTTTTTTTTTATAGAAATAAGCCAATAAGCTCTTATTTGTAGAGATGTCAAACATCCCCTAAATGAAATAGTGGTGATGTTCACACCTATTGTTGAAACCTTTTTAAAACACACTATGATGTTTATTTCCCATCCAAAACTTGTTCATAAGGTTAACGTGGGCTTGGATGAAGGTTTGATCTAAAACTTTTATAACCCTTAAGAAGATATCAATGGTAGACATTCAATCCCCTTTGTTTCTTATGGTGTGGTCAGCTTGAGCTTTGGATTTTCCTCATGCTCTGAAATGAGTTCATGAAACGGATGAACGACATGGATAAAACTCATACATCACAATGAGCCTCGTTGAGACCTGTTCTCCAAGCAATATAGTCTCCCTCAATATGCCATGGATGCAGAAGAGGCGGCGATCAAAGAACCACCCAACCATGCCGTGTATGCGTTTGTGAATATACACATATAAGGTTGAAATTGGGCATGACTCAATGCTATCAACGATATATCTCGTCGAACATTGACCATTTGCCATTTATTTTTTTACTTCGCAGCATATTATAAGAATTTTGTTGCGGAATATAGTAATGGACAAGAGTTAGATGAAACAATCGAGGGTGAGCGCCGAATATGAGATTGGTGATCATAAATTCCTCAACTTTACATTTTCTAATACATCAACCGACCTTATACCATGTGCATGTAGGAATTGTGTCAACTTTAAACTCTTCTGTTGAGCCATTCTCTATGAGCATCTGATCATCTATGGAATTATGGAGAACTGCACCACTTGGACCGATCACCGGGGAAACATCTTATTCGTCTACACCCAATGTTGAATGTGACTAATGCTCTTGGAGGAGTTAATACACATGGTATGATACATGATGCTTTTGGTATGTCGAGTATGGATAATGAGGCACCTGATGCTTCACATGAGCCTACATAAGGGCACAATGCTGACATGGATAACTTCTTCAAGTTGCTTGAGGATGTAGATCAGAACCTGTACTTAGGGTGCACCAAGTTCATGAAGCTACCTTTCATTGTCCGGTTGTATCACATAAAGTGTCTATCTGGTTGGAGCAACAAGTCCTTTAGCATGTTGCTTATGCTTCTTAAGGAGACTCCTGGATGGGGAGACATTGCCGAAGTCCTTTTTACGACACAAAGAAGATCATAAAGGACCAGGGGCTCGGTTACAATAAGATAAATGCATGCCCTAATGGCTATATGTTGTATTGGAAGAAGACAACCAATGACCAGTTACGCAAGAAGTGCGGTACCTCCATATGGAAGCACATTGGACATAATTTAGATGACGAGGAAACTTCCTTGGAGACGACTGACCAAAAGATTCCTGTGAAGATATTGCGTCATTTAACGCTAGTTCTCAGACTTCAGAGGTTGTTCATGTCATCAAAGACAACCTCCTCCATGTGATGGAATGACAAGAGCAGGAAGAAAGACGGGTTATTGAGGCATCTTGCTGACTTTATTGCCTAGAAAATTTTTGACACTAAACAACCATCCTTTTTAGCGGATAGTCGTAATGTTCGATTTGGGTTTGCAACCGACGACTTCAATCCATTCAGGACGATAAGTATTTCTCATAGAACATGGCCCATCATCCTGATGGTATACAACTTGTCATGATGAATGTGCATGAAGCAGCCTATTCGCTCGCCTCAAGTGCAAGGTTGCAATGTAGTAATAATTCTTGGTAAGACCGAGGTCGATCCTCAGGGATTATCGTAACAATTCTAAACGTTATAACTAAGATGGGCTAAATTCGAATTTATATTAATGGATAAAATTAAAAACATAAAACTATCTATTTGTAAACTAAATTAGGGAATTAAAACACTAGAGCGCCAAGGATCCACTTATAATCACTCATAATGCTAATTCAAAACATTCAAGCCAATAACTCAATTGGAATTGGAGTTCTATCCCTATCCAATCGGAATATAAAACATTCAAATCACCACAAAAGGTCTAACATAGATGGATCATCTACTGATACGGTTATCTCATAATCAATTAAGGCATTGGGTGTATTCAATCACACAACCCAATTATTTATGAAACAATCGAGATCACATTCATGATTCTTCCTCAAACCTTGTTACTAGACTTGATTTAGAAGCATGAATTGAACTTTTATTAAACAAAATTAATACATAAACACCTATCTCAGATCCAATCAAAAGATAAGAAGTTCTTATAGTTTAGTTCTAGATAAGCACTTAGGAAACTTAGTTTGTAAGATCCCCTAGCATCCAACATATCATGATGGATCTACGATTTCTACAATCCAAAATTCTATCAATCAACATCCCATTAAGTAATCTCAGTAATCAAAACATCCCATGTAAGAGAAATCATAAGAGATAGAAGATGAACTAAAAATACTAGCTTTATTTCAAACTTGAACTAGAAGTGTTCTTCATTAAATCAAAGAGTACTTGAACTAATTTGAATTAAACATTGTAAACAGCTAAAAGCTTCAGCTCTTAGCCCTATCTAAGAGTTTAGCCAACAATCAATAGGTTAAAGTAAAACTCAAAAGAAAACTAAAGAAAAACATAGAAAAATTGAGTTTAGAGTAGTTGCAAACGCTCCACAACGATCCTCTTCACCTTCTACGAAGTCTCAAGCCTTCCATGATGCCTTAGAAACAAGCCCTAGGTGTCCTTTTATAATAGAGAAGCTCATTGACTTAGAAAGCTCCAGAATCGCACACTAACTTATGCAGCGCATGATTTTTCGGAGCTTGCTAAGCAAGCTTCTGAAATTCTCCAAAATTTACATTGGCTGACCAGTCTTGATCGGTCGAGCTTGGCTAGCCGACCGATCTTGACCGGTTAGACTGGTCCTGTGGATGTCCAGAGAGCGCAAGAGAGGGTGGCCGACCGGTCCTAGCTTACTGTGGTAGCATTGTTCTTCCTTTCTTTCTCTCTCTCTCATCTCCTTGCTTCTTTACTTCTTCTTTGGCCCACCTTTAGTCATCATCAAAGGGCTTCTAAATGTGGTCTTTAGTCATCAATTGTGTGAAGTCTCTTTCTCATTCCTACAACCACAAAACATGCATTAGATAAGTCTTTTAAACATGCAAATCATGCATACAATGTGATGTAATGGGTTAGAATATGTATAAATTAGGAGGTCAACACAGCCTTATCTCATCACATCGCTACTGATTTTGACTCTCGTGGACCCGACAATGATATCGATGTATACCTGCAACCGTTGGTAGATGAATTGAGACAAATATGGGAGATTAGCATAGACACTTATGATGCACAGAAGAATCAGACATTCCGAATGAAAGTAACAATATTGTGGATGATTAGTGACTTCCCGGCATATGCTATGTTGTCTGGATGCAGTACAAAAGGGTGCCTCTCTTGTCCTTACTATAATAAGGACACTTGTTCTCGACACTTCAAGTATGGCAAAAGGTTTTGCTATATGGGCCACAATTGATTCCTCGACCGTGCACATAAGTTTATATTAGACAAGGGATGTTTCGATGGGGAGCAGGATTTACAACATGCACCATTCCCTTTATCTGGTTACGTGATTTTGGAACAGCTAGAGGGTATGAACAACACATTCAGGAAGTTTTTTAATGGTACATCCAGTCGCAAGAGGGTACAGGATGATGATGCATGAGAATTTTACAACTGAAAGAAGAAAAGCACATTCTTCGACTTGCCATATTGGAAGGACAACATGCTGCATCATAGTTTGGACATCATGCACGTTGAAAAGAATGTGTGTGACAATGTCATCGGGACATTATTAAATACTGATGGGACGACTAAGGACAATGTTAAATCTCATATGGACTTGCAGGAAATGAAAATAAGAAGGGATCTACATCCATTCAGTATTAGAAACAAGACATATCTTCCCACTGCATGCTTCACATTAAGCCTGTCTGACAATGCCAGTTTTTTGTAGTATACTAAAGAGGGTAAAGATTCCAAATGATTACTTGATGAATATTTCACGATGCGTATAGACTAAAGAGCGCAAAATCTCAGGTCTGAAGAGCTATGACTGTCATGTGTTAATGCAATAATTACTTCCCCTAGCCATGAAGAGTACATTAATTAAGCCTATCATTGCAATCTTGATTGAGTTGTGTGCATTCTTCAGGGAGTTATGCTTTAAAGTTGCATGAGTTACAGACTTTGAGGAGCAGCCGTCTAAGATTGTGCTAACACTTTGTCACCTTGAGAGGATTTTTTTGTCGGCTTTTTTTATGTTATGGAGCAATTACCGATTCATTTAGCCGAGGAGCCAAGGATCATCGAATCGGTACAATATTGATCGATGTACCCCATCGAAAGGTGTGTTACTATCTCATAAGTCATGTATCAGTTAACCTTTTCATGTATTATATTATTCGATCAAATTTAGACATCTTCATGTGTGATTCTAATAGGTACCTCCTCACACATAAGTTGTACATGCGTAATAGAAGTCATCCTGAGGGTTCCATCACAAAAGGGTACCTCGCCGAAGAATGCCTGACATTCTATTTGAGATACTTTGATGGTGTTGAGACTTCGACCGACCGATATGAAACGATGACCTGAGCGACAGTGTCTCGGGTCGACCAATGGGGGCTGAACAAGTGTTTACTCTAGACGATATATCATGGAGATAGGCACATCGATACATGCTCTTCAACTCTGAATCACTTGTCCTATACTTTGAGTAAGAATGCAAATTACAATTATTATTCTTATGCACGTACTGATTGAAATACATGTGCTTCACAAACAATCATTTAACCTTAACATATGCAGAGAACACAAGAGAATACTTAAGCAAAAAATCATCAGGCCACTTTTTACGAGATCGATAAGTTGCACAACCAACAGTTTGATAGATGGCTTTTAGTAGGTCTCGACTTTCAAATGGTCTTACACTTTCAGAATAAGTCAAGTTATTGGCTCAGGGCCTTGATAGTGTCGCAAGAAGAAATAATGCGTACATCACAAACAGATTTAAGCTTCACTCTAAAGATCACGAGCGTAAGAAGAAGACTCAGAACAGTAGAGTCATCGTGATTGTAAATACATCAAGCTTTGCATCTGTGAATGATAAAAACCCAAGCTGAGGAGACGTTACTTATTACAGTGTATTAACCGATATCATAAAGCTCAATTACTATGGGTGGCAGCGCAATGTACTGTTTAAGTGTCAGTGGGTAACTGCAAGAGGAATAAAAAAGGATGAATTAGGGTTCATACTTGTCAAGTTCACGCACTTATCGAATACTAGAATAAATGACAACGACGAACCATATGTGCTAACATCTCAAGCCACACGGGAATTTTATGTGCATGACCCTAAGGATAATTGGCATGTCTCTATGCATGTAAAACCAAGGGACCTGTATGATATGGGATGGGAAGGTTCGACCGAGGATATAGAAGATTACTTACAGAGATCACCTTGCGATGGTCGGAGTGTGGTGAATACCTTAATTGTTAGTGAAGACAGCATGAATTGGAATAGATCAGATGTGCCTTTGATTGCCACAGATTATATTAGGGAGGATGCCATAGAGGAGTCAGGTTACAGTAGCAATGAAAGTGACATAGGATATGTTTGATACATGTTATTGTGATGAACTTGTCGATTTTGGTTTGGTTTTATCTGAACTTGAATAATTTATAATATATTTGGTTTTTAGTTTGCGATGGCTGAATGGATGAACTTGTTGATATCATATGGTGTTAAATGATATTGAACATAGCTAGTCATTTTTTAGTTTAGTTTGTTTCAAGGAGCTGATAAAAAATGATTTGGATCTGCCTCGTTCTTTGCCTCATGCCCTAAATGATCTTGAAAATACTTGGATGACAATGATAAAACACGAAAATCATGTTTTTACCAATTTTAGTTCATGAGACAAAAATGAGACAGATCAAAATCTCAAGATGACCACACCACATAAAACATATAGGATTGAAGGCTTTTAAACGATTTGGGAGTCTACTTGGATGAATGCATGAAGTACATCCATGAACACATGAAACTACGAAAGCAAGTCGTTTCTACTTTGGCTGGTTGAATACATGAACTTGAATATAGTTATCTTGTCATTTTCAAGACTAGGTGGTTGAATTGATGACGTTGTATTTTTATAATTCACCATGTGTAGTACCATCAAGTTTTAATCATGTCATCTGTACCTGAAGCAAGCTCGACCCTTCGGCTGTTAAAGTTGGACTTACACAAACTATCTTCTTCAGGTCGGGTCAAAGAGTTACTCGATTGATCAACATTATCTTCGTAGATGCGGATTATTCGTCAGATGATGATCTTCCATCCATTTGCCCAGCTCATTTTAGGGGTGGAACCCGAAACAGGATGAATGAATAAACTTGTGGCGGGAATGAATGAATGAACTTGAAATGAATGAACTTGTGGAATGAATTAATGAATGGAATGAATAAACTTGTGGAATGAATGAATGAACTTGTTGAATATTGAATGAATGAATGAACTTGAAATGGCCTGGTGAATGAACTCATGAAAGGAATGAATTAATGAATGAATGAATGAACTTGTGGAATTAATGATCGAATGAAATCGGGTCTGGACGAGTTCGGGTCTAGATGGGTCCGTTGCAACATAGACCAAACCCACCTATTTACTAAATGGGTTCAGGTCGAGTCAGGTCAGGCCTAATATAAAGGAAACCATATCCATACCTGTTTAGCAACTGGGTCTGTTCTTGGACCCAGACCTATTTGTTCTAAATGGGTTGGGTCTAGGTACCCCATCAGGTCCACTGGCCCATTTATAGCCCTACAATAACTGGAATTTTTATTTTCCATCCAACCTATTGATAAGGTCACAAAGGGATGGATCAAGAGACCACACAAATATAAACTTGTTCTAAAATTTTTGTGGCCTAAAAGAAGTTTTCTCATCACTTCTCATCAAATTCATGGTGCCAAATGGGCCATAAATGAACTTGTTAAATGGACTTCAAATGAAAGAAATGAACTTGTGGATCAAATGAAATGAATGAACCTGAAATGGACTTGTTGAATGAATGAATGAACTTGAAATGAAATGAATGAACTTGTGAAAGGAATGAATGAAGGATTGAACTCTTGGAAGGAATGAATGAACTTGAAAAGAATGAATGACTGAACTCTTGGAAGGAATGAATGAATGAATGAACTTGACATGAATGAATGAACTTAAAATGAAATGAGATGAATGAATGAATAAACTTGAAATGAATGAATGAACATGAAATGAAATGAACGAATGAATGAACGAATAGACGAATGAACTTGTGGAATGAATGAACAGATGATTGAATGAATTAATGAATGAACTAGTGGAAGGTCTAATGGGTCTAGGTCTGAATTTGTCATGCAAGCATTTTTTACAAGGTTTAAAATTGGGTCTGGACGGGTCTAGGTCTAAATGGGTCCCATGCAACATAGACCAAACTCGCCCATTTACTAAATGGGTTCTGGTTGGGTCAGGCCTGGCCTAATATAAAGGAAACAATATATAGACTCGTTTAGCAATTGGGTCTATTCTTGGACACTATATCAACTTGATATAACAATTTTGGTGCTCAAGAAGTTTCTATTGGCAAGTGTACAAATCCCCACGCCTGTTTATGTTGTGATCCGTTTTCACTTTGGATATGCTTCCTTCCATAAAATGATCTCATCGGGTGCATGAACTTGTTGAATGCAGTTCGGGTTGGACCGAACTTAAACAAACCTATTTAGTCAATTTCAAGTTTGGTTTGGTTGAATGCATGAACTTGTTGAATGCAGTTCAAGTTGGGCTGAATTTAAATGTACCTAGCTAGTCGTTATCGAGTTTGGTTTAGTTCAATGCATGAACTTTTTGAATGCGGTTCAGATTGGGCCAAACATAAAGGTAGCTAGCTAGTTGAATGAACTTGTGAAATGAATGAATGGATGAAATGACTGAATGACTGAATGAATGAACTTGTAAAATGAACTTGAAATGAAATGAATGAATGAGTGAACTTGTTGAATGAATGAATGAATGAACTTGAAATGAACTTGTGAAGTGAACTTGAAATGAAATGAATATAACTTGTAGAATGAAATTAATGAACTGAAATGAATGAACTTGTAATGAACTAGTGGATTGAAATGAATGAACTTGTGAAACGAACAAATGAATGAATGAACTTGTAAAACGAACGAACGAACAAATGAATAAATGAATGAACTTGTGAAATTAGTCCTTAAGGCCGAACTCGGACATATGTGGATGTTTTGAGTTTGATTTGGTTGAATGCATGAACTTGTTCAAAGTGGTTCAGGTTCGGACTGAACTTGAATAATGTTGATTTCTGAATTGTGCATATTTTAACCACAATTAACCACACATTATGCATGGTTTATAGTGTTAAAGAATTCATCTTATATGTGCATTTGTATTTATAGGAAAGAGAGAGAGACCTCATGATTTTGATGTTAAAAGGACCACTTTGAAGCACTAAAAAGAACAAAGGAAGAAAAGTGAAAAAGTGGAAGAAAGAAGTAAGGAGGAAAGAAAAAGAAAAAAGAAAGAATGAAGAATAGATTTTCTTCCAAGATCGGTCGTCCAACCAGTCTGAAATTCAAGAGAGATATGCTAAACACGCTAGATAGTGTTGGATCTGCTAAGACAGATTGTCTGACCGGTCTGAAATTCAGAAGAGGGAGAAGTATTGTCCAAAAGCTTGTTGGACCAACTTTGTGCATTCACGACCGGTTGCCCGACCGGTCAACCAGGCAGTCCGAATTTTAAAATACAGTTAAGATCATTAATTCCATAAGTCACACCCGATTGACAAGGGGACTCAGACTGATCGTGTAAGACCCGTACCCTGAATTGCCCTCGGTACGTTTAGTTTTCGGTACTGGTACGTCCTGAATGGACCAGATTAGCGAGCTTTGATCGTGACCCTATTTTAGTACCGCATCGACCCAAGACCTATACCTTGGCGACCGCATAGGCGCTGCGATTCCAACGCCGTGCGGCACGCCTCATTGCGATACCCGGTGTGAAAGTTGCGATCATTTACTGCAATCTGAGGCGGGCCACGCAACGCGCATGTGGCGTGGGCCCCACTTGCACAAATTTTAAGAAAATGTCGAATCAATCACCATCACCCTCACCCATACCCCTCTCATCACCCTAGTCCACACACACCATACCCACCCCATCCCTCTCTCATCACAAAGTCAACATAAGCCCATACCTCCCATACCATCCTACCCCTTCCCATGCTAGCCATCATCATTTCATCCCAAAGAAAAACCCTCAAACACCCCAAGCATTCCAAAGCACCACTCGTCCATAGCATTTCTAAGGAGAAAGGAGAGAGAAAGAGAAATAGAGAGAGAGAGAGAGAGAAGATTAAGAAGAAAGAGAGATAAGAGGGAGTTGTGTGATAAGTAAAGAAGATTAAGGGAGGAGATCCAAGCTTGGAGGACCCCGATCACCATCCGGACCGTCCGATCATCAATCCAACCCCATCCAATCATCCAACCATCATTGTGAGTGCAAGGGGGAGCATCAACTCCCCTTTTCTTTGACTTCCTTTCAATTTTTGGGCCCACAAGTGGGCCATGCTGTGGGACAGTGTGCCCCGCACGCTGCCACAATGTGGACCACCTTGTGTGGCCCACCATGATGCTTTATTTTCATTTTTTTCTCCATTCTCTGAAACACAAAGATCTGGATGAAGGATAAATACAAGGATTATCTTGATCCAAAGATAATTGGGCCCACCATGAGATAGCCCAGCTGATGAACGGAGTGGATCCTACACGTGTGGACCCACTAGTCAAGCCACCACACAAAAAAAAAATATATAAAAAAAAAATACGAGTGTGGCCGCTGGACAGATAGCGTCCAGAGCACGCTGCTGCCCAGCAGCGCCTGGGCAAGCCCTTTTGGGCGTTAACCTTGGGGCCCACTCGTGGGACCCACCTTGATGCATGTATTTGATCCACGCCTGTCCATATGTTTCTCCAGCCCATTTACGGCTGGACACCAAAAATGAAGCAGATCCAGATCTCAGGTGGATCACACCATAGAACACGGTGGAGGCAAGGATGCCCACTGTTAAAACTTCTTGGGCCCACTATGATGGTTGTAGACCCTGTCCACTGCCCAATATAGGACTCATTGGGTCCAACATGAGATGGGGACCCTGATGAGCGGAGTGGATCTTCCCCAAGTGGGCCCCACCTGTAAATAAAATAAAAAGAAAAGAAAAGAAAAGGGAGAAAGACCGGACGCTGGACGTCCTCAGCGTCACAGACGCTGGGACTGTCCAGCATCAGGAGCTCGGACGGTTTGAGTGGGGTCCCCACTCGTGGGACCCACCTTGATGTTTGTCGAAACTTCCTCGGCCCACCTTGATGTTTATAGACCAATTCACCTACTCAATATTGGGCTCGTTGGGTCCCCCATGAGCTGAGGAACCTGATGAACGAAGTAGATCATCCTCATGTGGGCCCCACTGGACCAAAACCAAGAGAAAACAATAAAAAAAGAAAGAAAGAAAGAAAAAGGAGAGGTGCAGCGTCTACAGACGCTGGGCTCATGATGCCCAGCTGGTGGCCCACTCTGTGGATCCCACCATGATGCGTGTGCTATATCCACACCGTCCATCCATTTGGGGAGATCATTTTAGGGCATGATCTCAAGAATGAGACAGATCCAAATATTAGGAGGGCCCTACCAAAGAAAACAGTGGGGACAGTGATCAGACCGTTGAACCTTCCTACTGCCCACCATGATGTTTATTTGAGATCCAACCTGTTAATAAGTTCACACGTGCATGAGAGAAGGGAAAACAAAAATATCAGCTTGATCGAAAACTTCTGTGGGCCCCACTTGATGAGAAAAAAAATAATAAAAAAATGGGCTGCCCAGCGGGTGGCCCACTCGTGGGACCCACCTAGAATGTATTTGCTTTATCTATTCTGTCCATATGTTTTTCCAGCTCATTTTAGTGGCTGAGCCCAAAATTTAAGCATATCCAATGTCAAGTGGACCATGCCACGGGAAACAGTGGGAATAATGATTTCCACCGTTGAAACCTTTCCAGGCCCTATAGTGATGTTTATTTGTCATCCAACCTATTCATAAGATCACATGGATATGGATGGAGGGGAAAACACAAATATCTACTTGATTCCAAAAGTTCCTGGAACCTAGCTGGGTACCATGCAGCCTAGCAGGTGGTCTACCCTGTGGGTTCTAACGTGATGTATCTGTTTAGTCCCACCATGATGTATTTGTTTATTCATGCTGCACATCTATTTTTTCATGCCATTTTAGGATATGGCCCCAACATGAGGCAGATCCAAACGTCAGATGGACCACACCCGCAGGGAATAGTGGTCATTGATGCCCACCATTGAAAACTTCCTTGGGGCCACTTTAGTGTTTATTTTTCATCCAAATAGAGGTTGTGACCCCGTCTTTGGGTTCCACCTTGATGGATGTATTGTGCATCATGCCACTCCATCTTGATTGACGTGTGGGGCCCGATTTGAATGGGCTTCACTTAGAAATGGTGGTGATTGACTACCTACCACTGAAACTTCCTAAGACTGCTAATGTACATTTGCTATCCGACCAGTGGGCGGGGCCCACCATGGTCCTTCCTTTGATATATATGTTTTATCCATGCTGTACACCTATTTTTGTCGGCCTATTTTGTATGTGCAGGCCCAAGTATGGGGCCGATGTGGTCTCAAGTGGGCTATGCCGCGAAGGCCTTTACATTGCCAATGGGGCCCACAGTTCGGGTCCCACTCTCTGTATATATATTGGGCCATTTAAGGCCAACGTCACATGATACGTTTGGTAACATGCTAGTATACTTAGCTTGATATGTCACACTGATAACATGCTCAGTATAATGAATACCATGCTCATTCATATGCCCATACGCATCGTTTGTATGCCTGTTATGGATCATGATTAACCATAGCATATGCTAGTTGACTTGTTATACTTAGGGGACTCGTGCGAGATAGGGTCGCTGTTGAACCTCCAATTTATACATTGCATTGCACATTACATGACATGGTTTGCATGATTTTCATGATTTAAAGGCCCATCTAACATATGTTTTGTGATTGTAGGGATGAGAGCGGACTTCATCCAATTGGAGATTAAAAAGGGTTATTTGAAGACATTGGAGGAAGTTCTCAGATGGACCAAAGAAAGAAAAAGAAAGAGGGAGAAAAGAGAATGAAGAAAAGAAGAAAAAGTTGAAGAAAAACAAGCCAGATCGGTCGTCCGACCGGTCAGCCACATCTCTGGGCAAAAAGGAAGCAGGACCGACCGGTCTTGACCGGTCGGCCACACAAGCTGATCACATTGAAGAACAGCCGACCGGTCTTGACCGGTCGGCCATGTACACTGGACAAAGCAAAAAGAGACCGACTGGTCTTGACCGGTCGGCTATGCATGCTGTCCATCTTGTTAAAACAAGCCCGATCCGTCTTGACCGGTCGGCTGCACTCCCTGGACTGTTTAAAAGGCCAGTCCGACCGGTCTAGACCGGTCGGCTCTGCGTAAACAAAGTCCTTTCTAAATCGGGACTCCGAAAACTGCTGCGCACTGCAGTAACCTTTCGCAGATTCTGGATGTTTCCGACGCAAGGGAGCTTTCTTACTATAAAAGGACACCTAGGGGCTCTTCCTAGGTCATCATAGAAGCTAAGAGACGTCGTTTTGGAGAGAGGAAGCTGTCGTGGAGCGTCTGCAACTCTTCTATTTTCGGTTTTTCTAGTTTTATGCTTTTATTTAGAGTTTTTAGTTGTAGCATGAATATGCTCGGCTAGAACCTCTCAGCTAAGGCTGAGAGGTGAAGCTTGTAGCCAATTCCATGTTAGATTCAGTTTAATTCAAGTAATTTCAATTCAAGTTTGGATTTTTCTTGCATATTTCAGTTCCAAAAGTGGTAGTTTGAGATGTTTTATGAGAGTTCATGTAGTCCGGACATGAATTCCTTGCAATTCTCTGAGATTATCATATGATGCTTGTCTAGATTCGAATTATAGTAATCCTTGAGCAGGCCATAGTCCATAGGCATGGTTGTTACTCCGTAGACTATGGTTTTGAATTCTATATTGATTATATGGGACTTGAACTTGGAAGTTCAACTTGATTTGGATTGAATGTGTGTTAATGATTTATTTTCCAACTAGATGAGAGATAAGACTTCAAATCTAGTTGTGTTCTCTACTTGGATTGATTGAATTGACATGGGATTGCTACAAGTGGATCATTGAATGCCTTAGTACTTTATATCACTGATTTTCTATTAAGTTACTGTTTTAGTTAAATACTCAATTAAAATCTGATTTTCTTCTAAAAACTGAGTTGCTGGAGTGGTTTGGAAGTTGTTTCTATTTCCCTGTGGATCGACCTCAGTCTTACCGAGATTTATTACTACATCGCAGCCTTACACTTGAGGCGAGCGAACAAGTTTTTGGCGCCGCTGCCGGGGAACTTAGATAACGGTTTTCAAATAATTTCAGTGGCCGTAGAAGTAGAAGTAGATAGGTTTTTCTGATTTTCTTAGAACTAACAAACTTTTCTGTTTTGTAGGAATTTCTCTCTAGTTCAAGCGCATCAGGTGATACCTTTCTAACTTAGCTTTTTGCAGAATTTTTTTCAGATTAATTTTAGATTTCAGTTTTCTAGGATTTAGGATTAGTTTTGATTTTTGGTTGAGTGGTTTATGTCCCGTTGGGAACGTAATCACTCAAATCGTCTCCAATCTAAAGGTGGTTTAATTGGACTATTGTCAGTTCATAGACGAGTCTGAAATTATCAAGAGCATTGTGAAAGTTTGGGGAGTATGGAACAAACACCTTTAAGGAATCCTCCCCCCCCCCCCCCCTCCTACTCCAACTACAAATGCGAATCAGGAAGGAGTAGGAGAGAATGAGGTACATAATGTTCCTCCAATGAGATCACTACGGGACTACCTACAACCTGCCCGAACAATTACACCCTCTTGCAGTGGTTTTACCAGCAAACGGTGGAAATTTTGACATAAAACCGGGTGTAATTCAACTCTTACCAAAGTTCTATGGGCTAGATTCTGACCGCCCATATTTACACTTGAAAGAATTCGAAGAAGTGTTGGCCACCTTGCATTACACCAATGTTTCCGAGGATACTATCAGACTTAAACTTTTTCCTTTCACTTTGAAAGAAAGAGCCAAAGATTGGCTTCACTCTCTCAGACCACATTCGATTGGGTCATGGGTTGAGATGAACCGGGAATTCTTGAAAAGTTCTTCCCGGCTCATAAAACGAACACCCTTCGAAGGGCCATAATGAATTTCTCGGCTAAAGAAGGTGAATCTTTCTTTCGATGTTGGGAAAGATTTAAAGATCTCCTGCTTGCTTGCCCACATCATGGCTATGAGAGTTGGCGAATTATAAATTTTTTTAATGATGGATTAAGTTCCAATATGCACCAATTTGTGGAGATGATGTGCAATGGCGAGTTTATGAGTAAAAATCCAGATGAGGCTTGGAGTTACTTGGACATGTTGGCTAAAAATGCCCAATCTTGGGATACATCGGATAAACCTAATAACTCCAAACCCACTCAAGAGAAAGGAGGGATCTATGTCCTTAAGGAGGAAGACGATGTGAATACAAGGATAGCCAACCTCACAAGGAAGGTTGAGGCCATGGAACTTAGTAAAAGTGGAGTTGCCAAGTCCAATGAAGCTGTTGAAACCATATGTGGGATTTGCCTCACCGATTTACACGCTACACAAGATTGTCCCACAATTCCTGCATTTTAAGAGGTATTACATGAACACGCCAATGCCACATATGGTTATCAACGGCCTTTCAATGGACCGGTAGGTAATACGTATAATGAGAGTTGGAAGCCAAATTTTAGTTGGAAGAATGCTCCTACGGGCAATCCTACCAACTCCCAAAGAGGGCCACCCATGCAAAATATGGCCCCACCTCAATTCTCAATGGAGGATACTTTGAAGGCGTTTATACAAGGGCAAAGCAAATCAATCAATCGAATCAGCAAATGTTCCAAGAGCTTAAAGCCTCGGTTGATGAGATTAAGGGACGCTTGAATGCTAGGGAAGGGACCTTTCCGGCCCAACCTCAGCCCAATCCAAAGCAAGTACATGAAGTAAGCACCGTAATCCTTCCAACCAAAATATGGAGCAAGCCAAATCCATCACCACCCTTAGAAGTGGTAAACAAATTGACAAAACAATTCCGGTGAAGGCCGATGAGCCTAATGATCCGGTAAATTCTGAGGATGAAGATGGACCTAACTTAGCCCCACGACAACCGGAACGCATTTACAAGCCCGTAGCTCCATTCCCTTCAAGATTGGTTGCCCCAAAATCTCTCCCAAATTCTCATGATATTCTAGAGATTTTCAGACAAGTCAAGATTAATATCCCTTTGCTTGATGCCATCAAACAAATCCCCTCTTATGCCAAGTTTCAAAAAGACCTATGCACAACAAAACGCAAATATAATGTGCAGCAAAAGGCCTTCTTAACTGAGCAAGTGAGTGCCATCCTCACTTAAAAGACCCCCCCAAAATTCAAAGATCCCGGTAGTCCCACCATCTCTTATATCATTGGAGACTACCGGATTGAACGTGCCTTGTTAGATTTGGGGGCAAGTGTGAACTTGATCACATACTCGGTATATGAGCAATTGGGTCTTGGTGAATTAAAACCCACCAAAACCACGTTGCAACTCGCTGATAGATCTATCCGTGTACCGAGGGGGATAGTTGAGGATGTTCTAGTCTAAGTTGACAAATTCTACTACCCGGTGGATTTTATCGTCTTGGACACACAACTGGTTTTAGATGCTAGCACCCAAATACCGGTAAAATTAGGCCTCCCATTCCTTGCCACATCAAACGCAATCATCAATTGCCGGAATGGGGTGATGCAACTATCTTTTGGAAACATGACACTAGAGGTAAATGTGTTTCACTTGAGCAAAAGACATAGGGATGTCGATGATGATGAGTTCTTCGAGGTAAACATGCTTGAAACTTTTAAAGAAGAAGAACTCCTCCAACTTGAACCACTAGAAAGCTTGGAGACATGCTTAGCACATTTCATAGATTCTGAAGACCCCATCATTAGTGAGATTGTGCAGGCGTTAAATATAGAAAGACCGGTAGTTGATACTAGCCGGTGGAGGCCCCATTTTGAAAAATTGCCACCAACCACATCAAGGCCTCTACCGTCTAACATCAAACCACCGAAGCTTGACCTCAAACCATTGCCATCCGAGCTTAAATACGTATATTTGGGTCAAGAGGAAACGTTCCCAGTTGTCATTGCCTCCCACCTTGAGAAAGACCAAGAGCTCAAGTTGATTGAGTTACTCAAAGAACATAGGGAAGCCATAGGTTGGACAATAGCGGATCTCAAAGGGATAGATCCTTCGATTTGCACTCACCGAATATACCTTGAAGAAAACGCAAAAACGACTAGACAACCTCAAAGACGGTTAAATCCAAACATGATGGAGGTTGTCAAAGCCGAGGTGTTAAAGCTATTGGATGTGGGTATTATCTACCCTATCTCAGATAGCCAATGGGTGAGTCCTACCCAAGTTGTCCCGAAGAAATCCGGTATTACCATCATTGAAAACGTCAACAACGAGCTTATACCTACTAGGGTGACCACCGGTTGGCGTATGTGCATTGATTATAGGAAGCTCAACACGGTTACTAGGAAAGACCACTTCCCTCTCCCATTAATGGATCAAACTTTGGAGAGGTTGGCAGGCCATTCCTATTATTGCTTCTTAGATGGCTATTCCGAATACAACCAAATTGAGATAGCTCCAGAGGACCAAGAGAAAACCACATTTACATGCCCGTTTGGCAGCTTCGCTTACCGAAGGATGCCATTCGGGTTATGTAATGCACCCGCCACATTCCAACGATGCATGTTGAGTATTTTCTCGGACATGGTGGGTGAGTTTCTTGAGGTATTCATGGATGACTTTTCTGCTTTTGGTTGTACATTTGATGAGTGTCTCAACCACTTGAAGTTGGTCTTGATGAGGTGTGAGGAGAAGCAACTTGTATTAAACTGGGAAAAGTGCCATTTCATGGTACAAAGAGGAATAGTCCTTGGACATATCATCTCGTCCAATGGAATAGAGGTAGACCGGGCAAAAATTGACATAATTTCCAATCTACCACCACCCAAAAGCATACGCGATGTGCGGTCCTTCCTTGGACATGCCGGTTTCTATCGAAGGTTTATAAAGGATTTTAGTCATATCTCAAGGCCTTTATGCAACCTTCTACAAAAGAAGAACCAATTTGAGTGGAGTGCCGAATGTCAATTAGCTTTTTCAAAGCTAAAAGACATGTTGACAACCGCTCCTATCATGCAACCACCAGATTGGTCCATTCCATTTGAGTTGATGTGCGATGCGAGCGATTTTGCTATTGGGGCAGTGTTAGGCCAAAAGAAGGATAAGAAGCCCCATGTTATCTACTACGCAAGTAGGACCTTGAATCCCGCCCAAGTTAATTATTCGACTACGGAGAAAGAGCTCCTAGCTGTCATTTTTGCCTTGGACAAATTCAGGCCATACTTAATAGGATCCAAAGTCATTATTTATACGGATCATGCGGCGCTGAAATACCTTCTTTCTAAGAAGGATGCTAAGCCCCATTTGCTTAGATGGATCCTACTCCTTCAAGAATTAGACTTGGAGATCAAAGACAAGAAGGGGGTAGAAAATGTGGTGGCGGATCATCTATCCCACCTAGTCCTACCAAATTCCATTGACAAGTCACCTATTGAGGACTCATTCCCTGATGAGCAACTCTTTGTTGCTATGCATCCACCATGGTACGCTGATATAGCCAATTATCTTTCCACAGGTGCGATGCCAATTCATTGGACTGCGCAGGACAAACGTAAATTTCTAAGGGAAGTGCGCAGATTTTTCTGGGATGAACCTCTATTGTTTAAATATTGCCCAGATCAAATTATAAGGAGATGTGTCCCTGATGACGAACACAATTCTGTCATCTCCTTTTGTCATGATCAAGCATGTGGGGGTCATTTTTCAGCCAAGAAAACAACTGTAAAAATTCTACAGTGTGGTTTTTATTGGCCCACACTATTTAAGGACACCCACGAGTTTTGCAAAGCATGCGAGCGTTGTCAGAAGTTAGGAGGATTATCCCATCGAAATATGATGCCTCTCACCCCAATTCAACATCTTGAAGTCTTTGATTGTTGGGGCAACGATTTCATGGGACCATTCCCCTCATCTTTTGGACATGTCTATATTTTGCTTGCCGTAAACTGTGTCTAAATGGATAGAGGCTATCCCATATAGAACCAACGATCATCGTACGGTTCTCAAGTTCCTTAAAGAAAACATACTTTCTAGATTTGGGACACCTCGGGCCATCATTAGTGATGGTGGTTCTCACTTTTGTAATAGACCTTTTGAAACTTTAATGAAGAAATATGGTATTAGGCACAAAGTGAGTACCCCATACCACCCACAAACAAGTGGGCAAGCTGAAATCTCCAATAGGAAAATCAAGCAGATTTTGGAAAAGACGGTGAGACCGGATCGCAAGGATTGGTCACTAAGATTAGACGATGCACTTTGGGCTCACCGTACCGCTTACAAGACACCCATTGGAATGTCCCCTTATAGACTTGTCTATGGGAAAGCTTGCCACTTGCCTGTGGAGATAGAACACAAAGCCTATTGGGCAATTCGGGCTTTAAATTTTGACATGGACAAGGCTAGCTCGCTTCGCAAACTTCAATTAAATGAGCTTGATGAAATCCGAAATGATGCATATGAGAACTCGAGAATTTACAAGAGTAAGATGAAGGCTTTCCATGACAAGCACATCTTCAGGTAATCCTTCCATGAAGGACAGAAAGTACTCTTGTATAATTCCCGACTTCACCTTTTTTCGGGAAAATTACGATCTCGATGGACCGGCCCATATATTATCAAAGAAATTTTTCCTCATGGGGCTGTTGAGATTGAAAATGCAGCAAATGGTAACTGTTTTAAAGTTAATGGACAACGCCTTAAACCATTTGTTGAGAAATTTGATTCAGAGGACGTGTCCATCACTCTGAATGATCCTGTCTATCAGGATGATTGATCTCCTAGTCTGATGGAGGTATAGCATAGGTAGGTTTTCTTCAGTTTTACTGTTTTAGTAGGTTTTAGTTGTTGGGTTGGAGACTTTCATGATCGCTCTCTCAGGTACTATTGATTCTCACTCTCTCATATTTTATCATTGCTCTCATGTTCATGCTACTTGAATATCTTTTTACATTGAGGACAATGCAAGATTTGGTTGGGGGGTGAGATGAGATTCCTCATCTAGCATATTGCAACATTCCGAGCTTCATATGCGCAATTTTTTTTCAAATTTTCTAACATCTCAAAACTCTTTTAGAAAATCTTGTTTCTATACATTTGAGATGCTATGAGTATAAGAAGAGGAGATACAAAGTGTGTGATGTTGTAGGTCTTGATTTTCTCCCGACATAATGGTTTTATATGTTAGTTCCCCTATTGTTGTGATTGATAGAAAATTTGAACACCTTTACACCAAGTTCACATTACACGATTTTCATGAGTTGATAGGGTTATGTGATTTGTGGATTAGCTAGACTTTGATTTAAAGGTGTTGAGCAGCCAAGCCGGGGTATTTTGTCCATCCTTGTCCATGGGAAAATAACAGAAGCTATGGATTTCTAAAAATCCTATCTAATTTAAAAGAAAAAGGAAAGAAAGGATGAAATCAGGAAGGAAAGAAAAATGGTGGAAAATTCTGAAAAGGGCTACTTATTACCAACCGGGGGATGGTCGAACCGTAACCAAAGTCGGAAATGGGACGTAGTGTGAAAGCCGTTGAAAGGACGGTAAGGCAAATTCCTGTCATAGGCTTGTTGTTGCTCTGTGCACCTTAAAATCCTTGGTTTACTTAATCTATGAAGAAGATGATCCCAGGAACTCATGAGATGAACTTTCACTATGCACACTAGGTTGAATTTGTTCGAGTTCTTCTATTTATCAATCAATCAGCTGAAAATTTCATGTAGACACCTTTTATGTTTGGAGAGTCCAAGGTTTCAGCTTCTATCACCTAATTTTTCCAAATTTTATACTTGTATATCTTGGAATGGATAGAATCATGGGTTCTGAAGGAGAGTTGGGTTTGGAGGTTTGAAATTGTTTCACGCATGTTTTGCTCGTGACTAGC